>ONZH01009984.1:0-368272 GCA_900303285.1 Rhinella marina | reverse complement strand
CTGCTCCTCTTATCTCCCTCACATAGAGCCAGTAGTCCTGCTCTGTATCACCTATATACAGGGGCGGTCTTGGGCCACCACACATCCTATGCATTCGCATAGGGCCCCGACGTCCAAGGGGGCCCCCCACGCTCCGCTCTTGTGCTGGTGTCCAAGACCGCCGCCCAGCTGTCACGTACTGCATTTGTCCGAATGCGTACTCATTTTATAAATTAGTACACTAATGCGTACTAATTTATAAAATGCATACACATTAGTGTACATACTAAAATATGCATATGAATTAGCGTGCAGATTTGAAAAAGCGCACGCAAATTCCACCCGAGCATGCTCTAGTCCCAGTCTTTGATGTGTGTGGGGGGCGTGCCATTGGGGGGGTGTCATCAGAGGGCGTGTCATCAAGGGGCGTGGCGCATCATTGGGGGGGTGGGGGCCCCCGGACATAACTTTGCTTAGGGCCCCAGAAATGCCAAGACCGCCCCTGCCTATATACCCACAGAATCTATCTAGTAATTGTAGTTAGGGATCAGTATATAGTTCAGGGTAGTGATAGGATAGGCTTCCGACGTGCCAACTAGATAGTTAGAGGCCCGGTTGCAACTGGTAGACTAGTTGTCAGGGTTAAGGACTCAGTGTTAGAGCAGTCAGGCCTGTATCTACTACTGTTGCTGCTGCCCTGTTTGCTGCCTGGAAGAAATCCTTTCACCATCACCATCTCCTGATCGGCTGTCTGTCATCTCCTGGAAGAATCCTGGATCCACAATCATCCACAGGGGCCCCTGCATCTGGATCATCTCTTCTGTTGCCTGGAGGTATTCTGCCAGGACCTTCATATATAAATATACCCGGGTATAATAACTTAAGACTGTTGCAGATTGCTGAGTATTTGTAGTAACTGCGTGTTCTCAGTATATTGCATGTATGCACAGTTATTCTTACTCTTATAAAGTTACTGTTATAACCTTATGTGCTATCTATATGTGTTCTTCAGACTGTGAGATTAGTATAGTAATCCTTGTTAAGACTACTAACTGTACTTCATAGATAGGTCCCAGGAAGAGATCCTCCCTGTAATACAGAGGCTCTATCCTGGGTGGAGGCACTGATATACTTCATCTATGTTCCCACTCTTCCATTCAGCGAAGGCTCCAGGTCCCCTTATACACACAGGTCAGCGCCAGAGTCTGTTGTGGGAGGGATATTACTCATACCCCCACCCAAACAGGGCTACACCGGGCCCGTCTGAAGTTTGCTAGCGAACATTTGGATGTTCCAGAAGAGTATTGGGAGAATGTCATATGGTCAGATGAAACCAAAGTAGAACTGTTTGGTAGAAACAAAACTCGTCGTGTTTGGAGGACAGTGAATGCTGAGTTGCATCCAAAGAACACCATACCTACTGTGAAGCATGGGGGTGGCAACATCATGCTTTGGGTCTGTTTCTCTGCAAAGGGACCAGGACGACTGATCCTTGTACATGAAAGAATGAATGGGGCCATGTATCGTGAGATTGCAAACCTCCTTTCATCAGCAAGGGCACTGAAGATGAAACGTGGCTGGGTCTTTCAGCATGACAATGATCCCAAGCACACCGCCAGGGCAACGAAGGAGTGGCTTCGTAAGAAGCATTTCAAGGTCCTGGACACGTGATCACGGCATCAGGATGCGTCTGAACCCGGAAGCCTACGCTTCCGGGTGGTGTATAGACGCCCCGAGTGGCCAATCGGGGTGTCTGTACACCATATGAAAACTGTAATCCTCGCTGGTGAGGATTACAGTTTTCAAACTGCAATTCTTATTCTGGCCACTAGATGGCAGGCCAGGATAAGAAATGAGCTATTTTTGGATTTAACTCCATCTAGTAAATCCCAGATTGCTCATAAAGGAAAAAAAGCACAATATATTAGCTCATATTTGAGCTTTAAAATAATCACAAAAAAATTTGAAAAAAATGTTAAAAAATATATAAAAAATAAAAAATACATAAAAGTTCAAATCACCCCCCCTTTCCGTATAATGAAAAAATAAATACCTAAATAACAATAAATATAGACATCATGGGTATCACCGTGACCAAAAACGCCCATACTTTTAAAATATAAAAAAAAATTCCAATACGGCGAATTGTGTGGCGGAAAAAAACGTCCAAATGGCGATTCGCCGTTTTTTGTCGCTTTTTTTTTCTAAAAAAAATTACATAAAAAGTGATCAAAAAGTCATACACACCCCAGAATGGTATCAATAAAAACTTCAGATCGCCCCGCAAAAAATGAGCCCCTATAAGAAACCCGTAGAACTGTAGCGGAATAGCGTTTTTTTTGCAATTTCACCTGATTTGGAATTTTTTTCCCGCTTCCCACTACACTATATGTAATATTGGTGGCGTTGGAAAGTACAACTTGTCCCGCAAAAAAACAAGCCCTCATACAGCTATGTGAACAGAAAAATAAAACAGTTATAGCTGTTTGAAGGCAAGGAGCGCAAAACGAAAATGCATAACTAAAAAAACCTCCGGGGTAGAAGGGGTTAAAGGGAGTCTTTCACCTGTTTTTTAGTAATATAACTAACAGCACTGCCCCACAGAAGATTGACACATCCCAGACATACCGGCGTGCACTTTGTGTCTGTATTCCATGTTCAGAAAAAGCACTTTTATTCTGCTGGAAAACAGCTCCCAAGTGCACAGCTGAAAGTGAAACTAAAAACAGCTTTCTCTCCCAACTCGATTTCTAACAGCTATATCTTCTGATATACTGGATGTAATGCTGTGATTTTGGTATCATTTGAAAGCTTGGAATGCCAGATATGATCCCAAGATATGAGCAGCTAAAGCAGCCCTCCCCTCCTCAGTCTGGTTTGCTTTGGGCACTTGCAGCAGCAGAGCTGGGCACTTGGGAGCTGTTTTCCAGCAGAATAAAAGTGCTTTTTCTGAACATGCAATACAGACACAAAGTGCACACAGGTATGTCTGGGATGTGTCTGCAATCTTCTGTGGGGCAGTGCTCTTAGTTATATAGGTGAAAAACAGGTGAAAGACTCATCATGCCTTAGGACAGTGAGATGTGTCCTGAGAAGATCATGCAACACTAACAATGCCATTTGTTCTTACCAATGACACTTCCTTTGTTCTATTCCTTCTAGGTTCCAATGCACGATGTAACCTACATTAACTGAATATCAAAACAGATGTGCTGCGGGGTACAATGGTAGGCTAATAAGTTTAGAATAAGGTAGTTTAGTTAAATTGTGGTATATGGGTAAAGTGACAGAACTGCGATTTCTGTTGGGTGGGATAATAATTTATATTACTGACACAACCCCTTTAAATCTCCTGATGTTTATGCTTTCACCAAGCTTGATTAAGGATATGCTATACAAAGTGTTTGTCAGCTTGTCACTTCCGTGAATGAGAACTGTTGCTAATCTTACTCAAAGTGCTTATGCAATTCTAAATAATCTATTTTTAATGGATGTGTGCCTATATTTCTTGATTTTAGATCTGCTTTTTATGGTATCGTGAAGCTGATAATCTGTGATACATTGTACTAACAATTGCAGAACACAGCCAAAGAGTGATTATTGGATTTGCTTCTTGAAATTGCACTCAGTATGCAAAAATAAATCACAGGGTACTAAAACTGTTATAGTGTAGCCTTGAAAAACACACTGGAGGCCTTTTTGCACTGGCCAGTTGACAGGCAATTATTTGGAACAAACCATTTATTCCTGATAATTGCTTGTCATTGGGTAGAGGGGAGAGCTGCATTTATATGCAGTAATCATCTCCTGTGTATAGGAACAAGTGGTGGCTACTGATATCATCCATCCCCATACAGATTCATTATCTGTCGGCAACAGATCTCTGTGTACATAGGATGATCTGTTGCCAGCAAACAATGATTTTATGTGCCACATAAAAGATGTGATCACCTGGTGAACATTAGTTTGCTCGTTGATCAGAAATAAAAGTCCGTGGGAATGCTCATCCTTAAATTTACTGTGATCCTCAGTCCATGTAAAAAGATCTTAACACTAAAAGAAATCTAGCTTGAATGAAAATGTCAGCTAGAACTGTTGGTTTTCTTATGTTCTTTATTATACTCTCATGAGCAAATTTTCAGTATGTATGATTTTGTTATGACAATGTTATACACAAAAGTTTTGTTATACTCTGCTTTAAAGGGAGTCACCTACTTTGAGCGTTTAAGACCACTCATATCATATTTTAGCACAGTTGCAAAACGTAAAAATATTGCGAGCACTTGCGGGCCCTAATTTGCATATCGAAATAAAGTTTTTTTTTCCGTTTGTGGACATGTGAAAGACACAATACAGGCACTACTTTTATGTTGGGCAGCTGTGCTAAATCATCATATGAGCAGTCTAAAACACTCAAAGTAGGTGACAAACTCCCTTTAAAAAATCTTAAATAATAAATGTTTGAAGGGATTTTCCAAGAGTAAAATATTGTTCTTACGGTAGGTCTTCAATAGTGTTCAGCGAACTGAGCTTCGAATCATGGATCTGAAGTTGCTTCTGTCACAACTTTGTTTGAATACTGTACGGAGATCAAATGTATTATGTATGGACTCCGGCAAGGTGAAATTCGTTATCTCCAAAGTCAGAGATATCTCAGTAACGAAGCCAGCTTCGGATTCAAGTTTTAAAATGGTTTTCAAGTTGTAAAACCGAATGCCGAAGTGCTTCACAGAAGTCTTGAGATTTTTATCTTGCCGGAGCCCATACATTTGAATGCTGTACAGAGACGGATCTGAACTTTTGACCAAAGCAACTTTGGATCTATAATCCAAAGCTCGCTTTCCTCAACACTAGTCATCAATATCTGATCAGTGGGAGTCCAAATCCTGGCAACCCATCCAATCATCGGTAACATGGTATATGTAGTTAGGGCAATTGCCTGGTTTGCCCCGGCGTTAGGGGCAAACCAGGCAATTGCCCAGGGCACCGATCCTCTGCTTCAGTCGGGACTCCAGAGTGGGGAATTTTCCAGATATGGAGTCAGTGTTCTGAACCTGAAAGGGGTATTCCCACTATGCTTGGGCACACCCAGTGTATTTATAAGTTTAATTTAGACTCTGATTTTAAAACAACCCTGTAGGGATTTGAACTCACAACCTTCTACATCAAAGGGAAGCACCTTAACCACTGGGCTGGGTTTTTCACCACTAGCTTAACACTGAGCTACATAGCCCAATGGTTGAGATGCTTGCCTTTAATATAGAAGGTTGTGAGTTCAAATCCACACAGGAAGATTTTAAAAATAAAGGCTAAATAAACACCTGGGGTGTGTTTATTGCTTTTTTTTTTCAATTTACTTGGGAGATAAAGTGATGGAAAAAGCGCAAACCTGCCTTTTTTAAATTATTTTTTGTTTCACCATTCACCATATGGGCTAACTTTTTTAAATATTTTAATAGTATGGGCATTTTTGCATGCAGCAATGCATATAATGCCATTTTGTTCTTTTTTGGGGGGGAATGGGGATGATTTTTACATTTTTTTATATTTTCAAAACTTTTTTATTTTTTTTACTTTTTCTTAAGTCCCCTAAGTGGACCACAACTTACAATCATCAGATGTAAATTGCTCCATTAGTCTGTATAGAAATCACTATATCACAGTTCAGTGCTGCCACCTAGTGGCCTGAACTGGGATATATTAAGAATGAGCTTGGAAGCCTAGTACATTCTGCAGCTTATTTATAGAACAGGGTGCTTTCACCAGTCTTCGCTGGGGGAAAGCGCGCCTGGAGAGGAATCCCGCGCTTCCGGTTTTTAACACTCTCAGATGCCGTGAGTGAGGGGAACTCATTGCTGTGATGGGGGGGGGGCATGTGGCGTATTCTGGGGCCATGAGGGTGAAGAACTTTGTAAGGAGCTTTATGGGGTGTAAATCTCTGAGGAAGGGCTGGAATCAACAGAATGTACTGTATTTTTCGCTTTATAAGATGCACTTTTCACCCCCCAAATGTAGGGTGAAAATTGCTGTGCATCTTAAAAAGCGAATACTAGTGAACACTTCCATTATGGAAGCGCTCACTAGTATGTATTAGGTGCCGGGAGTGGGGAAACATACTCACCCGCCTGCGCTGCAGCTCCGCTCCGGGTCCAGCGCTCTCTTGTCTTCTCCTGCCGGCGCCGCACTGTCCTGACCCCGTACAGTGTCAGGATGTAGTGCGTACACTATGACCTGATGCTGCATATGGGGGCTGAGTGGGCTGATATGGGGGCTGATGGGGGCTGAGTGGGTTGATCTGAGATCTGATGGGGTCGGAAAGGGTGAGCTGAGGTCTGATGGGGGTCTGACATGGAGGGCTGGTATAGGGGTCTGATGAAAAATATTTTTTTCTTATTTTCCTACTCTAAAATCTGTGGTGCGTCTTATAAATTGAAAAATACAGTAACTGTGTTGTTAGCACATTATTCCAAAAGTATTCCACTTTTGATTTTGCCCAGGGCCACATTTTGTCTAAAACCGGCCCTCGGTAAAGGCCACTTTTTAACCAAAACTAAATCTAAACTAAAGACAGCAACTATACAATGTATGGTGCTGTGCTTGGTAAGCTGTGAGAAAACCATTGTACTCAATAGAGCGCCACAACCTCTTCAAACCGCTGATTGTGGGGGTGCTAGGAGTCTGACCCCTACTGATCAAAGACTGATGACCAATCCTGAGGACAGGCCACCAATACTGCACTCCTGGAAAACCTATAAAAAAAGTATTTACACAGTTCAGCTATAATACAGTGTGTTCTATAATTACAAATTGTAAAAGATTTCTGCTTTCTATATTTAATATTACACTATGGTTACTACATTTAAGCCCCATTTTTGCCCACACCAGGTATGTCAGTCTCACACGTATTACAGTCAGGGCCAGTTTTAGACAAAATATGGCCCTGGGCAAAATCGAAAGTGGGGCCCCAAATCTTGTAATAATGTATTAACAACACAGTTATATTCTGTCGATTCCGGCCCCCCTCACAGACTTACAGCCCATAAAGCTCCTCACATAGTTCTTCACCCTCATGGCCCCAGAATATGTCCTAAGCCCCTCCCCTCACAGCAGTGAGTTCCCCTCACTCATGGCATCTAAGAGTGTTAAAAAGCGGAAGCACGGGCTTCCTCTTCAGACGCACTTTTCCCCAGCGGAGATCCCAGTTCTAAAAATAAACCACAGCCTGTACTAGGCTTCCATGTTATTATATCCCAGTTCAGACCACTAGATGGCAGCACTGAATTGTGATATAGTGATTTCTATACGGACTAATGGAGTAATTTCCATTATTCTGTATAAGTTGCAATCTGATGTTTGCAAGTTGTGGTCTACTTGAGGACCTAACAAAAAGTAATTTAAAAAAAGGAAAAAAAGTTTTGAAATTATAAAAAAAAACTTAAAAAGTAAAATCACTCCACTTTCCCCTAAATAAAAATAAACGAAAAAGAAAATAACATATAAAGGCAAGAACCTTAACCACTGAGCTATAGAGCTCCATGTTAAATTACTGTAACTATGTTATGTCTAAAAACCCTCATAGTAGTTTCTCACGCGTTATGCATTCATATATATCAGAAGTATCATTTTATATATATTTTTTAGTAATTACATATTTATTTTGTGCCATACATTTTTTTACACTTACTATAACAATATAAAATACAATACAGCAATAGTTTGAGCTCTATAACCCAGTGGTTAAGGTTCTTGCCTCTAATGTAGATGGTTGTGAGTTTGCATCCCCACAGAAACATTAAAAAACATAGAGGCCAAATTAGACTTAGATACAAAGGGTGCCCTTCATCTTCATAGCACTGACTCCATATATGGACACATCCATATATTGCGTCAGAGCAGGGATTCTTAAGTCGGGAAGTCTCCCACTCTGGAGTCCTAACTGTTTAGCAATGTGAAGCAAGGGGCCCCTTAGAGGATCAGGGTCCTTTTTGCCCCAACGCCGGCTCTGTTTACCGTACATAATTGACAGTGTTAGACGTACACAGAAACACACGTCACACCTAAAATTAGCCAAAGTAGGATCTTTTTGTATTCTAAAATCTAGATCATCAGAGACATTCTATAAAGGCTTAAATGGTTGTTCCAGCTAATACAAATAGTGTTGGCAGTGGGGTCAGTGGTTCATAAAAGCATAAAAAAAAAGATAAAAAAAAGATATACTCACCTCCACGAGTCCACTGCTGCTACCAATGCTTCTCAATATGCAGGAGTCCCTACTGCTCTCTACTTTTGTCTCCTATCTCAACACACAAAAATGCCTCACAATGACCTCTTAGCCAGCCACTGGTCATTTCAACATCAGATTATATACATGAGAATTTTTTGTAGCTTTCCGTGGGTAATCTGCCATATTAGTACTCTTTACTCTTTCATTTTACATGATTAGGGACTTATGGCAATAACACATCATCTTTACAAATACTGTACTAAGGAATTGTCACTAGATGTCTCCTGACATCCAATTATTTTTAGATGAAGTATTTTTTTTTAAGATTCAGGGAGCCCCAAGGGTATGAGATTCTCTCCTTCTCTAACTGATTTTTTAAATGTTTTGGTGGATTGATAAATTTGTGTTACTTCACTGCAACCCTTTTGCAGAACAAATACACTACAGATACAATTTCAGTCTGCATAATTGCAACACCAGTAACCTCATTAATTGTGAAAATAAATTTATGTGCACATACTGTAACAAGAAACATGTTGGTTGCTCCATTAGGAAATTAAAAGTTACAATATCAGAGTACATCATAAACAACTGCAAAGTTATGTATTGGAATGTTTCATGGCTAGCTAGACATTGTGCATCCCGTCACCAGGACAATTTGTCATCATTTAGGTTCTGTGGAATTGAAGGTGTACTGAGCCATCCACACCATCACCTGGGACTCAACTTACATGCTGATTTATTACATCATTATATATAGGGTTGAGCAAATTGGGTTCAGATTGCTGTATCTGAACCTGGCTTTGTTAATGAATCACAAAGATATATTTTTTACAGTAATTTATGCAAATAAACAAAGTGACACGTGATAGAAGCGAGACTAAGTGAGTATCGCAATATTTGCTGAAACTTTGGAAAGACCACCCAGAGGCAATACATTTTACAGTAGGAAGGAGCCAATATTCTTAACAAAGGTTCGGATACAGCAATCTGAAACCAATCCACTCAACCCTTATTATAATAAAGTGTCACCACACAAGGTATTATTAAAGTGTAACTTTTGTTTCAGTTTTAAGAGTCTTCTATGAAAGATATAACTGAAAACTGAAGACAGACTCTCCTTAGTAACGTGCAGAGTTTTACTGAGCACTAAAGATGCCTGTGTGTAACAATTCAGAAGGACAGTGATAGGCCCCAAGGTTGAGGACTGAATTAGTGACAAGAGGTGGCTGGAAGCTTTTGGATGTTATACATAGGCATCTTCTGCAGAATGAAGACTAAAGATAGACTGTTAGAGCTTTGCTTAATAAAAAAAAAAAAAAAAAAAAAAAAAAAAAAGACTTCTTACATGCTGTTTTCTAGCAGAAAAAAATTTTCCTTAAAAAGGCTCTGTCACCAGGATCAACCCTATTAAACCAGACATACTAGCTGGTAGAGCTCATCATGCTGATTAAAACTGTACCTTTCTTTTGTCTGTATGATAAATAGTTGCAGAGATATAAGCGTTTTTATTCATATGCAAATGAGCTATTCAAGCACTCAGAGGCGGGGCTGAATATTCTAAGCACTGCTATGTAACACCCCCTGTGCTCTGCACACGCCCCCCTCCCATTGACTGACAGGGCTAGACAGCAGGCTGGGGACAGAGCTTTGTGCTAGCATGTAAATATCACATACACTACAGCTTCACCACATTGAGATCTTCTCAGAAAGCTAATAGACATATTACTGCTTTATTCACAGTCAAAATATATGATTATACAGACACTAGTAATGTGTGTTGCTCTGCCTCTTTAATGCAGACCTAAAGCAGTGAACTGGCTAGGTTGTCATAGAAATCTGATGTGTGCCTGAGAGCTTCTATTAGCTGATAAGGGTCATGTGACCAGGCTACTATTGGCTAATGCATTTTTTGGGAATATCTCAGGAACGGTACGTCCTGGAGAGTTGAAAACTGTTCTAAAACCTTCCCGGACACCTGATGTACATGTGTGCCAAATTTTGTGATTGTAGCTGCAGTGGTGTGGATTCCTTTAGCGGACATACACACACACACACACACACACATACACTCAGCTTTATATATTAGATTGGGCAGGTAGTAAACCCAATAATAGCTTTGTCAAGTCTACTAAAACTCAATTAGCAATGAAATCAGAGTTGCCAACCTGTTTTTTTCTGGACAACTTACCCAAAAATCACAGCCAACATTTTTACAGACAAATTGTAAAACCATAATAAGTGATAAATATTACATGTCTATAACTCAATATACTGATATAGATAAATTACCAGCATTTGTACTGAAATGTATAATGCTGATAATTACAATCACAGCACCACCAGTCACAAAAACATCAAGGAAAAAACTATTTGTGCTCTCTATATCCATGAACTGTCCAGGAAGTTGTGGGTTGGCATCCCAGATTAAAATGTGGACAAAATGTTGATTGACTAACTAAGGGGGAATAACCTTTTTACACTGGTGATGTAGGTGTCAGATAAATGTTCCCTTCATAAATGAAGTGATGTGCTTCTTTTTATTAAATTTTGCTTGAAGATCTAAAATGATGTGACAAAGCAAAATAAATGAAATTAGAAGGGGACAAACATATGGTAGTTATTCTCTCATTAAGCACATTTTAAGAGTATATAGAGACAAGCAGTCTCTTTACAGCTGCTCAAGAAAATAAAATGTAAAAAAAATTCCAGAAAAATATCCATATAACTCCAGGCATCTCTAACCTCTGTTTAAAGTCATCTTTTTAAAGGAGCTCATCATACGTCAGATAATGCTAAACACTACCATAGCAGTTTATGTCACTCTTTCTATTACAATTTTCTTCCTAAGTATTACTCTATTACATCTTCCTGCCCTTTTCTATTCAACAGTCCTTCACCTGATGCCCCTTATAGCTTGACTAAACATTTTTACGAACGCTAACACAATCCTCATTCCTCATCTTTTGTGGCTGTTTCATAGCCTGTGTTGTCACAACACACTGTATGTATAGTGCCCAGTAGCGTACTGCCAATATAGGCAGGCGGGCCCGGAGGGCATGGAAGGCCCCGCCCCCTACACACCACGCTCCACCCCCCCCCCATACACACATTCTGCAGGTCGGCTCACCCGGCACTCCATTGATTGAGAGTGATTCTTCATCGGCTAAAGGACCTTCCAGACGTCATCTGCCCAAGTGACCAGTGGGGGAGGTTCTAGAGGACCACAGAGCTGTTGCTCTGTGTATAGAGAGGAGCCATGCTGGAGTTTGGTGAGGCCTAGCTGTGTGTGTCTTTCCCTGTGTGTGTCCCTGTCCCTGTGTGTCTGTCTGTCCCTATGTGTCTGTCCCTCTGTGTCCCTGTGTTTGCTCCTTTCCCTATGTGTGTCCCTATGCATGTGTGTGTGTGTGTTCTTGTTCCTGTGTGTTTCTGTCCCTGTTTTTCCCTGTTTGTCCCTGTGTGTCGCTGTCCCTGTGTGTTTCGCTGTCCCTGTGTGTGTCGCTGTCCCTGTGTGTGTCGCTGTCCCTGTGTGTGTCGCTGTCCCTGTGTGTATCGCTGTCCCTGTGTCGCTGTCCCTGTGTGTGTCCCTGTCCCTGTGTGTCCCTGTCCCTATGTGTGTCGCTGTCCCTGTGTGTGTCGCTGTCCCTGTGTGTGTCGCTATCCCCGTCCCTGTGTGTTTTTCGCTGTCCCTGCGTGTCTCACCGTCAAGATGCCCACAGTGTTCCTATGTCTTGACTCAGCTGCATCAAGACGTTCTGCGGGGGCAAGAAGAAGAAGACGAAAGAGAAGACAGCGCCGCCAGCATTGAGTCCCGTGGGAGAGGCACACTAAGGACGCAGGTAACACTACCACATGATCTACACTAGTGTTATCTGTAGTCTTACTTAGGACTGCAGATAACACTACCACATTATCTACAGCTAGTGTTATCTGTAGTTTTAAATAGGACTGCAGGTAACACTACCACACAATTTACTCTAGTGTTATCTGTGGTTTTACATAGGGCTGCAGGTAACACTACCACATGATCTGCACTAGTGTTATCTGTGGTTTTACATAGGACTGCAGGTCACACTACTACATTATCAGCACTAGTGTTATCTGTGGTTTTACATAGGACTGCATAGTCAACACTCCAAATTGGAAAAAAATGCAATTCCTCTACCATATTACAGGTTTTGTTCCTACGGCGTTCCCTTTGCTGCACATGGGGGTGTGGCAGGGGAGGAGCCAGTGCAGGAGGTGGGATGGGCCAGGGGTGGGTACTGGGTGGGGTTTAGGGGGCCCAATTCAGATTCTTGCTATGGGGCCAAATGATTTCTATGTACGCCCCTGACAGTGCCAGTCAAAAGTTTGGACACACCTTTTCATCCCATAATTTTTCTTTTTTTTCTACATTGTAGATTCATATTGAAGATATAAAATTATAAAGGAACACATGGAATTAAGTAGTAAACCCCAAAAAAAGTTATAAAGAGAATCTGTCGCCACCGTTTTGGACTATTATCTGCAGTACTACATGTACAGAAGAAGCCAAGCGGGCCAGTGCTCTGCTGTTTCCGTAACTCCCACTGTAGTGTATGGGCGCTACGCACATAGTGTAGCACAAAAAGTTACACTGCAGAGGGAGCCACAAAAATAGCAAAATGCTGGTCTGCCCAGCTGTTTCTGTAAGCCCTGCCAACTGGGGTCACTGCTTAGTCTCACAGTGGAAACTGTTAGATGGGACAAACCCTTTAGCATGTTTTATTTTACTACTTAATTCCACATGTGTTTCTTCTTTATTTGTATGTCTTTAATAGGAATCTACAATGGAATCTACAAAAGGTAAAACCGTGTAATAACAAGATGTGTGCAAACCTTTGACTGGTACTGTATTTTCATGTTCAGTGATTGTAATAAAAATAATTCAATTAATTAGTAATGTAAAGTACTGTACAGACAGACAGTATATGCACCTTTTTTAACATTTCCCATTTATCCCTTTAAGCCACAGCAATGTAATAGTACGTTGCTGCAAGTATATAGTGAAGACTCGGTGACATACTATGCTGTGCTGTGATGACATGGGCTCAGAAGCTGAGTCTGCACCATCACTTGCAGGTTTATTTATGCAAAAATATTTTAAAATCTTTTTAACATTTACATAACTGGTTCTGCCTTGTCCATTATGACCCATACAATAAAATGATCACATTTTCTTATTCCGTATAAATAGTAATAAAAAAATAATAATAATTACATGACAAAATTATTGTTTTTTAGTACATTCCACCTCCCAAATAATTAAAATGTTATGGCTCTTTGAATGCAGGGATACAAAATTTTTTTTCAAGTAAAAGAGTTTTTATTGTGAAAAAAACACTAATTTGACTATGTTAAGAACAAAACAAAAAAGTTGGCTTTTGAAATATGCACATAAAAAAGGAAAACAACTGCTGTTCCCTTAAGTACCAAACCAGGCCATGTCCTTAATAGGTAAAATATAGATGGTATATAATATATTTTTGCTACGGGATGAAAATACTGAAAAGATCTGAAACAGTACATACAGTAGACAATGTTAACATGATGTCTGAGAACTACGTTAAACATACATGAAAGGTCCCACTGACAGTATAACCAAGGCATATGCAAGTGTGTGCCTATACAGTTGTAGACATCTATATATATATATATATATATATATATATTTCAAATATATCTGGTCAATATAACTTTAAGAACCTATACATGAGATATCATAAATCTAGATATTATTTTCTAAATAAAATATCTGCTAAATCACTGTCCCTCTCATCACTGTCTTGAATGATAAAGCAGGTGTAGTAACTTTTGGACTATTAATAACTGCATGTAGTCTACTACAAGAAGAAACACCAACATAACTAAATTGGATAATTAAAAATTGTTTGTGATCTTATATAACAGTTTTTCCTTCCATTAGATCGAGGTGTCACAGTACAATGCATGGAAATTACATACGGTAATTTACTGTTACCACATAAGTGTACTAGTATATTAGTTTATACATAACACAGTCTAAACAATATATCAAAAAGACTTCAAAGTGACTTACCATATCTGAGGCACCTCTGAGCTATGTTGGAGTCCAGACCAGTACTACCTTTACTGTGTAATGGACAGCAATAATGAAGAGAATGAGGGTTATTCTTTCTTCCTCATAAAGTCTAACAACACGGTCGCATGTTGATACAGCAAGTTAGCACTTAAACAGGAAGTTGTAGGATCTCTGACAGATGTCTTGTGCTATCTGAACATTTTATTTGGTTAAAAAGGGAAGTTTACAATCCCATATATTTTCATCATACCCAGTATTCTGTACTTGCCCTGCATTATGGTGCCATTTATTTATACACTAGCTGAAGGATCCGGCTTCGCCCCGGTATATTTAATCTATTTCATTTAATGTTTGTGTGTGTGTGTCGTTAAAAGATATCGAGAGTGACCTCTACAGTGCCCGTCCCTTTAACAGTGACCTTCACAGCAGCCTGCCCCTAAACAGAAACATCCAAAGCCCTCCCCTTTAACTGTGACCTCCACAGCAGCTAGGGTGGCCACTGTCTTCACCCCAGAAAGCCAGACCTCACCGATCATTCCCCCAAATGTGAAGCCACGACCCCGGTCCCCATGAAGCCACACCACTAAACATGAGGCCACGCCTCCTGGCTCCTTGAAGACACAGAGGAGAAGCGCCCTGCACTGGACGGAGGATAGGGAGCCAGAAAACCGGACTGTCCAGCCTAAAACCAGACCTCTGGCCACCCTAACATCAGCCTGCCCCTAGGGTGGCCAGAGGTCTGGTTTTAGGCTGGACAGTCTGGCTTTCAGACTCCCTTTCCACCGTCTGGCGCAGGACCTGGACAGAAACGGGGATGTCCACCCTTTCAGTAGCTCACGCTCAGACAGCTTCTCCTCCGTGTCGTTACGGATCCAGGGGGCATTGCCTCGTGATTAGGGGTGTGACTTCATGGGGACCGGTGGCGCGGCTTCACAGTGGGGGGAGGCTGGACAGTCTGGCTTTCAGACTCCCTGTCCACCGTCCCGTGCAAGGCCTTTATGGACACAGGGATGTCCTTTTGAACAGCTCACTCTCAGACAGCCGCACTGTGCAGTCTAAGCATGAGCTGCAGGAAGAAAGTCACCCCCCCTCCCATCCTGTAGCTGACAGAAGTTGATTTTTATCTTCATTTTTTAATTCCCGTTGGCTGCGGAGTGGAAGGGGGCGTGACCTGACCGAATCGGGGTGTGACTTAGTGGGACCTGTGGGAGGGGCTTTTAAGTCCTTCTTTTGAGGGTGGCCTGAATTACAGGTCGATGCCATAGTAATTTAGAAGGAAACACAGTGGGTAGCAGTGGAAGAAAACATCTTTTATTACTACTGAACAGTAAATATGTGAAATTTACATTATATGAGGTAATAATTGATGAGTTAATCTAAAACATAAGTTATATTTATGGTAACCGGAATACCCCTTTAGCAGTGTCATACACAGCGCTCTGTCGCTTTAAAGCAGACCTACAGCAGTGAACTGGCTGGGTTGTTATGGAAACCTGGTGTGTGGAGACTAACTGCCTGTGAGCTTCTATTGGCTGATAAGGGTCATGTGATCAGGCTTCTATTGGCTAATGCATTTTTTGGGAATATCTCCGGAACGGTACGTCCTGGAGAGCTGAGACCAATTCTAAAACCTTCCCGGACACCTGATGTACCTTTGTGCCAAATTTTGTGATTGTAGCTGCGACGGTGCGGATTCCTTTAGCGGACATACATATACACATGCATACACTCAGCTTTATATATTAGATATTATATAATAATTTCATAATATAATTCACAATTTTCTATGAATTTTTCATATTGAACTATTAGGAATTCACATTGCAAAAGATAGACTCATCTTGTGTTGTAATGTAAGATGCCTTTTCTATATTAGAAATGTTATTAAACTATACAGGCAGAGTCCTATGTAGTAGCCCCTGTAAGGCCAAGCCATTACAGTAGGGTTGCGGTGCGGCCAAAAGCCCAAAGTCCACAAGGTTTGATGATGAATTGTGTTAATTTGGTCATGAACAATCAGCAACCAGTTAACACTTATTTCATGTGCAGACCATGCAGACTTGCATAAATGTTGGCTTTCAGCTGTCATGCTGCATGCAGGACTTTTTGTCTGTCCAAAAACCGATGTTTATGCCTGAAAGCAGCCGGATCCCATTGTAGTCAATGGGAATCCAGTGGTGCCAACTATGCCTGATACAGTGAACTCCAGCAGACTGTACCTCTGCTGAATCAGGCTGCAGGAGGTCACATCACATATGTCAAAGTAGCCTAAACTAGCTGTATTCTGAGCTTTAAGCTTTCTTTCCTCTATCGTAACAGATATGCTATCCCTCTAATGTACAAGCCCAGACAAGCATAGCAGATCCCTCATGATTGGCTGAGGCTAACTGAAAGCCATGATGGTCAAGTCCACTGGGATGGGGTCATGTGGTCCTCCTTCTTCATATTCTCATTTTGCCTGAATTTTGATATGTAAAATGGCCGATGTCATTTAGGATGAATCCTAAGAATATCATATTTGTTAGAAACCAAAGAGTTGGGGAAATTTATAACAAATTTAGTACATTTAGATTTGATTCACTCATCTCTACTTATATATCTTCTCATAGTCCAAAATTCTGTGTACCTGGAATACAGGGCTGCATGCATTCACTAATTGATATGAGGTATTTTACGCAACATTGATAACTAGATCTGTCATTTTAGAAAAATATATGTCATTTTAGAAAAAATATTGCTGCATGCAGTTCAACAGAACCTACAACAAAGGCTCCAAACATAAGCTCTGGTGCAGTTGTGACCAGATCCTTACTAGGGATGAGCGAATTGACTTCGGATGAAACATCCGAAGTCCATTCACATAAAATTTTGTTCCAATACTGTACGGAGTGGTACCTTCACACAACTCCATAGAAAGAAAAATAAAAAGCGATGCAAAATGTTTCCTTTTTAAAAAAGGGGTTTTATTGCACAAAAGTAATAAAATGTAAAAAAAAAAAAACTATATGTATTTGGTATCGCTTTAATTGTACTGATCCAGAGAAAAAAAGATGGCACCATTAAAAATTACAACTTGTCCCGCAAAAACAAGCCCTCATACAGCTACATTGATGAAAAAATAAAAATATTATAACTCTTGGAAGGTGACAATGAAAAAAGGAAGAAAAACGCTTGGTCAGTATGGTCCAAAACAGGCTGGTCATTAAGGGGTTAAAAATAATTTCAGAAAATTTCCTGATGTTTTATGTACAGTTGCCAAGCAGTGCTAAAATTAAATCTGCTTTAGGATTTGAGGGCCAGTATAAAAGTCTTCCCACATAACTTATCCCTTATCTTAAAGAATCTGGGCCAGTATTTTCTCAAGATATATCACAATGATGATATAAACTTTTTCCTGAATAAGACGCTGATGCACCATTTACAGTGCTGTCTTGAGAACACCTGCTCTGACACTTTTGTCAGTATGCCCAAACATGTTATATCAGCTTGCTGAATACTGTTTTCAGGGTTTTCTAATATTGGCAACCCAGCCTGCCAGTCTCATTGTGAAAGACACAATTTACACATTCTGTTTCCACATCATAACATCCAGTCTGAGACTGCTTAATCTTCTGTATCATATGCAATAAAACCAGCACATTTCTGGGAATCCCCAAATCCTTTATATTTGGCTTGGTGTTATACATACATAAAGAAATCACTAATATGCTTGTTGTGAGAAACAAGAACAATAAGAACACGTAAACCCCCCAAAACTTTCACAAGCTGTGGTAGTCAAAATCAGACTCTTCCCTTCATATTTTGCAGGTCCAATACGTATAATATCATATGCTTGGTAGCTATAGTTCTGTCTATGCAAGAGACAAGCCATTGAATGACGGACACATATTTATGCATCACCATGCAGTAAAAGGAAAATCAGTGAAAATAGTGCACTAACACAACATATAATATATAGACTAAGCCTTCATTCTGATATCATAAAATCTGGGACTCTCAGCCAATATATTTTGATCAAAATTTGTGCCCGCTTACCAGCACCAAGGTGGACCCAAGTCAGGCAGGTCCTACTCTAAACCTATCTATGCAGTTGGGCACCTACACTCAGCAATGCAGACTCTGCACATATAATGTGCTGCTCCTTGTTACCTCTGTGTGCGGTCAAGCATCCAATAAGATGAAGAGCACACTAATCCATATGTAGCACCTAATCAAGGTCGCCTGTGGGATAAGTGGGGCAAAAGTGAACAAAAATCTTTGATTAGGTGGTACGTGTAGAGTGTGTGCTCCCCCTCTCATTGGATGCTGATGCACACAGAGGTAACAAGGAGCAACACACTATATGTGCAGGGCCTGCTCTCTCATCAATATTGATGCCTATATGACATATAGTAGTTAGGTTTAGAGTAGGACCTGCCTGACTGAGACCACCTGGGTGCCGGTAGGCGGGCACAGATGTGTTTTGATCAAAATATATCGACTAAGAATCTCAGATTTAAACATATCAGAATGAGGGTTTAGTCTGTATATTGTATTTGCATCTATTGTGTTAGTGCGTGATTTTCGGTGAATTTTCTTTTATAAATTTAGCCATGCACATCCACATATTCATATTTATCACATTGTGCAGGATGTTTTTTTTTAAATCTTTTTCAGTGATTTTTTTTTTATTATCTTCTAGTAGCAGAATATATACTGTAGATAATTGTTTACTACATCTGGATGCCAGATATTTGTATAGTTAGGCTGCTTTCATACTATTTGTATATATATAAACCATATATTATATTAACAAGGTGCCAGTCCAAAACACAGAACAGGTGCAAATCTTTCCATTATACCTTATCTCTATGTAGCCTCCACTACTGGTTTTAGCTAATAATCACTGATGGAATTCTCTGAACAAACTCTGACCAAATCACTTACTTCTGAAAGAAATTTAAAGGGAATGTGTCATTAGAAAATGACCTGCTGTTTAAATCACTTTTTTTATGTTTAACATATTTTTCATTCAGGAAATGATATTCTTGATGTGACATTCCGCTGCATAGCAGACAGTTAAACAGTTCAAGTGTGACACACTAATGTTGAGCTGACCGTCTAAAAGAATGATATTCTTGATGTGACATTCCGCTGCATAGCAGACCGTTAATAATTTTCTAGTGTGACACCCTAATGCCGAGCTGACTATCCAAAAGAATTATATTCTTGATGTGACATTCCGCTGCATAGCAGACCATTAAACAGTTCAAGTGTGACACGCTAATGTCGAGCTGACCGACCAAAAGAATGATATTCTTGATGTGACATTCCGCTGCAGAGCAGACCGTTAAAAACATTTAAGTGTGACAAGCTCATGCCAAGCTGACCGTAGAAAACATTATATTCTTGATGTGACATTGTGCAGAAGAGCAGACCGTTAAAAACATTTAAGTGTGTGACGCTAATGCCAAGCTGACCGTCGAAAACATTATATTCTTGATGTGACATTGTGCAGAAGAGCAGACCGATAAAAATATTTAAGTGTGACACGCTAATGCCAAGCTGACATTATGGTTGAGTGCCTGCTGATGAGCTGACAGGCCCAAAAATTATATTACAGGCCCAGCTGGTGAGCTGAGTGGCTAACAAATTCGGGTGCAGGCCCAGCTGGTGGACTTCGAGGGCAGCCTAATAAGCTGTTTCATATGATGGAGGAAGAGGAGGAAGAGGACGAGAGGAGGAAGGGGTGCATGATAATACAGTGTATTCAATACACCCTAAAAGCCTGATTTAAGTTTCCTTCATGTTAAGCCGCTTTCCTCTGGTCGAGTACAGAAGTCAGGGGCAATCCAGGCCTTGTTCAGCATTTTCAGTGACAGGCGCATGCGCTTATCAGTAATTATGCCCCCAGCGGCACTAAATACCCGCTCCAACAAAACGCTGGCGGCAGGGCAGACCAGCACCTCCAAGAAGTGGAGCGCCAGTTCGTTCCACGTGTCCAGCTTAGACAACCAATAATTATATGGCACAGAGGGATCGCTGAGGACGTTGACACGGTCAGCTACGTACTCCTTTACCATCTTCCAAAACTTTTCCCTTCTTGTCACACTAGGCCGCTCATCAGGGTGAGGCTGCTGGCGGGGTGTCATAAAACTGTCCCAGGCCTTGGAGAGTGTTGCCTTGCCTTTGTTAGAACTGCTGTGTGTTCCCCTCGTCTCCTCTCCTCAGGTGGCCAAGGAACTACGTACTCTGCCGCCAGCGTTGTCAGAAGGAAATTTGTGGAGCAATTTTTCGACAAGGGCCTTCTGGTATTGCAACATTTTACTTGTCCTCTCCACCACAGGAATGAGAGATGGGAAGTTCTTTGTAGCGGGGGTTGAGAAGGGTGAACAACCAGTAATCCTTGCTGCCTAATATGCGTATAACGTGCGGGTCACGGGAAAGGCAGCCAAGCATGAAGTCAGCCATGTGTGCCAGAGTCCCAACAGATAAGGCTTCGCTCTCCCCACCAGGAGCATGACTCTCAATATCCTCCTCGTCCTCTTCAGCCCATCCACGCCGAAGAGTTGGTGTAAACGTGGTATGCCTACCCTGTGTAGCGGTGGCAACCGTCTCCTCCTCCTCCAATTGGTGCTGAGAAGACGAATCGAGGGTGGTCTGGCTATCACCCTGTTTAGGGTCTTCCCCCATTTCCACCTCTTCCACACGCAGAGCATCGGCCTTTATTGTGAGCAGCGAGCTTTTTAGTAGACACAGAAGTGGGATGGTTATGCTGATAATGGCATTATCGCCGCTCACTATCTGTGTAGATTCATCAAAGTTGCGTAACACCTCACAGAGGTCAGACATAAATACCCACTCGTCGCTTGTGAAGAGCGGAAGCTGGCTA
Source organism: Rhinella marina (assembly GCA_900303285.1). Classification (NCBI taxonomy): domain Eukaryota; kingdom Metazoa; phylum Chordata; class Amphibia; order Anura; family Bufonidae; genus Rhinella; species Rhinella marina. Next base: position 347,116 of record ONZH01009984.1, on the reverse strand, counting down.
GAAAGGCGCCGACCATGGTGCAGCTGGTATTCTACTACTGCTCTCTGCTGCTCACAAAGCCTGCTCAACATGAGTAAGGTGGAATTCCATTGCGTGCTCAGGACGCACAGCAGTTGGTGAGCCGGCAACCACAAGCGCTGCTGCAGGGTTGCCAGGCCGGCTGAAGCTGTTGGTGACTTCCGGAAATGGGCGCACAGGCGACGCACCTTCACCAGTAGCTGCCTTCACCAGTAGCTGAGACAAATTGGGATAGGTTTTCAGAAACCGCTGAACCACTAAGTTGAATACATGGGCCAGGCATGGTATGTGTGGGAGGTTGGCCAGCTCCGTAGCCGCTACCAAGTTGCGGTCGTTATCGGATACAACCATGCCTGGCTCTAGGTTGACTGACGAGAGCCACAGCTCAGCCTGTTCACTTATGCCATGCCACAGCTCTGCGGCAGTGTGCTGTTTGTCACCCAGGCAAATAAGCTTCAGCACGGCCTGTTGCCGCTTACCGACTGCTGTGCTACACTGTTTCCAGCTACTGACAGAAGTCTGAGTGGTGCTGCAAGAAGGCAATTCTGTGTGGTAAGAAGTGGAGGAGGAGGTGGAGGAAGAGAAGGAGGGGTTGCAGCCGCCACTATAGGTGGAACCGATTATCTGGATGGAAGTAGGGTCCGCAATCCTCGAGTGGGTAGCACCTGGGCCATCCCAGGGGACGACTTGCTCCCAGCCTCCACAACGTTCACCCAGTGTGCCGTCAGGGAAATGTAGCGTCCCTGGCCACAAGCGCTTGTCCATGTGTCAGTTGTGGTAAGGACATGGTGCCTGTGGTAAGGACATTTGAACGCTTCGCTGGGACATTGAAGTGGACGTGCTGGCTGATGTTTCCTGCAAAGGTCCAGGTGCAGGGCGTGAGGCATCTGGGCCTGCGTCTTGGACAGCACGTAACAGAGGGGAAGAGGAGGCAGTGGTGTGACCTGCAGACGCAGATCGTGGAACCAGGCGTTCAGCTCACCTTTTAGGGTGCTTTGCTGACATGTGTCGCATCATGCTGGTGGTGGTCAGGTTGCTGGTGTTTACGCCCCTGCTCATCTTGGTACGGCACAGGTTACAAATTACAATCCGTTTATCGTCAGCACTTTCCTCAAAAAACCGCCGCCAGACTGCGGAACAACTTAACCCTTGGTAAGGGAGCTGGCCGCAAGGGGCTGCTCCGGGGAACAGTTGCCGGCCTGGTTGTCATGGCCTGCCTTCTCCCTTTTTCCACCCCACTGCCTCTTCCAGCCTGTTGCGCTGCTGTGGATCCCTCCCCCTCTGTATTGCTGTCCTCGCTCGGCTTGCCACCTTCCCAGGTTGGGTTGGCTATTTCGTCATCCACCACCTCCTCTTCCACATCCTCACTCTGCTCTTCCTCCTGACATGGTGAACTAACAACTAACCTGACTTAACTGCGACTCATCCTCATCCACAACCTCTTGAGACACGAATTGTCCTTGACTTATTGGCAACTGTGTCTCATCATCATCCACCTCGGGAGAAAATACTTGTTCCCCACCGTCATCGTCTTAAGACTGTGTTTGTTCTATAGGTTGGGAATCAGGGCACAATATCTCCTCCTGTCCCACTTCAAGCGGTCTTGGTGAGAGGCCTAAGCCAAGGGACAGTGATGAAAAAAGCTCCTCAGAATATCCCAATGTGGGATCTCTTCTTTGCCCAGTCTCTGCATGGTGGGAGGAAGGAGGATCAGGGTGAGGATGCGGTTGCTCAGACTCTTGGCTACTGAGACTGGACTTTGTGGAAGAGGGGGTGATGCTGAACTGACTGGAAATATTATCACCTGCAATCCAACTGACTACCTGCTCGCACTGCTGTGGCGACAAGAGTTGAGACTTGCGCCGCCCTGCAAACTGTGACATGAAGCAAGGAGTTTTGGATGACTGTTTCTTGGGCTCTGCCAGCAGGCACAGTTTCACTGCGCCCAGAGCCATGGCCTTTGCGTTCACCATCAGCAGCACGCCCACTTCCCCGTCCCTTAGTGCTCGCCTTGCGCATATTGTATAGTATATATGCAACTTGGTCACATATACAGTACTGCATATTTTTATTAACTGTATGATCAGAAAAATTTAAACAAATGTCCAATATTCAGAATGTGCTAACATTATAGAGCAGCAGCAAATGAGGAACTGCGGCCTAAATTAATGGTATTAAATACGGATGTCAGCTACAGAGACTTTTGAACGGTTGTAATACGCTGTGCACCTAGCGTTACTGACAGGGCAAACCTGTTTTTTCTTTACACTGGCAAAAATAAAAAAAGATGTATTTCACAAGGGACTTTGGTCTTTTTTCAACAGCGAAATTCGTTCTACCTACCCAATTCCTGTCTCCATTGTTTAATTCCCTGCTTGGGGAAATTGAACCGCAGCAGCAAATGAGGAACTGCGGCCTAAATTAACGGTATTAAATTCGGATATCAGCTACAGAGACTTTTGAACAGTTGTAATACGCTGTGCATCTAGCGTTACTGACAGGGCACACCTGGGGTTTTTTTTTACACCAGCCAAAAAAAAAAAAAAAAAAACATATTTCACAAGGGACTTTGGTCTTTTCTGAACAGCGAAATTCGTTCTACCTACCCAAATCCTATCCCTATTGTTTAATTACCTCCTTGGGAAAATTGAACTGCAGCAGCAAATGAGGAAGAACTGCAGCCTAAATTAACGGTATTAAATACAGAGGTCAACTACAGAGACTTTAGAACGGTTGTAATAAGCTGTGCACCTAGCGTTACTGACAGGGCACACCTGGGTTTTTTTTTGACACCAGCAAAAATAAAAAATAAACATATTTCCCAATGGACGTTTGAACAATGATAGTAACCCTGCCTATAGAAATTCTATCAATACGTAAATGTTATACAGCAAGACGCAAAAGAATTACTGCGGGCTTAACAGCAGAAATTATAGCAAAGTATGTCAGGTATATAGTATACAGAGAGTGTCCTACAGCATGCAGCAGCAGCAGATGTGTCATTAATGGCAGGCCACCTAGTGCTATTTTCAGCACCTTTAAAGTACTCAAATATCAGTAAATAAAGGTTTGTAACATATGTAATGGCCCTTACAAGGGCTTTTGGGTCTTTTTGGAGCGATTTCTATCCCTGCCTAGCGTGCTTCTCTCCTTACAGTGTATGTCCCTCCTTGCTGCAGCAGCGCTTGTGGTGTTAATGGCAGGCCACCTAGCGCTATTTTCAGCACCTTCAAAGTAATAAAAAATAATAAATAATACGTTTGTGCCACATATAATAGCCCTTAAAAGGGCTTTTGGTTCTTTTTGGAGCGATTTCTATCCCTGCCTAGCGTGCTTCTCTCCCTACACTCTCTGTCCCTCCTTGCAGCACCTCTCCCTGTCTAACACTGGCCGGGTCACGTGTTCCCGGCCAGCCAATGAGTGTAATGCCAGTAGCTAAGATGGCTACTGGCATTACACTGAATGCCATACATCCATGTACGCTAATTGGCTAATTAGCATGCGGGGAGGGGACTCGAGCATGGCGCTCGAGCTCATGCAGTATTCAGCCGGATACCACGTGTACCTGAGCACCGCCATGTTCAGCCGAATAGTGTATTTGGCTGAACATGTTCGCTCAACACTATTCTTTTCTTTATAATAGTTGTGGAGATATATTAATTTTTATATTTATATACGTTACCTATTAAATATACAGCATCTCACAAAAGGGAGTACACCCCTTACATTTTTGTGAATATTTTATGATATCTTTTCATGGAACAACACTGAAGATCTGACACCTTGATAGAATGTAAAGTAGTCAGTGCACAGCTTGTATAACAGTGTAAATATGGTGTGCCCTCAAAATACCTCTACACACAGCCATTAATGTCTATACCGCTGGTAACAAAAGTGAGTACACCCCTAAGTGAAAATGGCCAAATTGTGCCCAAAGTGTCAATATTTTTTGTGGCCACCATTATTTTCCAGCACTGTCTTGACTCTCTTCGGCATGGAGGTCACTAGATCACAAGTTGCCACTGGAATCCTCTTCTGGTCCTCCATGACAACATCATGGAGTTAGTGGATGTTAGAGACCTTGCGGTCCGCCATCTTCCGTTTGAGAATACCCCACAGATGCTCAATAGGGTTTAGGTCTGGAGACATGCTTGGCCAGACCAGCACCTTTACCCTCAGTTTCTTTAGCAAGTCTGTGACCATCTTGGAGGTGTGTTTGGGGTCGTTATCATGTTGGAATACTGCCCTGCAGCCCAGTTTCCAAAGGGAGGGATACTGTATATATAATATATCAAATTATTTTGTCCTTGCATTGCCATATTCTGACTCCCATAACATTTTTATGGCTATGTCAACTTGTAGGAAAACAGGCTGAACTGGATGGACAGATGTCTTTTTTCGGCCTTACAAACTATGTTACTATGTCTACAGAGCTAAGAGCTCATTTTTTTGCGGGGCGATCCATAGTTCTTTTTTTATGATACCATTGGAATAAGTATGAATTTTTGATCAATTTATACAATTTTTTGGGGAGATGAAGCAAAATAAAAAAATGTGATGTTCAGACTGACTGGGGTGATATATAAAGAAAGTTTGGCCCCAGGAGTGCAGCATTTCTGGGACAAACTACCTTAGATGCTGTGGTCACAATTGAGGAATTATTGCCAATTGCAGACATTAACCGTACATGTACAGCAGAGCTCTAGAAAGAGTTAAAGTATTGAGATCAAATAGTTGTGCTGAGGTTTATAATCTTTTCTTAGCATAATTAGCTGTTTCCAGTTGACAGTCTTCAAGAAGCTGTTAGATAAGCAGAGTTAAGTGAAAGTAGGAGGTATGCCTCTTAATACCTCTGCTGGTATAAGTACTAAATAACTGAAGGAAATGTTTAGTTTGTCAAGTTTAGTGAGCTGGTTAAAACAATTATGCCAGGATACAGCACCTGACCACTGCAGCCAATCACCGTTCTCAGTGATTGGCTGTAGAGGTTATGTGCCATATCCATCACCCTGCTGTTAGATAATAAAAGGGGCAGAAGTACCAGAGGAATCCCACAGAGGACAATGCTGGAGAAATGGGTAAGTATATCATGTTTTTATTATTATTATTAATATTATTTTAAGCTATTGCAGGGGCTGTGCAAGTTTTTTAATTATCTCAGACAACCCCTTTAATTTCGGCAAATTTCTGAGTTATTTCTCAGATATTGTTGATGTTTAATGTCACATTTGTGGTATTTGTTGGGATGCCTGGAAGGATTGCTGATAATCCTCCCTGTGTGCAATCCATAATACTGGTGGATTCTTGTTTTATCACATCACAAGGTAATCTTTTGTAAGCCCGACTAGGCATTAGTAGTTTCAAAAGTAAACACAAAGTTAAAAAAGCAACCACCTTATAAACATATGGAAAACAAAAAAATAGAATTGTTTATTGTTTTATATTGATTATTCTGGAAGATTACATTAAGTATTTTGGAAATTGCACAATCACATGTTAAGACACTTCAATTTAGTTCATGTTATCTGCCGTTCTAGCAAGCAATGAACAGAGGTTGTTCCCGATTAGACAATGTCAATTTGTTAGAGGTATCTCTCTCTGATAACCTTATCATAGGTAGGGTGTTCCAATGCTGGAGCCCCTAGTGATCAGCCATGATCTAAGTGCAGTGCCACCATAGGGGAAATGTTAAATACATTACATGTAAGACATGTGTGTGCTCATGCTCTGTTCTGGCTAATAGCTAATCATCCTGAATGGGTGACCTACTGCTAATAACTTAAAGGGAACCTGTCAGCTCTGAAACACCCTCCAAACTAGAGTAAGCGGTATATAGTGTAAGTGACGTCGAGACGTCATACTCACTTCCATTCCGACGCTGTGCTCCCACAAACCTGCAGTAAAATGCACTCCAGTGGACTCCATTGCTCACTCACATAATGGAGAGGACTCAAAGAAGAGTCCTCTCAATGCATTTTACTGCTGGTTTGTGGGAGCACAGCAACGGAATGGAAGTGAGTATGAAGATAAAACTTACATAATCTTATTCAGCATCACTTACACTATACACCTCTTACTCTAGTTCAGGGGGTGTTTCGGAGATGACAGGTTCTCTTTAATTCCCTAGGACATTTGATCATGTTTTTGTTTATTGATTTTTTTTTTTTAGCAGACAAACCTAGTTTAAACTTCTTTATTCTCAAACTAAGGGCTCATGCACACGACCGTATCCAGTCCGCAAAAAATACGAATGACGCCCGTTCGCATTCCGTATTTTGCAGAACGGAACAGCCGGCCCCTAACAGAACAGTACTATCCTTGTCCGTACTGAGGAAAATAATAAGACATGTTCTATTTTTTTGCAGAACGGAAATACAGACATACGGAAACAGAATGCACTTGGAGTAACTTCCGTTTTTTTTGCGGACACATTGAAATGAATGGTTCTGCATACAGTCTGCAAAGAAAATGGAATGGACACAGAAAGAAAATACGTTTGTGTACATGAGCCCTTACAATCTGCGACTCTTCCCTGCTCACGGCAGGTCTGAAAAAGTGGGCATGCGTGTATGGGGAAGGGATTGGCCAGTAGGCCTGTCTCAGGCCTGTTTTAGGCGTAGAAAATGGTCTAAATCTACGCCAGCTAGGGAGCTGGTGTAGATTTAGACAGCTGGTGGATTCCATGACGTTATGTAGAGTTATGTAAATTTGGCAAATCCACCGCCAGCTAAAGGGCTATTAAGACCGGTATCTAAAACGCTGGTGTTAATAAATAATTATGTTATCAAACCATGATCTACAGAAACTTTCAACAACTAGATAGGTGCTGGTAGTCCTTTTGAGGATTAGGACTCATTGCCATAACATTACCATATTACTAGAGTTGTCAAAATCAGGAGCTAGATCTCTGTACCTGTGCCCACCTAACTACAGGAAGAACCTATATACACAGTAAATATATAACACACAGATCATATACAATATAAAATGCTATAGCTTGTGTGAAGAACTGCACCTCGCACCCCTCGCTTGACATCACTGTACGTCGGGCTTACGCGGTACGGTTTAGTTACTGGTTACCAAGATGTGTCTTTCAGAACTCCCTGGGAGTACGTAAGGTCAGCTTGGCACAATTGTACACAGACACCCCCTGTCCACATGGGGAGTGAGAGAGGGTGGCCCACACAACCTTTGGCGTGGAACAACACTCACTCACAATCCTGACACGCTGAGAGAGCCCTTTCACTGCCCCAGTGAAAAAGTGCCCTGCCAGCCCGGTATACTGCCAACAGTTCCTCATTATATATAAGCCTGGTCCATTAACGGGGTTATGTTGGGCCAGAAACCAGCCCAGGTAATATAATACCGAGACACGAACGTGTGGATTTGTGGATCGAGACAAAAGAACAGCGCAAGATTAAAGTATATATTTAATTACCTTAAGGACACACTAGACATAACACTATATACACACAGGATATATACAATGGTCAAATATGCAAATACAGGTGATGGTACAGTCAAAGTCAACAGATAAAAGTCACTGGATGTGCTGTTGTCGTGGATGCTGTAATATTGGAGGCTATAGTCTTGGATTCTATAGTCACATGGGAGGCAGTGACGCAAGTAGGATTTCTAGGTCCCTCCAAACATGATAAACAAACTCACAGGTACCTCAATCAAAGAGGAAAAAGGTATACACCACCAATATTTTAAATCACAGTAGGGATGTGGCGCTAAAATAAAAACAAAAAAACTTTATTGAAAAGAATTAATTCTAAAAGGCGCGATAATCTGCACGACCATGAATAGAACAAACATGATACCTGACGTGACCTCCCTTCAGAGAAAGACCATGGCTGCTGCCTTGCATGGGCAGTTAACCCTTCGTCGGTCACACCCCTCCCTCCCCCTGGGAGGATCCCAATTTCCCTCCCTTTGGCCTGGTTGCCAAAAATCCACAAACCTATTATGGATCATAGTGCCTCAGCGAAAGGTCATAGGGAGATGATTCTGGTGCCAATGGATCTGCCTGGATCGCTGGTGCATTTGGAGACCAAATATGGTTTTGCTTTTTGGTTCCTACTACGAGTTCTCCATGTCTCCCGTTCCCTACAAAAGCACAAAGTCCAGGAGAACATTCGTCTCAGACCCAGGGTCTCAAAAAGGTGACCGGTGTGTGGCCAAGATGTGTGGTCATTTCATAATTCCTTATGAACTCCATGATGTCTGTGGAGTTTCTTTTGTTGTAGGTAAGAAACTCAGCCTCCCAGCAGGTAGCCATCCTGTCAGAGGAGTTGCTTCCAGTCTGGCTGCTGCGAGTGTGAAATGTAAACACTATCGCTTTGAGACAGGGTCACCTGTGGAGCCTGTTTCATTTGCCAACTATCCCATACCCGGACAGCAAATGGGCAGGCATTAAATAAAAACTCCACATATTACTCACAGCTTGTTTACTGTAAAGTTCATATACTTCAGTTTCTATAAAGCTGTATGTACATATAAAAAATACATCTCAGTTCTTGCTACTTACCTTTTAATTAATTAATGTTCAGCCCCTGTATGTAAATTCTGGCCATTAATATCAGATTGTTAGGCATCTGAATCGATCTGCCTGCTGTACATAGAGTAACATTACTGAATGGGATGAAGATGCAATACCTTGCACAGCCACTACTAAGTACATGGGGGGCATATACAACCCCTGGCAAAAATTATGGAATCACCAGTCTCTGAGGATGTTCCTTCAGTTGTTTAATTTTGTTGAAAAAAAACTGATCACAGACATGACAAAAAACTAAAGGCATTTCAAATGGCAACTTTCTGGCTTTAAGAAATACTAAAAGAAATCAAGAAAAATAATTGTGGTAGTCAGTAACAGTTACATTTTTAGAACAAGCACAGGGAATAAATCATGGAATCACTCAATTCTGAGGAAAAAATTATGGAATCATGAAAAACAAACAAAATAACACTCCAACACATCACTAGTACTTTGTTGCACCACCTCTGGCTTTTATAACAGCTTGCAGTCTCTGAGGCAAAACAGAGTGACAAACAGTACTCTTCATCAATCTGGCTCCAGCTTTCTCTGATTGCTGTTGCCAGATCAGCTTTGCAGGTTGGAGCCTTGTCATGGACCATTTTCTTTAACTTCCACCACAGATTTTCAATTGGATTGAGATCCGGACTGTTTGCAGGCCATGACATTGACCTTATGTGTCTTTCTTCAAGGAATGTTTTCACGTTTTTGCTCTATGGCAAGATGCATTATCATCTTGAAAAATGATTTCATCATCCCCAAACGTCATTTCGATAGATGGGATAAGAAAAGTGTCCAAAATGTCAATGTAAACCTGTGCATTTATTGAAGATGTAATGACAGCCATCTCCCCAGTGCTTTTACCTGACATGCAGCCCCATATCATCAACAACTGTGGAAATTTGCATGTTTTCTTCAGACAGTCGTCTGCATAAATCTCTTTGGAACGGCACCAAACAAAAGTTCCAGCATCATCACCTTGCCCAATGCAGATTCGAGATTCATCACTGAATATGACTTTCATCCAGTCATCCACAGTCCACGATTGCCTTTCCTTAGCCCATTGTAACCTTGTTTTTTCTGTTTAGGTGTTAGTGATGGCTTTCTTTTAGCTTTTCTGTATGTAAATTCCATTTCCTTCAGGTGGTTTCTTACAATTCGGTCACAGATGTTGACTCCAGTTTCCTCCCATTTGTTTTGTTGTACATTTTCTGTTTTCAAGGCATATTGCTTTAAGTTTTCTGTCTTGACGCTTTGATGTCTTCCTTGGTCTACCAGTATGCTTGCCATTAACCATCTTCCCATGTTGTTTGTACTTGGCCCATGTTTTAGACACAGCTGACTGTGAACAACCAACATCTTGTGCAACACTGCGTGATGATTTACCCTCTTTAAGGAGTTTGATAATCCTCTCCTTTTTTTCACTTGACATCTCTGGTGTTGGAGCCATGATTCATGTCAGTCCACTTGTTGCAACAGCTCTCCAAGGTATGATCACTCCTTTTTACCTGGATACTAACAAGCAGATTTAATCCGATGCAAGTGTTATTGTTTTTTTTTCAACAAAATTAAACAACTGAAGGAACATCCTCAGACTGGTGATTCCATAAATTTTGCCAGGGGTTGTAGAAGGACTGAGGCTGCAGCATTCAAATGTTTCACGAGTTGTGGTCCCTTTAAAAAGCTGATTGGCAGGGGTAAAGACCCCCACAAATATGAAAAAGATAACCTATACCAAGGATAGACAATTACTATGCTGATCTAGGAAAACCCTTTTAGAGCTAAAAGGTTCCAAGTGACAACCCCTGTTCGCTCACAGGTCATAAAGATATAACAGAAGGGGTCTCCATATTCTTCTCTCCTATATCAGCCAGAGTAAAAGGTGCTAAAAAACACAGCTTTCACTGTAAGGGTACAACCACATGTTCTGTTTTTTATGACGTTTTTGAAGCCAAAACAGGAGTAGATTGAAAAAGAAAAGATGTTTTACCTGCCCTTCATACTTTCTCTCCTTTTATGAACCATACAATTTACTTGTGTGGCCGTACCCTCACTAACTCAGTGGCTATAAATAGTTGCTTTTCCATTGGAATGACTGTACTGTGTAATAATATCTAGTGCAATCGAAATGTGATTTATGCTCCTTATCACATTCTTTCTGCCAGGGGAGTAGCTAAAGGCTCATCGGCCCTGGTACAAGAGTTCAGCTTGGAACTCCCTTCCCTCAGTGCTTTGTGGCCAGGGAAGCATGTAGCCTTTGAGCTGCCTGAGGCAAAAATTTAAATTGTACCCCCCCCATGCCAAATTATTAACCTAACCCCTTGCCACCAGCCAGAGGTGTAACTTTTGGGCCCAGTGCAAAATTTATAACAGAGCTCTCCCAGTGAGCACTTTCTATAATACAGGTGTCTTATGAGGCACAAGGGTCTTTGGGCCCCCTCAGGCTTCTGGGCTCAGTAGAGACTGCTACCTCTGTACCCCTATAGCTACACCCCTGCTTTCTGCCTTGATAAATAATTGATATATTTGCATTAATCATGTATATGAGGCTTTTAGCTTTAATATGTACATATGTTTTGTTCACACTTGCACTATTGAACCCTTCTGCATTGCACCATGCATTTTGGCCAAGATCTACTAATGTGTCTGTGCCTAAGATCTGTCTAAAAAGTGGTGCAAATTAACAGAATTTTGAAGCAACTTGGTGCAACATGGGCTTCTACATTTTTTGCACCAAGGGCTACACGGCGACATTTGTTGCAGTAACGTTGTGCAACATTTTTTTGTAATGATAGTCTATGGTGTCACACTGTGACATGCAACATGCTAAGACTACTACACAACAGTCACACAAATATCCCCAAATATTTAAAAGCGGAATACGAAGTGGGCTTTGGTACTGGCTGGTACCTTGGTACCAAAGCCAACTTCGGATTCCTCTTTTAAATTGTTTTTAATACGCAGATATTAATACAGTAGGAATTCCCCAAACTTCAGGTGAGATGAAGTTTGGCTCCACAAAGCCAATACATATTTATGCTGCATGTTGCAACAGCATTAACCTTGAAGTATTTGAACAAATCAACTTTGGATTTATGATCCGAAGGCCTATTCACTCAAGACTAATTATAATGTGTCTCTGTCATACAAGTGTTATCCAATAAAATGAGTTTAAAAAAAATAAATAATGTGCATGATTCAATTGCATGGTCAACCCCCAACGGAAGCATTGAAGTTTACCATTTAGGGTAAGACATTGCTGACACTTTATGTAGTGGTTTTTTTGAACATGGTGGGAGTGTATCTGCTTTTCCTGTTATTCGTACTGTATATTTTAACTTGAAATTAATGATGCTATTTAGACAACTTTTTATTATTCTATTACTTTGTGTATTGTGTTGACACAGGTTTACATCTGATCTAATATTGGAAAATAGCGGCTCTCCACTGAATGCAACAATTGGATTAAGAGGTGCTAAATCTACGGTACACCTAGACCGTAAAAAGTGCTATAAAACGTAGTAATAAATGCTAGATAAGCACACTCACATTTGGGCTTTTGTAGGGATTTACTTTAATGCTAAATAATTTAAAAATATGGTTAAAAATATAAAAAATAGTAAAATATAGGTGTAGATACTATATATAAATGCACCATAAATCAGATGAAACAGTGAGACAATTAAATCATAACCATATCAAATTGACAAAAAGCAACAAATTGTGCATAATATATACTATGATAACTGGCAATATTGTATATAACGTCCACTTGCTCCCCTGATAACAAATAGGGGGGGCAAATACAAGGTGTCAACCAGATTGGAAGGTAGGCTATATAGCCCGTGTTCAACCGGTTTTTGAACAGATGCAGAGTTCTCCGCTATTTTTTGAACAAATGCAGAGTTCTCCGCTAAAGCAGTTTTAACTCCAGGTAAGTTCAAAGACCAATAACTCCAGGTTGATTCAGTATAAAATGGTACGAGATATGGTACATCAATGTATATGAGGGGGTTCAGTACTCAGTTCATAGACTGAGCACAGTGAATTGGTTTTCTCTCAATAATTGTCTGGTGAGCTGAGAAAAAGGGGAAGCTTCATTCATAGACAAAGACATTTGGCTCAAAGATTAAGATTAGCCCAACAGGAGGAAGTAGCTTTTCTTGCATCAATAAGTGTGCCTCCAATTATACAGAAAAAGGAACAGGCTGGGTCAATACAGCAACATGTCGCACGACTATTGACCGTGATTTGGCTGTAAAAACACAAATCAAGTCACAGAAAAGGCACATTGCATTATGGTCTATAATTGCAAAGTCACTTGCAACTAAAAATCCAAGTGGTGTATTTTCTGCACCACCACACCATTGACAATCGTTAGATGCAATGTCACAACACATGGCCATTATGTAATAGGTGCCGGGAGCGGGGAAACATACTCACCCTCCTGCGCTGTAGCTCCGCTCCAGGTCCGGCACTCCTCTGTCTTCTCCTGGTGCTGCACTGTCCGGACCTCGTACAGCGTCGGGACGTAGTGCGCTCACTATGACCTAACGCTACACGGAGTCAGGTGACAGTGCAGCACCGGCAGGAGAAGACAGAGGAGCGCTGGACCCATAGCTGCAGCACAGGAGAGGTAAGAGTTTTTTTTATTTTGCTCTGATGGGGCAGAGTGGGCTGATCTGAGGTCTGATGGGGGTACAGTGGGCTGATCTGAGGTCTGATGGGGGCATAGTGGGCTGATATGGGGTCTGATGGGGGCACAGTCTGCTGATCTGAGGTCTGATGGGGGCACAGTGGTCTGATCTGAGGTCTGATGGGGGCATAGTGGGCTGATATGGGGGCACAGTAGGCTGATCTGAGGTCTGATGGGGGCACAGTGGTCTGATCTGAGGTCTGATGGGGCACAGTGGGCTGATCTGAGGTCTAATGGCACAGTGGGCTGATCTGAGGTCTGATGGGGGCACAGTGGGCTGATCTGAGGTATGATGGGGCAAAGTGGGAAGATTTGGGGGCTGATTTGAGGTCTGATGGGGGCTGATCTGAGTTCTGATGGGGTCTGATGTGATGTCCTGAAATTTATGGGGGGTCTGATGAAAAATATTTTTTTTCTTATTTTCCTACTCTAAAATCTGGGGTGTGTCTTATAAAGCGAAACATACGCTATTTAGTATTTTAGCCGTATGGACCCAGAATGTTGCAAAATTTATGTGAAAACTTACAGTATTCCTGTTTTTTTCTTTACCATTATCCACATAAGGAGTTACTAAAAGTTAACCAGTAAGCTACCTGCACCCCAAAACGATGGTCATAACAAATTACAACTTGTTAAGCAAAAAACAAGCTACATTGACAGAAAAATAAAAAGTTGCATCTCTTGGAATGTGACAATGGAAAAAAAAAAATATTGCTTGGTTATGAAGGCCCTAAAAGCATACAGGTGGAAGGGGTTCTCCCTGTCTCAGTCCGTACCAGCAAGCTGCTGAAAACCAGGAATCAATAGCATTGTTTTGCTGTAGTGTGAAGTCTGGAAATGCCAGCTCCAGATGTTGGCTGAAAGTCTGTGGAAAATATGAAATGCAGTACTTTTTTTTTTTTTTTTTTGCTTCTGACTAGAGATAAGCGAACATGCTCGTAACGAGCACTGTACCGCTCGGCTCCCCTGCGCTCGCACGGGCGCAGGCAGCCGCTTCCGTCCTCCTCACCCGACGGAAGCGGCTGCCTGCACCCATGCGAGCGCAGGGGAGCCGAGTGGTACAGTGGTCATTACGAGCACGTTCGCTCATCTCTACTTCTGACATTTTATTTAATTTGGAGAATTGTTGAAGCAATGGGATTTTTTTCAGGTGCTTTTCCATCTCATCCTCTATCAGGGGAAAAAAACACAACAAATTAGTTTGTGTATAAAGAAAAAAAAAAACACTAAAATATTCTAGAAAAAAATGCATGCATCTCTGTGTGAAGGAAGTCTTAAGGGGCTATTCCAGTTATCCACAGGATAGGGCACAACTCAGCTAGTCCTGGAACTTCCATAGAAATTAATGGAGTGGCTGCATGCATGCCAAACTGACTGCTCTGCTCATTTCAGGAAACTCCACAGGATAGAGGCCCCTGTTCTCATGAACAGTGGAGGTCCAGGCAGTGAACTGTCACTGATCTAATAGTAGAAATATAACCTGAATACCCCTTTAAGGGTTTCATTTTCTGATGCACTCTCCTTGTGAATATTTACTTTAAATTAAAGACTATGTACATCTTCAGAGGCAATTTTTTAATGATTGCATGTTACTCATTTTTGGCTAAAAATATTTTTTTCAATTGGCCTTTATTAAAAATATTGAGCTGTTCTGTCACAAAGGGTTAACGGTTTTTCTAGTTGTGAGACTGGTACTTTCACTTTGTGCCGGTTATCTATTAAACCTCATCTTTAAACTACTGAGAATAGAGATGAGTGAACGTGCTCCTAACGAGCACTGTACCGCTCGGCTCCCCTGCGCTCGCATGGGCGCAGGCAGCCGCTTCCGTTCTCCTGAGGAGGACGGAAGTGGCTGCCTGCGCCCATGCGACGCAGGGGAGCCGAGCGGTACAGTGCTCATTACGAGCACGTTCGCTCATCTCTAATTGAGAAGTCAAACACTTATTTAATCCACAATCTTATCAGTAATATAAGGACTGAGTTATAACAAACGTTTATAAGGTCAGAGAGCAGAGATAAGGAGTCCGTCTGCTCATGGTCTGACGGAAAAGACAGAAAATCCAAAAGGAGGCTACTAGAGCAGGTCACCTCTAAATAAAGAATTACACCATATTTTTAATAAAGACCAGTTATTTTTTTTTAAGCTCAAAAGGAGTACAATACAACAATAAAAAAATCCCCCAAAAGGTGTACATAGACTTTAAACATTACAAAAAAATAACATGCAATAAATGGACAGATTCTCACCCTTTGCAGTGAAAGACAAAACACTCTATATACGGTAGTTTATGGTATTACCATAATATTTCTGAAAGCATTCAGAAGTACTGAGTTTCATTTCTTCAGAAAATGAAAGTTCGCTGATGCAAAGGCAGTTCTTTATATACTGTACAAATGTCTTGGGTATTTCAAAATATTTCCATCCCTAGTTGAAGCAATACTTCCGGTACAATTACCAGCATACCACAGCTCAGATATTTTTATCTCGGCAACAAAAAGGGTTATAGCTTTAGGGTGCATTCACACGACCGTATGTATTTTGTGGTTTGCAAAGAGTACGGATGACGTCCATGTTGCATCTGTAACAATTCCTGTACTTGTCTGCAAAACTGAGAAAAATAGGACATCTATCTTTTTTGCGGGTCTGATGCAGACCCATTCACTTCAATGGGACTGCAAAAAAATGTTCACAGCACACTGTGTGCTCTCTGCATCTGTATGTCCGTTGCATGGCTCTGCAAAAATATACATGTTCTATATTACAGAAATATAGAACATGTTCTGCATTACAGACAATGGGACAGTTCTATTATGGGCTGGACATTCTGTTCTGCAAAATGCGGAAGGCACGCGGCTCGTATTGTGTTTTGAGGATCCACAAAAAAATGTCTACAGCCGTGTACATTAGCCCTTATCCATTTAAAAATAAAAGGAGAAAGCAACATGTCAAAGCTTGTTCATAAAAATGATAAATAAACTCCTCCTTCCCATGTGAAATCCATGAACACGTGTTAATAAAAATACATGTGTGCGCATGCATATGTTTAGCGTGCATGTGGACAGTGGTGCTTGAAAGTTTGTGAACTCTGGAGAATTTTTTAGATTTCTGTATAAATTTGACCTAAAACAACATCACTAGTCCAAAAACCAGATAAAGTTAACCAAATTGAAATATTAGACCTGGTCATTTATTTGAGAAAAAGGATCCAATATCATATGTCTATGATTGGCAAACATATGTGAACCTTTAGTCCAGTTTCAGACAAGCGTATTGAGTCTGGGAAACACTCTGTGGAAGAAGTATTTCCCAGAATAAACACTGCTCCTGAGGTGCATTCACATAGCGGGTCTACTGAAGTGTATTTACAGCATAAGACCACCTGCACATGAATGTGGGTGAATGCACGCAAGATCCACACAAATTTCCATGGGGACTTATGTGCGTCTCTGCAGAATATCCGCACTAGAATCCGCAATATCTATGCTGCAGATTCTATCTTTCCATAGAAATAGGTGAAATCTGCAGCTAAAACCACAAACATAATTACCATGCTGCAGATCCACACAGCATGTCAATTTCCGCGCAGAAACAAATCCGCAAAGTGTACATGAGATTTGTATAATCAATGCAACGTTGCTGGCACTGTAATATGCTGCAGTTTATCTGCACAAGAATCCAAGTGGAAAAATCGCGTATGTGCCAGGTGGCCTAAAGGTATGGCGTGGTCAGGTTTCTGCATGCAGTTTTGGCAGCCAAAATCAGGAGTGGATCCTAAGAGGAGAGAAAGTATAAAGGATATATGTGACATTTCCTCTTTTCTGAATTCAGTTCAGGCTTCCAAAACTGCATGCAGAAACCTGACTGCGTGGTCGCATCATTATGCGATTACAGTTCAGGAAGAAATCAGCACAAGTCATTATGATGCTGCCAGTTTACTTCAGAGGAGCGGTGTTCAGGCCAGGAAATACTGCTCCCACAAGAAACATGTTTTCTGGACGAACCACACATGGTCATTATCCGTGTCTTGAGACTGCAAAAACGGTTATGGCAATGTGTATATGGCTTAAGAAAATGGAAGCTGCTTTGTAAGGCTGAAATTCCTCCACGCTCATCTGCAGAACTGATTAACAATTACCGGTAATGTTTAGTCGCATTATTGCTGTACAAGAGGGTCACTTCAGATACTGAAAGTGAAAGCTCATATACTTTCCTCAATAAATGACCAAATCAATATTTTTTAATCATTTTTTTATTTGGTTATCGTTATCTACTTTTAGGACTTGAGTGAAGATCTGATTGTAAGTAAGTAATCCTGCTCAGGTTGAGAAAAAAAACTGGATGGAGCGTTAAAAAAAATAAAAAAATAAAAAAATCCAGCCAATTTGTCAATTGCTCTTAGAAGGTCGCAGGAACGTACTGTATTAATGGGTGCAGATCTTCTGACACAACACCACATTTTTCACAGAAGTTTGTAACTTTTCCCAGTTTTACCCATGACGGTCTTAGGCCGTCACGTACCATGGACCAGACCAGCCCACCGTGTCACATGACAAGGGTTGCCCAAGCCCTTCAGGCCAATTCACCTCACGCCCTCGAATGCTGCTACGAAACATCCAAAGTCGATTTGCATAATACTTCGTTTGAATACTGTACAGAGCGAGAGCTCCTTACAGTATTAGAATGTATTGGCTCCGATGAGCAGAAGTTACTACTTCGCGAAGTCTAGCGAGACTTCGCATTATAACTTCATAAATCAATTTCTACTGTAAAAAAAAAAAAACATTTCCCGAACTTTGGTTTGGTTCCAAGGCACCACATGTTTCATCCAAAGTCGATTCGCTCATCCCTGGTAAACACTGCACGGTTTAGTCAAGTGAACATCAGGCAGAACTGGGAGTCAAAGGCAAAATCGGAAAGAGTATAACCGATACCTTTTTTTGTATAATGTGGAAAGATATATTGCACTATATTTTAAGATTAAGGGGGACATTTATTAAGAACAGAGTTTCAGATGCCGGTTTACATAAACCACTGTGCTGACTGTGGTTCCGCTGAAGTTATGAAGAGGTGCTGGCCTGGTTCTAAATGTAAGATAGCTTCCTTGCCGTCTTACATTTAGACCTTTTTCTAAGCCTGAAACAGGTGTAGAAAATGGTAATTGAGACAGGTCTGCCGACCCGTCCCCTTCCCTGCCACGCCCACAATTTTAGACCTGGCGTGAGCAGGGAGAAGTTGCAGAGTATCTGAGATTCATAAATGACCCCCTAAATCTTTTCCACTGCTAGCAACAATATGCAAGCCATTAAATATACCAGAATCAAAAACGCAATTAGAAAAACTCAAAGAGCACAAAAGATAAATTGGTCGACATACAAGGTACAATTTATTGATATTTAAGCAAAAATATTATTCTGAACTGAATTGCAAAATAGACTTGGATGAAAAAAAAAACAAAAAAAAAACCACAAACATTAAAAAGAGAACAAGAAGTAATGCACGGTGCAGCTCTGACTTGATTCTGCTTTGGTACAATACATATTCAGTCTTATGAGCAATGAAAAGATTACAGCTCACCTTCAGAAGGATTCTGCCATGACATGTCAGATGCATTGTCAATACACAGCATTATAATCAAATGGCAACTTTAATGGAAAAATGCAACTCATTTGAGGAAAATATTCCTTTTTTCTTAAATAAGCAAAATCAGCAGCAGAAGGGGCAATAAGGAAAACATTTTTGGTGTGTGTTTCGACAATATATGGTAACCACGCAGCAAGCATTGATGATCTACACTAGACACTGATATTGCCTGCAATATTGCACACCAAACACGGAACAGGTCGGATTTCTAATGGTTTGTTGGCTTGTCACGCAGGAGATCAAGAGAGCTATTTTGCCTATTTGGTCATTGTGCTCATTTATGGTGACATTTGCGGGAACCTCTACTGCCGTACTGTATTAAGCGTTTAGTGAATACAGGTATATATTGCAGCAAACAGCTGGACAGCCCATTTTCAATAGTTCAGCGTGTGAACAGATATTCAATATAAAAATGAAAACAGCATTGAAAAAGATGTGTAATATGAGGGTGGTATAGCTTTGTTTGACATCAGCTTTGTTAAAACTTAAAGGCCATTTCCAAAAATAGAAAAAAAAATAAATTTATGTGAGCACAGAAAGGGAGTTTAATTTACACATGTGCTCCACTTATCCATATTCTAAGGGTTCCCCTCCACCACTGCATTCGGTCATTCTAACTTCTTCTTAAAGGGGAGGGCAGGCAGGGGCGGAGATTGTTATTGCTTTTTCTTACTGGCATAGAGAAAATGTAGACTAAAATGCTAGAGTGTTCAAACCGACCTACCATTACAATCGAAGGGCAAACTTACTTCTGAACCTACACTACAGTTAAAAGGACTGATGAGCCAGATACACTGCCTTCTGAGTACATTTAATCCATATGCAACAGAGCAGTAAAGTGCACTGAGGGCAGGCCCAAGCAATTTTGTGCACCCCTGCTTTTTCTGCCAGTCCCTCATTCACCTTGATTAGCAGGGCCAGGTTCTTGCATAGTCTTCTTGTCTGGCCCTGTCAATCAAGGAGATGGAGGGTCTAGCCCAGGAAGCAGGAGGAGCAAGGGTGCCAAGAGTGGCTTGGGCCCACCCTTGGTGCACTTAACTGCTCATTTGCGTATGAATGAAAAGTAAATTAAATTTTGTCCTGAATTACGCAATGGATCACTAATTAAAAGGTATCATCCCATTCAGCTGAATTAACCCTACAAGGCATTGTGCTTGCTGGATCAGTCAATTTCCTGGTGAGAGACTCTTTCCTCCTTTTAAGGATTACCACAGAGCTTCTAAGAGAAGTATTTCTAGCAACTGATAGAGGATCTCAGGCACATGGATTCAGCATAGATGAATTGTCAGAACATTTCTAACAATAAGCAGTCAGGTGTAAGATCCTTTACGTCACTGCTCCACCACCTTCTCTTGTCTGAGGCCCACACTAAGATTTTACTATCCCCAAGGGCAGCATTAAACGATAACGTTGTATTCCACTGAGACATTTATAGCACATCAACAAGGTCATAAATGTCTGATAGGGAAGTGGTCCACTTCTGGGACTTCTACTTTTCAGGTGAAAGGGCTTCCTGTTTGGAACTCTAGAGAGGAGTCATTGAACTGGTTACGACAAGTGCAGTTATTTTCATTGTAGTTTATGGAACAACCAAGCTTTTGGCAACTCTTATGAACTACAGTGAAGAGAGCTGCACTCAGACCTAGCCACCTCACCACCTACTCTCTAGAATGCTGAACAAAGAGGTCCTAAATATGGGGGTGCCAGAGATCATGTGGGGGCAGGTTGTGTAGCCCAGCTTTACACCAAGATATATACCTAGATTTTTAAGCCAATATGGTCACATTTTCGATGATAACAAGGTTTCTTGCAACTTCTTTCCACATATTAAACCTGTATACAAGACCAAATTTTGCAGTGGAGCCCCCAGTTTCCCATGAAAAAAAAAATTGAAGCTCAGGTATCAAACGCCATCTTAAATAATTCCTCCTACTTACTCCACAAGCTGATTTTTATTAGTATGAATTTAGCACTTAAAGTTTAACAGTAGTACTCTACTATAAAACTACCCCAGTCTTGTAAAGACAATCTAGTTACTAGATATCTGCTAATAACTGCATACAGTATAAAATAGGATTTATTGCCCTATAATATACCCTTACTGTTCCCAAACAACCCTAAATCCCCAAAACTTTTCACTGGAAAAAGTAACATTCAAAGTGTCAAAACTAGCCGGCAATATTCACCGGAAAAAAAAAAAATCATCTTGTGCAAGTACACAGCCATAAATGTACCCAAAAACATCCACAAAGGTTTTATTAAATATAAAACAGAAAGGTATGACCAGTTTGAACCCAGGGATTGCTTTCCGCACTGCCATAGGGAGAAAGCATTCAAAATACTATCGTCTTGCTAATCCACACACTTCCAAGGATGGGGGAAAGGTACAGTTTCTTTAAAATGCTAACAGGCATTTTATTGTCTGGCTTTTGGTTAAATCTGCTTAAAAAATTTAGAAGATTGTTGCATGCAAGGAATACATCTTTTATAATGGGACATGGCTGAAGAGGTATGACACCGATTCACCGTTATGCGTTCTCCTAATCGCCTCCGCTAAAATCATGGATATGTCGATGACCTGACAAAGAGAAAGAAAAAAGTCAAGTTCACATAGTTCATGTTAAAGAAGAACTCCAGACAAAAATTTTCTTCCATGTCCTGCTAGAAATGTACATGATATAATCTGTAGTGAATGTCATTTTCTTACCAGTGTCTGAATTTTTGACTTATATCATCCTGAAGTTTCTTATCTGTGTCATGTGACTAGGAATTAGACCCACCAACTCACACAGAGACTTATGTGTGGACAGGAAGTCTAATTCTCTATGTATTCCTATAAGACTGAAAGTGAGGCTCCCATAGGAATGAATAGAGCAGTTACTGGCTTTCTGTCCTGGGTCAGTTGGAGGTCAGGGAGTTGGTCACATGACCCAGCTACAATAAGAAGAGAGGTTTTTACTCACAGAAACAGTCACTGATAAGAAAATGACATTCACTACAGATTATATCATGCACCTTTCTAACAGGTCAGAGAATAAAATTTTTTGCGGGAGTTCTTCTTTAAGGTTTTAGGTCGTTACTGGCTGAAACTAGACATTTAATAGCAAAACTGGCCCTATGACACTTGTGTAAATTGGAAAAGTATAATAGTGTAAAGAAAACTCTAGACTGCAGTGAGGTCAGACAGTGATCCAGCTGCTTTCTGGCATAAATGGCAGGTTTCGACTGGACAAAAACTGTTGCATGCAACTTTTTTTTGTCCAGCCGACAGTCGGCATTTGCGCTGGATCTCCTTAACGGAGATGTGAACGCAGCCTAAACAGACTTGCAATAATCTCACACCTTACAACACAAAAAGGGTGACATCCGCATTAAAAATCCGCAGAAAGAATTGATGCGTCTTTTATAGTGTGCATGGCAGGTCAATTTCCACATGGAAAATATAGGCAAGTGTACATGAGATTTGTCAGATGTCACTCACTTTGCTTGTACTGTATTACACTGCGGTTTTTCCGCAATTCTGCATGAAAATCCTTGTGAAAACCAAATGTAATCTGCACCATGTGCAGGCAAGCCTTAGCATATAGTTAGAATAAGCCAAGCTCGTTGTACGAGAACCTCAGGAATGGACATAAAAAAAACCCATGTAAACTTTTAAATAAAGTAAATGCACTAGATTTCAGGTCAACTAATCTGCCTGGTGGTCCACATCTAGGAGATGGTGCAAGCTACATAAATTACACAAAATTCATGAATTCATCGGTTTTCATTATTGCTACCAAAAGGATCGAGTCTTCCGTGATGCCAGTGACAACAGAAAACTACAAATGTATCCAAGTGAAGACACTCATGTGACCAGTGTAAGAATCCGGCTACCCACAGCCCTGCCTGATCAATTTGCTGAATAATTTGCCATTCGTTTTAGTACCTGGATCTTTGAGCAGTGCTTCATTTTATCTTCTTGTGGGATTGTGTTAGTTACGACTACAGCTTCAAATGCTGCATTATTGATCCGTGAAATTGCAGGTCCAGAGAAAATACCGTGTGTTAAAATTGCATAAACTTTTGTGGCACCAGCAGAGAGTAACCTTTTAAAGAAAAAAAAAAAAAAACGTTACCACACAGGATATATTTTATAAAGGTGTGTGCCTTACAATGTACCAAGACTCACTTGTCAGCAGCATGGCATATAGTGCCGCATGTGTCAGCCATATCGTCCACTAGAATGGCAATGCGGTCTTTTACATCTCCAACCAACACCATCCTGTCCACCTCATTGGCTTTCTTCCGCTCTTTATGGATTAGTGCAAATTCAACATTAAGTCGGTCCGCAATTGAAGTCACTCTGCAAACCGATAAAGACAAACTTCAGATTAAAATATACAAAATATAAATGAACTTGCCTAAATATGGAACTGAGCAGATAAGCCACTAAACATCTTCTCACAGAAGAATTCTGCAGGATCGCAGGCTGAACGGACGAATGTCTTCTTTCAGCCTTACAAGCCATGTAACTACGTATGACAAAATGAAGACAGAAGGAAACTGGTGCCCTCTAGTGGATAGTGATATTTTTACTTATGTTAAGGCAAGCAAGAAAGACGCTACAGTTTTCTACAGGTTTCGCTTAGTATGACCTATCATTTGGTTTATTTTCACTTAACATAAAATCTCTTATTAACAGTCTCTATTCCTAATTTCCTATCCCAGAATAATCTTAGTACCTCTTGGCACCCCCGGCATCAGGAGACACAATGATACTGTTCTTCCATTCAGGGATATTCTCCTTAACCCACTGGAGTACGGCAGGTTCAGCGTACAGATTGTCTACAGGTATGTCAAAGAAACCCTAAAAAAATAAATACATGATTACAAAAGTACATCTTGGATGGAAAATCTGTGTAGATGTAACTCATGTAAGCCAATAAAAAATAATAATTAGCAAAACTTTCCATGCACCTGCTATAGTAAGGAAAAACTGATGGTCACATGTTTTCCAATCCAGAAAAGCAATTAATATTACCCAACCCCAGACCACCCATGTGAAAGGGTACATGCCACTGTAAATGTACGATTGGTAAGAAATCTAGTGACCAGGCAGCCAAGGAAGTAGAGTTGTCACAATATCAAAATTTTGATTCAGTTTCAATACGAAGAAAAAGAATTACATGCAAAAAAAAAAAAAAATTACAAAAAAAATAGATCGGCATCTGATTGACAGGGGTCTGGCACCGGGGACCCCCGCCGATCAGCTGTTTGAGAAGGCAGCTATCTGACAGGAGCTCCGCAGCCTCCCACTGATGTCACGACTAGTATCACTGGCCTGGGGGCAGCTAAGCCCCATTGAAATAAACGGGGCTTAGCCGCACCCAGGCCAGCGATACTAGTTGTGACGTCAATGGGCCTTAGGTGAACTGAAAGAAGGCTGGCAGCACCGTTGCCTTCTCAAAACAGCCAATCGGTGGGGTCCTGGGTTTCAGACCAGATTTAGAGGATAGATCATCAGAAACAAAAAAAAACAACATGAAGTTAAGGCTTCATTCACACGACCGTATTTTGTTTCCGTGTCTGTTCCGTTTTTTTTGCGGACCGCATGCGAAACCATTAATTTCAATGGGTCCACAAAAAAAACGGAAGGTACTCTGTGTGCATTCCGTTTCCGTATGTCCGTATTTCTGTTCCGCAAAAAAGATAGAACATGTCCTATTCTTGTCTGCTTTGCTGACAAGGATCGGCATGGTTACAACGGATCCGCAAAAAAAAAAATGGAAAAACGGATGCCATACGGAACGGCATCCGTTTTTTTTCGGATCCGCACTTTGCGTACTGCAAAACAAATACGGTCGTGTGAATGAAGCCTAATGTGGATTTTTTATTATTTTTTTTTTTGCAAACTATCGATTGCCCATTATGTGAGGATAACTTACTGGGGGTCACTAATAATATCAGGCACAATGAGGTCTAAATAAAACATGCCTCACATTAGAGGGTCCTTGCCAGTACTGCACAAGATATTGAGTGGTGCGGAGCAGAAGTCCACGGAAGCGCTTCCATGGGATTAGGTCCATGCTTCCGCACCACAAAAAAAATAAAAAAAATAAAAAATAGAACATGTTCTATTTTTTTTTTTTTTACATGGACAACATGTAGTTAACGTAAGGCACCTGATGGGGTTAATTACTATCAATGTGAGGCACAGTTTTATCAATTGGAGCCTCTATGTGTCTCACATTAATAATATATAATATACAACCCCATCGTGTACCTCACATTAAGCCATATTGTCCATTATGTGAGTAAGGGATTATCAACCCTTTAAGGACTGAGCTGATTTTCATTTTTGATTTTTCCTCTCCACATTCAAATAGCCATAACTTTTTTATTTTCGATTCAAATAATCATAGGAGGGCTTATTTTTCCAGGACAAGATGCATTAATGGTACCATTTAATTTACCATGTTCGGTTGTAACCGAACGGAGCTCCGCGATTTCACTGTGGGGGCTCCAATTGGAAGGACCTTTGATGATATCACCATGTGACCAGTAACAAGTGAATGTTACTGGTCACATGGTGATGACATCATCAAAGGTCCTTTAACGTATTGGCATCCAGCACAGAGTAAGCTATGGAAAAGCAGTGCCATATCGTTCCTGTGTAGCCATGTCCATTTACAGACTATGCAAGTTGAATATAAGTAGAATATTATTGCATTTAGATAAGTCATGTTCTGAATTTTATGAATTTTGATGATTTTAATTTAGTTTTTATTGTAGATATATGTGATCAATAAAATATCAAATTCGCTACAAAGCCGACCAATAGTTTATTTTAGATATTGTGGCCAGTCTGGTTGTTGGAGGGTCGTGCTAAGCCCAGGTGAGCACCTGCATACAATAGTAATTTTCATTTACAGACCATGCTCGTGTTAATGTAATTAACAAAGGACACACACAGACTATGGATGACTATAGGCCATGAAGTGTCAGCCCAAAGCTCCAACCTGCTGTGCATGCTTCAGAGCTTCATTCTGAACGGAAAATTCCCCAGATATTTTGCCGGCCCAATGTGAGCACAAAGCTTTCTCTAGTCATCAGTTCCCAGAAAAATAGGGGTAGAAAAATGGCATATTTTGATTGGCGTGCCATATTGCAACAAAATGTATGACTTTTATCCCTGGCCACTACTCCAAAAAAGTAGTTGTTGTGATTGGGAGTTACACGGTCCAACTTCTTTAACATTTGCGCCAGTTTTCTGGCTGCAGTAAATTTCTGCTCTGGCGCACGCAGAAGATGTGAAGCAGGATTTTTACCAAGACCAATGTGAAGTGTTGGTCTTAAGTAAATGACACCCAACGTCTGAAAAGAAAGTGGAGATCCTATACATGTATTTACTTTTGGATACCTGTATCTGAGAGGCATGGAGATCCATGGTGATAATGTGATCAGCTCCAGCAACAGAAAGCATGTTTGCCACCAGCTTCGCAGATATCGGGGCACGGCTCTGTCGAAACAAAAACAATAATGAACATATAATATACTGAAGCATATTTTAGAGGAGAACTCGCATGTACCAGAAAAATGAAATGGCAGTAGTTTCATTTATATGCTGTGGTAATGCTGCTGATGTGAACACACTGACAGAATAACACAATATGCTCTAAAATGAACAAGACTCAACACATTGTAAAGATGTTTTTTTTTTTTTATACAAATTCACTACAATGTACAACAGGCGCTGCAGTACATGACACCACCAGCCAGGCTGGAGAAAATAAATAGTGACTTTGGCCTAAAGCCCCAAAAAATCAAGTAGATCTTGAAACACAGAGAGTGCAAATGGCAGGAGTGCATGTGTGGCCTATGTGCCAACATGGAAGAGCCGAGCAGGTTCCACGACAATGCATCCGCGTCATGTTCTCTGCGTAACTCGAGAACATGACAACCCTATACGTGCAAAGTCACCAGGGCTTTAGGAATCACAAGTTATGTGCAATGAGTCATGTAATAGTCACCGACAGGTCATGACAAAAGTGGGTGTAATGTTATGCTTGAGGGAACCTCACTAGGGGCAACATAAGGTAGTGACAGACTTACGTATTCATGTACTGTAGTCAGGGAGAAGTCGTGAAATGTGGGGCTCCCACCACCTAATCATTTTGGATTGACCACTTTTTCACCATTACTATGCACAGGGAGAAAAAGGTCAATTAGTGGAGGGAGAGGGAGCTGCAGCTTAATAATGCATCTGACTGCACTCTGGCAGCAAGGAATAAGGCTAGGGCTACACGGCGTCATGTAGCACGAAATTTAGTAGAAGGACAGTCAATGGTATCGCACTGTGACACAACAGCCGCAAAAAATCCATCCTGTGCGACGCCATTGACTATCATTACAAAGAGTATAGCAATGTAGTTGTACCATTCTTGTCACACACCATGTAGCCCGAGGCTAAGATGCACGCTCTCCCAAAGTGCCTGTCATTACTTTATTTTGCCCTTCGAGAGCTCAGCATAAAGGCGCTGGCAGACTCCCTTTAAAAGATTATCACCTGATTAAACACAAAAAAAAAAAAAAAAAAAAAATGCATAGGATATATATATATTAAAAAAATAAAAATTAGATATCTCTCTCTCTCTCTCTCTCTATCTGGTACACGTTAGGAAAGAACAAGAAAAAGCTTCAGCCTGGGGCAAGATGTGAGAACACGTATACATGCTTTTACATACTTGTTTTTGAGAATCGATAGGATTGTAGTTTTTTGTCAAACACTGCCATCTTGTGGGTAAACCACACAAATTCAGAATTTTTTTCCCCAGGTATTCTTTCTGCACCATAATAGAATATGTGAATGTGCAGAAATATGGAGGTTTTGAATATATTACAATATATATGGATTGGGGTTATTGTAGCTTTAGAGCATATTTCAGCGTGCACTGATAAATTCTGAGATTTTATAGCACTCTCATCATCTGCACTGCTAGCTCACATGGCATGTCTCTTCAATGGAGGAGTGCCATGCTTTAACCACTTAAGGACACAGCCTAGTTTGGCACTAAAGGGGTGTCCCAAGATTTTAATATTGATGGCTTATTATGAGGATAGCACATAAATATAAGAACGGTGGGGGCTCAAACTACCAAACCCCTCCTAATCAGCTATTTCCGCCATTGTAATTCTCAAAATGATGGGCCAATGGTCTAGTGATGCTCCTGGGCAGGGAACTGCAGCACAGTCCCACACACTTCACCGGACCTAGTCTACAGACTAATAAAAGCAAACTGTTTGGTAGAAACTTGATCCTTTTCAATGTGACTTACAAGATACTACTGTTCTTGTATCATCAGACTGCAAGATGTGAAAATCTTACATATTATAGGCAAGTCAAAATTTTATTAAACCTGTACAACAATTTTAAATAATGAAGTTTCCTAAGGATTCCCACAGCACAAGCATGGGAAGGTTTACACAAATATACGGTAACAAAGCATACTTGTTATACATAACAAGTGCAATCCCATCAGAAACCTGCGCTTGTTGGACCATGTGTGTTTCCTGAAGATCTGCAGCTGCAGAGTCCTAGAAAACAATCCCGCAGCCTGGGAACCAAGCCGTAGACTTCGGCGACGCTTTCTCCATACTAAAGGTTAATTAAACAACTCTGTGACAACTATTCCAACAATATTTACCTGCGTTGAAAGCCATTTTCAAGGTCCCTATCTTGTGTCTTTAATCAGCAGTAAATGAGTCCACCAAATGTTACTCAGTACCAGGAAACATCCCACCGTCAAGTGAAGTCAGCCCAAGGCCTCATTCACATCAGCGTTTATTTCTATTATTCTGTTTCGTTACAGGATAAGAACGCAGAAAAAAAACTAAACTGCTGGATTCGGCACATAACGGAAGCAAGCAGAGCCAGGCAGACCCCCACTGACTATTAGAGGATCTGTTTAGTTTCAATACGGGAGAACTCTTAGCAGGAAAAAAACTTGTTAAAAATAGCAGAGAATACATTGTGACGGAAGCCCAGAAAGCAGAGCTGAACATTGTTGAAATCACTTTGAGAGTTGTATTTTATAAACGTGTCAGGAGGAGACCCTATTGACGTCTATGGGGGAGGTGTCTAGGCATGCTCTGTGACCTGTGGAGAGGTCAGGAGGGAGCAGATAAGCTGTGAGACTTAAGGCGGGTTTACACGGGCCAAGGAGCAGCCGATTGTCAGGAAGGAAGTGTTCCTTGCAGACAGTCAGCTGCTCGTACATTTACATGCAGAGATCACTGTATGAGGACGAGGGATCTCTACTGTGATGGCTCATCCTCATACAGCTGCATTGTTTCTGGGCAGCAGATTGCAGTTTAGACCGCACAATCTGCTGATAATTTAAGCGACTGCAGGAACAACAAGATCACCTGATGAATGAGTGTTTTGCTTGTTCATCGGGTGATCGGCAGATTCCTGAGAATGCTCATTCCTGACAATGATAATCTGCCTGAATAGGAGGCCGTGGAAATCCACCTTTAGCCTGTATTAGACCTGCAGATGAGCATTATGATGGTCAGCTACCTTCCTGACAATCGCCTGCTTGTTAATGAAGGAGACCACTGCTATTACTTGCAGCCATCTCCTCCACAGTATGGGGAGGAGAGATCACTAATGCCATCGCACAACCCTATACAGAATCATTATTTGCCAGCAGCAGACTGAGTAGACGGCACGATCTGTCGCCGGCAAACATTTTTTTTTAGCGTGCCTAAAAGTTGCAATTGCCTGATGAAAGAATGTTTGCTCATTCATCAGGTAATTGGCGGCACTTTTACATTGCTGGTTAGGGATGATCTGCCTGACTATCTCCTGATCTAATACATCTCTTACTGTCTTGAGAACAGCTACATGGGTCAGACACAAGAACAGGAGGAGACTCCATTGACTTCTATAGGAGAGGTTTCTAGACATGCTCTGACATGTGGAGAGGTCAGGAGGGAGCGGATAAGCTGTGATATCACTTATTGTAAATGGTGGATCCTTTCTTATCTATATAGGGGTGTTAAAGAGGACCTGTCACCACTCCTGACATGCCTGTTTTAAAGGGTTTCTGTCACCAGTTTTGGGCATGTAAAACAGGATGACATTTGCAATGTGCAAATGTCACCTGATGCCCAAAGTGTTACTCACTCTCTGATTGCAGTCCCTGTTTTTGTATAAAATCGACTTTAGTAATATGCAAATGAACCATTACTAGGTGCAAGGGGCGGTAACCCTGCACCTAGTAGCGCCGTTTCCCCACCTTTAGGTACGCCTACTTTCTTGTGATGGACAGGGCCAGGCAGCTCGCTCTATCTGCTGCCGGCCCTGTCCGCGCTGCAGATCCCTTGCCTGCGCCGTGCGGCCTTCATTTGGCGCAGTGAGTGGCGCATGCGCCGAATGAAGGCCGCGCGGGATCTGCAGCAGATAGAGCTAGCTGCCTGGCCCTGTCCATCACAAGAAAGTAGGCGTACCTAAAGGTGGGGAAACGGCCCCTTGCACCTAGTAATGGTTCATTTGCATATTACTAAAGTCGATCCTTTATTATTTGCACTAGAAGTTATGAATGAATTGCTATTTGCCTTCAGTAAGGGAACAGAGTGGAGGTAACAAGTTGGGGGTGTGTATCTGCACAGTCTGAACATGACAGCACTGATTGGATAGAGTCAGTCTGTGCAGGTACACACCCCCAACTGGTCACCTCCCCTCTGTTCCTTTACTGAAGGCAAATAGCAATTCATTCATAACTTCTAGTGCAAATAATAAAGGAATGGCACAACATACAGACATAAGAATAGATGTTCCAGAATTGTTATTACATGGGGAATGCATGAAGCTATTAAAACAGGCATGTCAGGAGAGGTGAAAGGTCCTCTTTAATTATCATTGTAATCCTGCCTGTGATAATAATGATAATGGCTACTGAAAAGTTACCTGTACAGAAAAAGGAAAACATGACCTATTAGTCCTGGTGAAGACAAAAGCTCACAAAGGTAGCAAATAAATACAGGGCGCTGCACCAGATACTTTGTACTAAAAGAAAATATAAAAACAGCTATGCATTTCAACAGCGCTCCGCTGTCTTCATCAGGCTGCTTCATCAAGGTAGGCACAGCAGTCTGGTCTCCTGCTGGTGTGGAGGATCTTTGCCCTTCACTAGTGTTGTGCCAGGTCTGCACAACAAGATCTGGTAAGGTGTATTGACCCATAGGGAATAATACAGTTACCTAGGAGGTATCACACGAGGGAGCATCCCCTTAATTTTTTCTTTAATTATTAGACCCAGTGGACAGTGTGAAAATTGCAGGTTTATATAATAATTTAAAAAAAAATATATAATGATATGGAAAAACAAAGAAAAAAAAATTAAATAGGTAATTATTTGATGACACATTCCCTTTAAAGGTGACAAGCAAATAATTGTACAGTATTTTTTTTCATCCACAATAATGGTATATACCAGTCATGAGGTTGCACAAGGAAGGGAAACCTGTCGAGCTCAATGTACTTAATGTGTTATTCTGCATTTTCCAAAGGTCAGAAATTTATTGCACATTAAACCTTTTTTGCCATCTCATGAAATCACGATCACTCCCAGTGTCTTTTACGCTTGATTAAAATGTCAAATATCAAGTTACAATTAAAAGTAATCCATGAAAGGATTTCTCTACCAATGATGAATGTCACAGATTGCTCCTGTGTGTAATAGCAGCACGAATAAGACCTCCACAAAGTGACTGAAACGTGGCTGTGTTACACACACTGTAAGCATCACTGTCAGGTCTGAAAGCACAGGGAGTTATTGAACTCATTTAGAAAATTTTCATTGATCCCAAAGAAACCAAGCGTGCGTTACGTCAATAAGCAGTCCTAAAGGACAGGTATGAAGTGTAATGGAAAGCGTGTCTAATACATTTCCCAAGAGGTCATTGAACTGTCATTTATAAATGGTTAACCAGTCAACGTACCAGTATACCTAAAAATACTCCCATTAACACTGTATTTTACTTTACAGTACATCCGTAAAAAGGATATTTATGTGGTCAGAAAAAAAAATTATAAAGTAGGGTGAAGCATCCTCTGAGTGAAAGTTGTTATCGGTGTATTTGGTATCGAAGACCAAATCAATATCAAAATAGGTGTCCGACTCCCAGGACCTCACTGATCAGCTGTTCGAAGAGGGCACAGTGCTCCTTGATCACTTATATCAGTCACTTGGCGTAAGTGCAGCTCAGTCCCATTCACGTGAATGGGACTGAGCTGCAATACCAAGAACATCCACTGTACAATGTATGATACTGTGCTTGAATAGCTGTGAAGAGACCACAGCGCTCACTGGAGCTCCGGCGAGTGCAGCGTCCTCTTCAAACACCGAATGGCAGGACTGCTGTGTGTCGGACCCCCACCGATCAGATACTGATGACCTTTCCTGAGGACAGGTCATCAATATAAACTCCTGGATAGCCCCTTTAATTTCACTATAATAACTAGCTGTCAGTCAAAAAAAGCTCAATAATCAATAGAATTGTAGAAATAAATGTTAGGGCCCACTGATGCACAACTACAGCTGTATGAATGGGTGCCGAGGAGAGTGGTCAAAGTAATTAAGGGAATGGGTGGATTACAGAAACAATACAGATTAATAGACTATGGGAGGTGTCACGCACAGCTCTTTCGAGCCATAGCCAGAAGTGATTTGGAAAGGCATGAGAAATACAAAAATATGGACTGGGGGTGGAAAACCCAGCCCTTGTGTCAACCGCATCTCCCGGACAGACCGCAGCTAACCTGACCCAAACTGACTGCACCGTAAATCAACATGACGCAGTCAGTTTGGGTCAGAGGAGCCACAGACGATCCGGAAAACGTGGCCGACACAGGCCATGTCTCCCTGGGCTGATCATGGTAGTGTGAATCAGTTCTTCTATTTCTCCTTTCTATTGGGTCAACTTATTCATTTGGCTCAAAATCCACCACAAAAAGCTGTAGGTGACACCACCCTTAGACCTCTTTCACATGGGCGGTACAGAATGCATCAGGTTAGGTTGCATGCAAACTGAATCAGTTTTGTCCTTGACTGAGCTCTGCATTTCCATTTAATTTTTTTTTTGTCAGTATTGCATCTATTTTTTATGTGTGTGAAAACTTGAAGAATCACACGCAGCATCTACTAGTAACCATCAGTGAAAGACGGACTGCGTATGGATATCATGAAGGTGCTGTCAGTTTTCATTCACTGACCCAGTGATCTAAATCAGGGATTCCCAACCTGAGGCCCTCCAGCTGTTGCAAAACTACAACTCCCAGCATGCCTGGATTGCCTACAGCTGGGCATTGTAGTTTTACATCTGGAGGGCTGCAGTTGGGAATTCCTGATCTTAAAGAACCAGTCCTTTGTGAAAAATGGATGAAAAAAAAAAAAAATGCTGCAATTCTTGTTTTTTACTGACCATCTGTTAAGGAAAACTGCTCATGAGCACATACCCAATGAAAGGAGTCAGGGTTCAGTCTGAATGCTATCCTTAGCGTTTTAGCTTGGAAAATAATACTAATCTAAAACCAGCAAAAATGCCCATGCTTTTTGTAAATCTACGGGCTGAATAGCTAGTGCTAAGAGGAAAAAACTGGATTATAATCAAGTATGACTTATTACCAACACACTGTGTACTCAGACGCAGCACAGCATGTCATGTATGCAGAGAAAAGCCGCTCGGGCTCTTAATTGGAGCATTTGCTGTCAGGGTCCCCGCACCAGCTCTCTTCGTTTGGCAGGAAACTAAATTAATGGTTAACTCAGTGATGCTTATTAGACATTCAGCTGTTCACCTAATGCACTTTTTTATTGCAAAATGCAAAAAGAAATTGTTGAGGTCAGCATCGCACGGAGACACAATCTATAATCCACGACGACTGACAGACCTTGTCCGAGGGCTGGCAAATATCCAATTACAAAACAGGGAAGAGGGTTAAAGGGGTATTCCGGTTGGTTGAAGTTATCCCTCTATCCACAGGATTGGGGATAACTGTTAGATCGGTGGGGGACCTACTGCTGTGACCCCCACCATTCACGGGAACAGGGGTGGGGGGTATTCTCCCTGCAAACCCCAGCACCCGAAAAAAAAAAACACACACACAAAAAAAAAAAAAAAAAAAAAACGTGGCTGATCGGGCATGTGCGTGCCGCTCCATTCAGTTCTATGGAAATTCCAGAGATAACCGAGACCTGTACTCATCTATCTCCGGAACTCCTATAGAAATGAATGGAGCAGTAATGCGCATGTGCAACCAGCCATTCTGTTCTTTTCACAGGGGGTACGGGGCCCTCTAGGTGTAAGAGAAATACCCCTGTTGTTCCTGGAAGCTCATTTGCATATATTAAAACATTTTTTTTTTTTTTTTTAGCATTGCCGGCACTTAGAACATGGGACCAACACAGATGTCTTCAGCTGCCAGGCACACATGTACCAGGTCAGCACCAGTGTTCACCTTTCTCCTCTTTGTATTTTGATGGGTAAGGCTACCTTCACACATGCGGAGCAGCCTGCTGGAGTTCTCCACATTCAGACTTTTACCGCCGGAGCCTACTGACTATAATGGGAACCAACAGCTTCTCTGCATTTATGTCGGAGACCTGCCGGACTCATGCCAGATCCGGAGGACAGCCTGCTGTATTGCCATGTGTGTAACTAGCCTTAGTGGTTCCACCATACTGGATGTAGTCAAACCTATGTTAGCCTTAATGTATCTGATCGGGAAAAAAGGGCAAATACCTTGTCTTTTTTGTCTTGTCGAGCATATGGAAAACATGGAATGACGGCTGTCACTCGGGATGAAGATGCGATCTTGCAGGCGTTTATCATGATCAGTAGTTCCATCAGGTTGTCGTTGATCTCCCCGCAGCCACTCTGTATGATGTACACATCTTCTCCTCGTACGCTCTCACCGATCTCTACACTACATCAATAGAACACGAGAAATACAGAGTTACAGATGGTTCAGAAAGGGTTAATCTGCGACAAAACTATGTCAGTAACCACATTACTTTTCTCGAAATAGGCGCCTCCAACAAATCCATCATAAAACCTGCCCCGTGAGATTGGCGAGATGCGGAAATTCATCTTCTATTCACTTGTATGAGAGTCATAGAAACAGGGTAGCATAACCGCATGGCTGTTTCCATAGCACCAACCACTCCGTTCTAGACATAGATGGGAGTCCCACCTCTGAGACCTACACCTATCAGATATTTATGGCATATTCTGTAGACATGCCATAAATGTCTGAGAATGGAATAACCCTTTAAGTAGAATTCGCACTGTAAGTGCATTTCCCTATTATTACTCACTTAAAGGGGTTGTCCCATGAAAATTATTCTACAGTTTTCAAACCAGCACCTGGATCTGAATACTTTTGTAATTGCATGTCATTAAAAAATTTTTATAGCTACTGAGTTATTCAATAAAATGTATCTGTATAGGACCACTTAATTTCTTATTTCTTTGACCTATTCACTGAGCAGGCCGCACATGCTCAGTTTCAACTTTTAACTGTCTCCTGAGCTGTGATAGGGAGAGCTGAGACACACCTCCTTACCTGCAGCAGAAAAGACACTCCCCCTGAGCTGTCAGCTTCATATAAATCTAGCAGAGCAATGAATGTGGAATCTCTGGATCCATGTTAGATACAGGACTGGTTCTAGCTTTGTTAGAAAGAGGTTGTCATGTACTATATGATGTCTGATTTTCATTTTTTACATTATTCGTGGGATAACCCCTTTAACTTATCCAAATACAAGGTAATTCAGTGGTCTCAAGCTTCAGCCACCTTAAAAAAAAAAAACTCTGGTCCCACTGTTTTTGCTCTGCTGGCCCGTTCTCAGCCACTTTCTGGTCATCGGACTAGAAGTAGCTTGGTCACATGTACACTGGGGCCCATCACTGGCCTCAGCGGTCACAGCACAAAGTCACTTCCAGTTTGTGAAGGTGGGGGGGGGGGGAGCTAACCAGTGCAGGAACTGTAGGCCTGTAGAAAAGGGAGTGGGTTTATTTTAATTGGCCAAAGGTTAAGATTACTGGGGTAGGTAGCTCATAGGCTAGAAAATTTGTTTAAGGTTTAATTCACATCTATGTTTGAGGCTTCATTAGGAAGAAAACCCAGCTAACACATTACAGTTAATGGGGTCAGTGGGCACAGTTCATGTAGGACGTGATGGCTCTGTCTCAGGCTTGCATTACGTTCCTTTGTCCAATATGGATATGAACAAAGCCTAAGGAGTTAACAGGCATCATCTAATTATAGGTTACATAAAGCTTTTAGAATGACTCTACTTAAATATAAAACAGT
This sequence comes from Rhinella marina, assembly GCA_900303285.1. Lineage (NCBI taxonomy): Eukaryota > Metazoa > Chordata > Amphibia > Anura > Bufonidae > Rhinella > Rhinella marina. Next base: position 310,857 of record ONZH01009984.1, on the reverse strand, counting down.
GAGCACTGTGTATAAAACACTGTTATGTACAGTAAATAAAAATCCAGCCCCGAGGATTTAATGCACAATTACAATATTCACATCCCATCCCTCTGCAGCTTTGTATAGGTGGCATGCACAGTAGATCGCTGTCGGCTGAACACTTGTTCGGCCCGAACCCCCAATAAGCCTCCATGCTTGGCTAGGACTCTACCAGAATCTCATCTCCCATGACACAGAATTGGGCATGCTGAAGTTCAACTGCAAGATCTCCTTCTCCAGCTCAGACATCAGTCACTGCAGAGAAGGTCTGCACACCATCGTACACATTAGGTGGGTCCCCGATCCTGCAGAAATCAGCAGATTCACAATGTCTATAGTTACCATTAGTCTCACATTCAGAGTTGAGACTAATGGTCCCACAAAAAATATGACATTTTTCAACAGGACGTATCAGTATAGCGCTGCCTGCTGTTTCTTCTTTTCCTTATTTCTCTGTGCAATTGGCAGAGGGGGACGCACATGCTCAGTTCCATCCTTCAAATGCCACCAGCTCTATGTGCTGTTAGAAGCTATGATGTTAAAGTTGCAGAGGCAAGGAGACACCCCCGAGCTGTGATAGGGTACAACCACATGGTGAGGTTGTGCTGCAATTAGGGAACGTATGTGGTCAACCAAATGCAGATAACACAGGCATGCTCATGATTTTAGGACTCTTTCACGCAGACGTGTCCCTTGCCGAAATCGTGCTCCGTGAGAGAGATCGCACGGTCTGGACTACAGCATTCCTGTCAGGCTGCTCAGCCATTATAGCATATTCTAGGCAGGGTCACATCATTACCATCTACAGTAGAGCAGTGCATTGTGTAGCAAGGCCTCACCCCCCTTGGAAGCCCAGCAAGTGGAGTGAACCCGTCCTGCTCACATTCTATCATAGGTTTCTCGTGGCCATTTTAAATAATTCCCAGAGAACCTCTTTCTACTGCATATAAATGTTCAAATCTTTATAATTGCTTTTAGAACTGATTCAATACTTTACAGGTTAAAGACATATTCCGGTTACAAGAATTAGGGCCCTGCACCCCCAGCAGCCACCTGCAATGAATGGAGCGGCCGTTCAGGCACGCGTGCCATCGTTTCATTCATTTCTATGGAAATTTTGGATGCCGACCGGCCGCTCTGTTCTTTTCAGGGAGCTTCGGGGGGTATAGGACCCGGTTCTTGTGAACACGAGCAATAGTGGGGAATTATCCTTTACACTAGTTTTTCTAAAATACATTTCTGTATGTATACACAATGCCAATATCATAATGTACTTATTAAAAGTATACTCTGCCCCCAGCGACCTCCCCATCCAACTGTTTATATAGACACATAGCTGTGGTTCACCTGATTAAAACCCTGCTTTTCTTTTGTTGATCTGAGGCTCTGTTCCCGAGTTATGATACTTTTTCCTAACATGCAGATTATGGATTTGGTGCAACAAGGGCATCACCGTTGCTCTCAATGCACACAAGCTCCACTCCTTTCTGTGACCAGCCCCTCCTTCATTTCTTTGACAGGGCCAGGCAGGGACAATCAAAAGAGCCAAAGAGGGGCTGGTCACAAAAAGGAGGGGGGTTTAAGTGAAATGTGAAACGGTGACGCCCTCATTGCACCTAATGCCTAGTCCACGTGTTAGGGAAAAGTATCATATTTCGGGAGAAAAACAGCCTTTTAAGGCTACTTTCACACTAGCGTTTTAAAATTCCGGTATTGAGTTCCGTCATAGGGGCTCAATACCGGAATAAAACGCTTCAGTTTTGTCCCCATTCATTGTCAATGGGGACAAAACTGAACTGAAGACAACGGAATGCTCCTGAAAGCATTCCGTTCCGTCTTCAGACCGGAGAACAAACCGCAGCATGCTGCGGTTTGCTCTCCGGTCCAGGCATCCGCACCAAGACGGATCCGGAATGACCCCCAATGCAAGTCAATGGGGGTGGATCCGTCTGGTGTGACCATAATGGTAACCGGATCCGCCCTCCATTGACTTTCAATGGAGTCCATTACGGATCCGGCTACACATAGACACATACAGACACAAACATACACACACATATAGACATACAAACACACATACATACTTACATGCTCCCCGGCAGGTCTTCGGAGCGTCAGGGACAGGAGGGCTCACACAGGTCACGATTCCCCACAGCGCCCTCTGCTGGGCGCCTGGTGGAATCGTCATGATTCCACCAGGCGCCCAGCAGAGGGCGCTGTGCGGAATCGTGACCTGTGTGAGCCGTCCTGTCCCTGACGCTCCGAAGACCTGCCGGGGAGCATGTAAGTATGTATGTGTGTTTGTATGTCTATATGTGTGTGTATGTTTATGTTTATGTGTATGTATGTACTGTGTGACATGTGTGGGGCCGGAGCGCGGTTCCGGCCCCACACGTCACTGCGGCAGGCCTGATCCGGCAGCACCCTTCACCTGCCGGATCAGGCCTGCCGCCAGTGTGAAACAGCCCTAAATCAGGTGAACCAAAACCATGTGTCTATACAAACAGTTGGAAAGGGAGGTCGCTGGGGACAAACCACACAGGTAACTAAGGAGCGACCCTCCACCCCACCCTTTTCCCCAAATACACACACAATTCTACAAACTTTGATGACCAGGAAACAGGACGGGAGATCATAAATACAAGGCAAACATTGCTTAACCACATTACAGCCAAATGTTTTCAGTTTGGCATTTCACATGCTGATAACGGCTAGAAAACTAGGAATTCAACGGCATTGTTGATGGCACTTTTTTCATGAAAAAGATATCCATCTAGGACATCAAATATCTTGAGTGGGAAGAAATCAACTATTGTAAACAGCCTCTTGTACAGGGGTCAGAGGTCTGCAGGCGGCCTAGGGTCAGAGTTCAGCGGTCAGCAGCGGGCCTAGGACTTCACAGCTTGTCCTTCACCAGGTGTGTGAAGGATATAAGACTTCATGCACACGGCTGCCCCAGTATTGTGATCCGCAAAATATGGATACAGGCCGCGTACATCCTGTACTTACCTCAGTCCTGTTACAGAAATATCTTGTCTGCAAACTGGACAAGAATAGGACATGTTCTACCATTTACAGAACAGCTGCACAGATGACTGCTGTGTGACCTCCGCATTTCTTGTGACCCATCAATGAGCCCTCCTGTGATCCGCCAAAAAAATACAGTTGTGTCGCGAAGGCTAAGAAGAATATAGCTTAGAGGTTATGCCGAACACCATGTGGAACTATCAGGGTATGTTCACACATGGCGTATATGCTACGGCTTTCCAGGCACATTTTTGTGTGTGGAAACACTATCGCATGTGGACGCACCTTTATTACAATTAGCGTACACTAACTTGCGTGCATAGTCTAATATACTTATTGCTGCATCCTGTATAGAGTAGTCAGGAACCTCAGGCGGCTCCAGCTCACATCAGCCTGGTGGAGATTTACCAAAACTGGTAAAGGAAAACTGGTTTAGTTGCCCATAGCAACCAATCAGATTCCACCTTTCATTTTCCAAGGAGCTCTGAAAAATAATAGGGGGAATCTGGTTGCTATGGGCGACTAAGCCAGTTCCTTTTACACCAGTTATGATAAATCTATAAATCTCCCCCCACTGAATACATTCAACATATTGGGCTTATTGTAGCCACCCAGAAGACCAAAAAAAAAAACAGAAAGCCCTTTCACATGGACCAAATTAGCATGCAATTAATGGAAATGAACATAACGTTCCCAATAACTGCCTGATCACCAGGAGATTACAGCTGAATTGATATTTACACAGGGAGATACGCTGCACGGAAACAATAATTTTTGGTGCCGGCCAAAGACATGATAATCTGATGAGAGTGTTTGCTCGTCGGGTGATTGCGGGCAGCTTTCAGCCTCGTTCACATTTCCATTTTTCACATTTTCTGAGGACAGCAGACATGCCCAAGGATTTTAATGTTTGTTCACATGTTGGGTCAGTGAGAAAAAAAAAAAAAAAATAAAAAAAAAAAAAAATCAAAGACATGCACAATTAATGATCTTGTAGAAAGCTTGCACAGTAAAATATCAGACACTAAACTATGTAAAGTAATTAAAGGGGTTGTCCAAGTTATGAAAAAAAAAATATAGCACTGTAAATCTGATGGGCAGCAATATATAACTAAGTTCAGCAAGTTTTAGGCAAAAAAAAAATCTATATTTCCTCATTTCCCTGGTTCTCTTCTGGCCTTTGTTTACATGCAGTAATAACAATCTCAGCCCCTCCCCCTTCTCTTCAAAGGCAGTGAATACAAGTGCTGAGTGACATGTCTGCCTGCTGGAATACTCAGCAGCATGTTGTATGTGTAGGACTACAAGTCCCAGCTGTACAATGACACTGCTAATACATACAGGAATTTCTCCCTACCTGTTCTTGTACAATACAATTCCTCTACAGCTCTTGTGCCCAGCATTTGTCTCCTCTCACTGCTGCAGCTACTGTTTGTTATAAAGCCTTGAGCCCTCAGTGTGTTCTGGCTGAAGGGGTTAATGTTTTATCTGAAGGAAACCAGGAAGAGAGCAGATAGCAGGATAACAGGCCAAACTGGATGGACAGATGTCTTTTTGCGGCCTTATGAAATATGCTACTATGTTATGTTGATCTGTGATGTGGACCAAACACATCCATTGAGGTCTATGGGTCAGTGATTTTTTTTTTTTACCCACACAACATGGATGGTGTCCCGCGTTTGGTCCGTTTTTCACTGATAGGAGATGCTCTGTTAAAAAAACAAAAATTCAGCTGAGCAGTGTCAATGACACACAAAGAGCAAAAAACGGACACACTGACCAAACAGGTCACTTCACAGATTAACCCCTTCCGGACATCCGCTGTACATGTACGGCGCAGCAGGCAGTGACTTCGTCAGCCACCTTACATGTGTGGTCCTTGATTGGGTGGGTGCAGAAACTGCGCCCGATCGATCAGCAGCAGGGGCCAGCTGTTCCTGACATCAGAGCCCCTGCTGCATCCACCAGTATCGGTGAAAACACTGATGCCAGCACATATACAGGGTTTATATAGGGTACAGGTGCCCTCTCCGTCCCCATCGGGTCCCTGATGGCTACTATGGCAGCCCAGTGCCTTCCACAGGCATCAGAGCGTGCCAGCTACAATGTGAGTGTAAAAACTGACAGGCAATGCATTACAGTGCACAATGTACTGTAATTAGTGTTGACCAAATTGAGCCTTGGAGCAGAGATCCAAAGATGATTTGTTCAAACACTTCAGTTTTAACTCCGTCTCCCCTTACTTGTCTCCATGTAGGCGAAATTCATCTCACCCGAACACTATGGTGAATTAATTTGGTAATCACATCTGCGTCTTTAAGAACATTTTAAAATATCAGCTCAAAGTCAGGTTTGGTACCAGCTGGCCTCTTTAGGATTAGTACATTTGTGACGCCACACTGTTTATTTATAGTACACTGACATGGTACATACTGGCTTCCCTATAGACGAGATCCCTACACAGCTGTCTGCGTATCTGACATATCCTCTATAGTGAAAAGTTTATGGGGGACATCCATGGAAATAAAGAATTCTCTTCACCCTTTCTGGCAAATCAGCGCTACAAGATCAGTTCATGGTGCTGATCTTCCTTTCTCAGTTTACATCTTGAGGTCATTTTCCTATTTGTATTTCTCCTTTTACAGACTTTCAGGTTAAACAAAAAAGAAATGGAAGCAGCATAGTCTACATCAAGAATGCTCAACCTGCGACCCTCCAGCTGTTGCAAAAGTACAACTCCCAGCATGCCCTAGTGGCTGTAGGCGGTCCGGGCTTACTGAGAGTTGTAGTTTTGCGACAGCTGGAGGGTTGCAGGTTGGGCATCCCTGGTCTACATCTTCCGAATAGATCAAAGTCTTAAAGGGGTCTACTATTGGTGACCTATTCTCGGGTTAGGTCATCAATCTAAGATCGGCGGTAATCTGAGGAGTGCGAGCGCTGCCTTATCTCTTCTCTGCAGCAACTGCAGTGGTGAGCAGGTGTAATTACAAGCATGGCGTCCTCTTTCACTTCTATGAGATGACTCCGTAGTATGCACAATTACTGCAGGGAACAGAGAAGGCAGTGCTCGTTCTCCTCAAACAGCTGATTGGTGGGGGTGCCGGGAGTCAGACTCCCGCCAATCAGAGATTGATGACCTATCCCAAGGAAAGGACATCAATAGTAAAAGGCAGACAAACCCCTTTAGGGCCGGTTTACCCTGCCTGGCAGATTAACAGGGATGAACGTTCCTACCAACGCTCATTTCCAATAACCTGCCGTGGATCATCCGATGAACTAGTGAGACACTTGTTCATCAGGTGAAATGATTGTTTGTGGGATAACTCAGCAGCACATTGTGCGGTCTAAACAGTGATCTGCTGTAAATAAGACGCTTCACCTCCGCTAACAAGCTGCCGAATGTTGGGAAGGAACGCTTCCTTCCTGACAATCGTGTGCTCGATCATGTAAACGTAGGATTACCATTTGCTCCACCTTACCGACAGTAACCTGACTGCTTAGTGTACCACGTCGGCTCATCTTCTCACATACATTACCAAAACGCAAACCCAAAAAAACGTGTTAAACAACAATTGTACGGGAAATTCTACGCAAGACATTTAAACCTAAAACAAACCACAGCAGCAGAAAGTATAAAAACTGTAGGTCACACTTTTCGTGCAGTCATAGATGGAAAGCACCTTTACGGGAAAGGAATGCTCGGATTCTGCTGGTCAGAAATACTTTCTATTTAAACTTGCATTACTTCACAGTAACATGCTTTGCCAGGCAAACAGCCCAATTTGAGGTTGGCACAGCAAACGTTACTCATGCATGAGCCGCAGCCAGCATTCCATCAGCTCATTCAGCGCAATCGTAATGTTCTAATTCCCTTTACAAAAGGAAATGCTTATGTGCAAAAAACATTCGAAAACTGTTCCCTGGACCAAGTGGATTAGTCTCCAGTTTATACTACGGAAAGAAGCGTCATCCAACGGATTAAAGCCCCACTGTAATATTGTACCCAGCAGGCACCTCAACATTACCAATGTCCACAGCAGCGCAAACAGTGCTTGTGCCGTTACACAACTACAGTATAGAGGTCCAGGATCTGTCCTCCTTCATCCAGAGAACTTGCCAAATTTACAGCACTTAGAAGGAGTGCTCCCATCAGATGAAGAGGAGTTAGTAAGAAGTGGCAGTCAAGAATGCGTACTGCCACCCCATGCGGACCCAATGGGAGCTCTGAAACCACATGTTTACCTCCACTTCATACAAACTTCTCACATTCTGCCATTTTACTCCATGTCAACTAGTTTATGAAAAAGGGGGCATGGAGAAGGTGGGGTATGGGCAGGACAATCAACCCCAGGAACTGGCGTAAGTAACGGCTGGAATCCATAGATTTCATTCTGGTGCAGGGAAGGTAAGTCATTTATGCCTGCACCTAGTCAAATTATATGCCTCCTCCAGCACCGCAGACCCTATCAAGACCGTCGTCTTGATGAATCAGAGCTTTACAGTCCACTGAGATACACCCTTATTCTAGACACCAAAATAGTCCAATAAAGTGCAAAAAGTATGGAAAGAGACATGAGTTTGTTGCACAATTTGCACCAGAATTCTGATTCAAATGTCCCTTATTAACTCTACACACTACACAACTCAGCTGAGGAGCTGACACCGCCGGTTTTAGTAGGTGCTGTAATCTTATGGACTCCACATTGCATGTAGAGAACATTGCAAGGTGAAAGATAAGAATAATTATGCCTATGAGAGCAGTAAAACAGCTCAGCTATTACTGTAACGTTTAGGGACGTTCAGCCCATAGCCCATCTTACCAGTACCAGCAGTGCTCTGGATTCAAGCTTCTAGTTAGTAGCTATTTTACGTTATGAGAAGACAGAAATATGGCCAAACAGGTTGTACTAAGACCCAACAAAAAGATCCAAAAAACAAAATCGGACGTTGCAAGAAGTCGAGTTAACACCACAAGTTTAAGTGATCCAGCAGACTGTTCCAGGAGACCCCGCTGACTAGAATGGTATCTGCAGTGGCCAAAACCCACACTCATACTGGAAATTGGCCAGATGCCACTAGATTGCATTATAGTTAATGGGGTCCAGTGGTGAACGTCAGATCCGGCAGACTCTGCCAGAACAGCCTGCTGGATGAGTTAAACAGAGGTGGAACCTATCCTTACCATGGCTACTTACAAACAACATGGTTGTCTGTCAAACATGATTCATTGCTCCAGAAAAGATGTTTCCACTGCTCCCGTCGTAGTGTACTTTGTATCACTCCAGCTGACACCTGGAATTACACATTATCAATAATGGTGTATTGTGCGCCAGAAAAATCCTTACATCACAAGTGGTGTTTTTTTTAACATCATTTATCAAAAGGCGCATTCTATTTTTAACTTTCTTTTGTAGGCTAATAATCTGTCATTTTATAAATGTGACCTTTAAGGTGGGTGAAAATGCCACATTTAATTGTATTTGTGACAACGCATCTGTGCTCAACTGATTTTGAAAGTGCGACTCCTTTAGGGCAGATATGCGTCATTTAATCGTTAAATTTGGGACTTTTTAATTAAAATTTGCACCTTTCAAATCCGTGGCTCACCATTTTAACAATGTACACTACCACAGAAGCAAGCTTAATCTACCCCTCCATTTTGCGCCGAACATAAGTTGATAAATGAGGCGTAATATATGCCAACTTGGTAGCCCTGCAAACACTGACATCCAAAACACTTTTCTGACAAAAAATGAGAATAGTTGACATATGTAGCACAAATCAAAGCGCCATTATTTTTGGCGCATTTTACACCATAATTATGGCACAACACGATTAGTAAACATCCCCCATGGTCCTCAGGCTGATTGGCCTTTATAAACTTTGCCTTACACAGTCTTGTGCAGACGCCGTCCTGCTCGGAGACTGTATGGTCCACTGGCTTTGCTGTTATGCCTACACGCTTCCACTTAATTCCACAAAATAATAGTACTAAACCAGAATGCTACCAAGTAAAAAGAACCGACAACATGTAACAATCTCATTATTTTTCTTGCTCCCATATCGGAACTGCAGACAAAATAATACAATAGAAAGTCAGTGTATTCTTCTATCAGGCTGCAGTCATGTCTTCCACCCCCTCTGACGCTTGTGCACGTGAGCCAGGAAGTTTAGGAGGAGGGGCCTGAGTTTAGGCTTCCTACTTTGTCTACACAGTGAGCATGGCCATTTGGTTAGAAGGAATCTCTAGGCTAGGTGATGTTGTTTGTAAACATTCAGATTTTTTTTTTCACGCACCGGAATGCAATTGCAGACAAAATTGATTGAACTTGCTTGTGAAATGGTGCGAGTTTCACTGAATGCAACCTGACACAATCCATATCGTTTGTATGAAAGAGGCCTTAGCTACCAAAAACATGAAATAAATAGATTGCCGGCCTGCGTGTGCTTTCCGTTCCCGTATGTCAGTTCCACAAAAAAATAGGACATGTCCTATTATTGTCCGCATTACTGAGAAGTATAGGACTGTTCTATTAGGGGCCAGCTGGTCTGTTCGCCAACGCAGAATGTTTCCATCCGCACGACGTGAAGATGCAACAGCGGCTATGCCGGCATCAGAAGCGATGCAGCTGCCAGGGAGCGAGGCAAGTACTATCTGTGTGAGGGGCCCAGGTATATGGGTGGGTATTATATGCCTTGTATAACAACTTTAAAGAATATGTACACCTTCGGAGTCAATTTTTGTTTATGATTGCATTCTACTCATTTCTGGGTAAAAATAATTTTTTATTAGTCTTTATTAAAAAGATTGAGCCATTCTGTCACAAAAGGTTAAAGAGGCTCTGTCACTAGGTTGTAACCTATGTATTTAAATACATAGGTTACAAGGCCTAGTGACAACTTTTAAAATCATACCTTTCATGCAGAGTTCTGCGCAGAGGTCGCGTAGAAATTTAAACTTTAAAAAGTATGCAAATGAGCCATCGGAGCACCGGAGGACGGCCTCTTTCCTCTGGAGCACCGCTCCTTCACCGCCCCCCGGGCCCGAGGCACGTCCCCTGTCTCTAATCACGCCCCTTTCTGTATTTGATAGACAGCGCTAGACTGTTAAGTCTAGCGCTGAACTCTCGCGCATGCGCCCTAAAATTTTCCCGGCGCATGCGCAGTAGCGCTTGACTAGTCACTTCACTAGTCCCGGGAGTGATGGCACGTGCACAGAAGAGAAGACAGCGCTTGCAGTGTAGACAATTTTAGGGCGCATGCGCGAGAGTTCAGTGCTAGACTTACCAGTCTAGCGCTGTCTATTAAATACAGAAAGGGGCGTGATTAGAGACAGGGGATGTGCCTTGGGCCCGGGGGGGGGCAGTGAAGGAGCGGTGCTCCAGAGGAAAGAGGCTGCCCCCCCGGTGCTCCGATGGCTCATTTGCATACTTTTTAAAGTTTAAATTTCTACGCGACCGCTGCACAGAACTCTGCATGAAAGGTATGATTTTAAAAGTTGGTCACTAGGCCTTGTAACCTATGTATTTAAATACATAGGTTACAACCTAGTGACAGAGCCTCTTTAACTGAATTTTTAACTGTATGACTGGCACTTTCACTTTCATTGTGTGCTTCTTATCAGTAAAATAACAACTGAGCTATAGCGAGTGTTTAAAATGTGAGAGCAAAGATAAGAAGTCTGTCTGCTCCCCAGATGACGGGAAAGACAAAAAAAAATCCATAGGTAGCTACTACAGCAGCTCAGCTATGTACATAAAAAAGGACTCATTTTTAATGAAGACTAGAGATGAGCGAACGTGCTCGTTACGAGCACTGTAGCACTCGGGTCCCCAGCGCAATGCCCGCAGGCATTGCGGATCCGTCCTCAGCTGCATGTAAGTCAATGGGGACGGATCGTTTGGTATGAGTGTCATACCAAACGATCCGTGCCCATTGACTTACATGCAGCTGAGGACGGATCCGCAATGCCTGCGGGCATTTGTTCGCAGGGGAGCCGAACGCTACAGTGCTCGTAACGCGCACGTTCGCTCATCTCTAATGAAGAACAATTGAAAAAAATAAGTACAATGCAATAATAATTAAAAAAAAAAAAGTCCCCAAAGTGCACATAGCCTTTTAGGTGACTGCACAAGGCGTAAGTTACGTGAGTCTTTACACGCGGATTTTGTGTTGGAAAAAAAACACACAAAATAATACAGCAAAGAAGTAGACAAATCACATCCCAATGCACAGCCCAAATAAAGCACCCAAACTGCGTTAAGTATTGCTGATTTATGTGCATTTTTGCGCTTCTTGGTGCAGGTTTCATGCAGATTTTCTGCACAGTGTGCGGCCACCCTTAGGCCACCTGCACACGTTGTGTAATACATGTCAAGTTTATCCATGCGGATTCTAGTCCTGAAAAACAGTACCAGCAGAGCGTGTGAGATTACACAAATCTCATGCACACTTTGCAGATTTTTTTTTCTCCGCAGAAATTGATCTGCCATGCTGATTTCAAAATAAATTGCATGTCAATTATGTTGGCTGTTTTAGCTGCGGATTTCATCCTTTTCAATGGAGGGGTGCGATCCAAGGCAAATCCGCGCAATATCACGGATATGGTGCAGAAATGCACATACATTCACACGGAAATTTGTACAGCTCTTATGCGTGTTCACCTGCACTCCTGGTTTTAGGCTACGCACAATCTTATTATTTTTTCAGTAGCCCAAAAAAAGTCACGAAACTCATGCATTCTTACCAGGTCTTTTTGGTGGCTTAACAGCGAATTCCTTGACAGCTAGCATCTAGTTAGAAAGATTATTGCAAAAGCAGCCAAAAAAGTGAATTTTGCAAGTGTTAAAAGCAAAAAATCCACAGACAACTGGCAATATTGTGGCAATATTCATGACCTGTACAAGGTCATTTAAAAGTCACCACTACCCGCCAAAATAAAGTTAAATAAGGCTACTTTCACACCGTCATGGATCAGCAAAAACGCTTCCATTCTGATTGATACAACCGCCTGTATCAGTTATAAACGGATCCATTTGTATTATCTTTAACATACCCAAGACATCATGAACACCATTGAAAGTCAGTGGGGGACAGATCCGTTTCTATCCTGCCTGAGAAAACTTACTTACATTGTGTGTCGGGATGGAGGTGTCTTGGTCCGCACCATATCGCTGCTTGCAGTGTTATTCTGTCCGCCATGGGGACGCAACCAAAAGGAACAGAAAGCATTCTGGTGACTCCGTTCTCTTCAGTTCAGTTTTGTCCCCATTGACAATGAAAGGGGACAAAACGGAAGCGTTTCTCTCCACCCCCCACATTGAGACCCAATGACGGATTTCAATAGCAGAATGTGAAAGCAGCCAACAAGTGAAGGCAACACAATTGAAAATAACGTTTATACAGACAGCAGAGAAAAGTCACATAAATAGCCACTTTGAGTTCTATGTAAAGCTGCACAAAGTCACAATGGAATCAGGTTACAGGCTCCATCATAACTAGTCTAGACTTTCCACAGTAACTTTCTGGACTCAAGGAGGAAAAGTAGGACTGCCCTTGAAGTAAGGTCATCAGCTACACAGAGTAAAGAACATGACTGCTACACAACCACAGGCATGAAATAGCATTATGAGAATAACACAGGAGTCCAATTTATCTAATTATTTCTTTTTCTCCTAGAAATCTCCTGATACACTGACCATTCTAGAACCTGCTTAGGGTAAGACCACACGGAAAGGCATGCAGTTCTGGAAACCGAAATAAGGACAGGTCATCAATATCAGATCGGTTGGGAGCTGACAGCCGACACCACTACCAATCAGATGTTTGAAGAGAATGCAGCGCCCATACAAGCTAGCGCTGCGGCTATCGATTATTTTAGTAATCGAGTATTTTACCGATTAATCCAGTAATTGAGTACTAAGAAAAAGCCAATTAAAAAGGACGTTTTCCTCTATAAAAACTTATCAACCCCCCCCACCCCCCCACCTTTCCTGCTAGGGGTTCTGCCGACAGCTCTTCCAGTGTCACGTCATAGTTTGTGCTCTGTGAACACATGGTACAAACAAGTCCTCGATGCAAAAAATTGCAGCCTCCACAGACATAAGGTATAAGGGAAAGATCTGCATCTGTTCTGTGTTTAGAGCCGCACTTGGTTTTGGCTCAAAAATCACTGATGGAAATCACTGACATATGAATGAAGCTTTATTTTACCGATTTGAGTAATGGTCTCAGCCCTAATACAATCACTGCATTCTCTTCTCCGTTTACCTGCTTGCTGTTGACATCGCAGCGGTGAGCAGTGTAATTATAGTTCTGCTTTAAGGCTACATGCACACGAAAAACGGACGTGTGATGTACATTTTTTTTTAACAGCATCACACGTCTGTTTTAAGACCAATGGTCATGGTTATTCACACGGCAGTTTTTTTGACTGTCAGTGAAAAACGGACGTCAAAAAAATTGAACATGTTCTATCTTGTCCGTTTTTCACTGACAGACTGCACCCATACAATTGAATGGGTCCATTTTTAACGTCTGTTTCTCAGAAAGGCATCAGTGAAATAAACGTCTGTTAAAAATGTCCGTTTTTAACGGACGTTTTTTTTAACTGTCGTGTGCATGTAGCCTAAAAGAAGTTATATATTACAATTTCCATCTGCAGCAGGTGCTCACGTAGTGCTGATGTTCTTGGCAGTAGACTGCAGTCATACATGATCACCTTGACGACTAGAATTTCACTTTCAAATTAAGACAGCGAACACAAATAATGTCAGTGTTAGTAATATAACATTTGCATTTATTTGCCAAGATAAGAGCAAGCTAGTAACTCTGTACAGAGATTAAACTGCCCCCCCCCCAGTGGTATGATCCATACTCCAAGCACTCAACATCGAAGATTAAAAACAGGACATAGATTTCTTCTAGACCAAAAGCTTTCCTCTATTATTAGTCTACTTTCACATCGGAGTTGATCATATCAGACATAGTAGGATAGGACCGTTCACCGTCAGACCTCACTGACTATAATAGGATCCGGACAGTTTCTGTCATGACTGCCGTCCAGTCCGCAGGATATGGTGAACCACAGAGGACTGATCCTCTGCTGGAACAGCCTACAAGGTTTAGGCTACTTTAACAATATCAGCAGGGGTGTCAGGAAGACTGTTCCAGCGGGTGAACAATCTGCCGGATGTGCAGCCGGAACTATACTCCTTCCCCGTTCACTATAATGACATGTTGTAACTTTAGTCCGGTCGCCTCTCTGCATGTTTGCCATGCTGCGGCCGGAAATCCGGCCCGCCCCCATTACAGCGAATGGGGCCGATGCGTTGTTCCAGCCGCACACGTGCCCTAGCGGCAGCACGGTTTACCTGCCAGAACAGCCTGCTGGACACCCATGCCGCTAGTGTGAAACTAGCCGTAGAAAGGCAGATATGTGAGAATAGCCTTAAAGCATTATTGTCATCACAGACAAAGGAAGATGTACCAGAAGAATATGACATGACCTTCAGGTCTGTGGGGTCTTTCAGAAGCTCTTAATTTCAGTGAGTTCAATTTTTATATTTATTATTTTTTTTATATTTTTTTTACATTTTAGAAGCCTGTCTTAATATCCCCTATATCGGGTGGTGGATCCGCCGAAGTTATGAAGAGGCGCCTCTCCACAACGTCGGCACATCCGGCGCCGGTCTAAATGTAGGCCAGCTTCTGCCTAAAAGAGATCTTATGGTCCGTGGTAGCAGAATCCATAACAATTCTCAGATAACCCGAACCTTGTACGCCGAACTGGAAAGTTCGCTCATCCCTAGTCATTAGTACTTATCTACTGTAGCGGTCTTATCTTTTTGGAACAGCTGAGGTATGGAATTTCAATGGCAATTAGATGACAGGAAAACGTACTGCTGAGAAAACGATGAAAAAATAGAAAGAAGCAACACAAGATGGAACAATGTAGATGGGGGTGAACCACAAAGAAACCCTACAGAAAAAAACTGGGTTAATCTACTCCAGAAATAGGGAAGACCTGTGATCACCTATCCACAGGAGAAGCGATTTATGATCGGCTGGGGGTTCCACCAATCATGAGAAGAGGTGTCCAGAGTCCCTACACATGGGTTAACATGTAGATGATCCACACAAATTTCAGTGCATTTCAGATGTCACTTCATTTAAAAAGGGTGAAACCCGCAGCTAAAACTGCAAACACGGAAAACATCCACAAAGTGTACATGAGATTTCTTTACTCTCACTTTGCTAGTTCCGTGCCACACTGTATCCACATGGGAATGTGCACCGAAAAAACATGCATATTCGGCATCGTATGCGGGTACCCTTAGTGTGCATGGGTAACCACTTCATTTATCTCCATGGGACTGCTGGGCATAGCCAAGTATTTTACCCAGCAGTCCCACAGACCGTGAATGAAGCAGTGGTCATGTATGTGCATTAGGGTGGGCTCACATCACATTTTTCCCATATACATTAAACGGATGCCTCAGACTGATGCCATACAGTGACATCCGTTCACCACAGAGTTCAATTGTACAGCACTGTCCAGAGTACAAGTGGTGTGCTTCGTTTTTGTAACGTGTACATCAAACGGAGGCATAAAACGTGATGTGAACCCAGCCTCATTCACAAAGGTGACTCAGGGGCCACACTGTCGTGATCAGTAGAGGTCTCGGGGGCCGCTCTATTAATTTCTATGGGAATTCCAAGATTTACTGATCTCTGGAACTCCCATAGAAATTAATGGAGCTGCTATGGGCATGTGCAACCGTCTGTGCCGTTCTCTACAGGTGGGCTTCAGGGGTCTCCATTTTCGTGACTGGCGGTGAGTTCAGCGGTCGGACCCCCACAGATCTAATCGTGATCCCCTATACTGTGAATTGGGGATTAAACTTGAGAGAATCAAGCTTCGGATCATCATATGTGCTACTGAAAAACATTTTAAGATAGGAATCTGAAGTACACACATAGGAATACTGAGGTAATTCTCCAAAGTCTTGCGCCACTTCGGCCGAGACTAAGTTTGACTCCACAGAGCCAATACATTTTAATGCTGCAAGGAAAAAAGGGGATAACGTGAAACAACCGGAACGCTACACACGCCATTTTCTTCGTGATGCCTCCTGCTCACAAACAGCTACTTTGGACAAACCTATATTTGTGGAAGGTTTACAGCAGGATAATTACAGTGGAAAAGATCTGGGCAGATTTCAGGCCATGATGTTGCAGATTATAAAATCCGCAGGAAGCTTATTGTCACATACTGTCACCTTGTGCATCTGATGCAAGTCTACAGGTAACACATGCTCACGTTGGCACACATTAAAAAAGCACAATGAGGACGCGGCAGCTGGCAGATATGACTGAAATCATGCTACAAGCAGATATCTAGCATTCAGAATTACACTGGCTCATGGGAATCAATTACCTCAGCAAGATTAGATTACGAAGAAATCCTGTCACATGGTTTACTACAGCATTAGCAATGGTTGGGCTGCAGCAAAAAATTACTTCAGTATGTACCAGACTGTCCTCAGAGAGCCCAGACCCCTTAAATATCCCTAGACAATAAAATGTGCGAACAGCCACTCAGACCCGCAAAAAACATATGAAGAGGTCAGTGTGCTATCCAAAAAACATGCGCCCCACAGAAGTGAAGGGGTCAGTGTGCTATCCAAAAAACATGCGCCCCACAGAAGTAAAGGGGTCAGTGTGCTATCCGAAAAACACGCGCCCCACAGAAGTGAAGGGGTCAGAGTGCTATCTGAATAACACGCGCCCCACAGAAGTGAAGGGGTCAGTGTGCTATCCAAAAAACATGCGCCCCACAGAAGTAAAGGGGTCAGTGTGCTATCTGAATAACACGCGCCCCACAGAAGTGAAGGGGTCAGTGTGCTATCCGAATAACAGGCGCCCCACAGAAGTGAAGGGGTCAGTGTGCTATCCAAAAAAACATGCGCCCCACAGAAGTAAAGGGGTCAGTGTGCTATCCGAAAAACATGCGCCCCACAGAAGTGAAGGGGTCAGTGTGCTATCCGAATAACATGCGCCCCACAGAAGTAAAGGGGTCAGTGTGCTATCCGAAAAACATGCGCCCCACAGAAGTGAAGGGGTCAGTGTGCTATCCGAATAACATGCGCCCCACAGAAGTGAAGGGGTCAGTGTGCTATCCGAATAACAGGCGCCCCACAGAAGTGAAGGGGTCAGTGTGCTATCCGAAAAACATGCGCCCCACAGAAGTGAAGGGGTCAGTGTGCTATCCGAAAAACATGCGCCCCACAGAAGTGAAGGGGTCAGTGTGCTATCCGAAAAACATGCGCCCCACAGAAGTGAAGGGGTCAGTGTGCTATCCGAAAAACATGCGCCCCACAGAAGTGAAGGGGTCAGTGTGCTATCCGAAAAACATGCGCCCCACAGAAGTGAAGGGGTCAGTGTGCTATCCGAAAAACATGCGCCCCACAGAAGTGAAGGGGTCAGTGTGCTATCCGAAAAACATGCGCCCCACAGAAGTGAAGGGGTCAGTGTGCTATCCGAAAAACATGCGCCCCACAGAAGTGAAGGGGTCAGTGTGCTATCCGAAAAACATGCGCCCCACAGAAGTGAAGGGGTCAGTGTGCTATCCGAAAAACATGCGCCCCACAGAAGTGAAGGGGTCAGTGTGCTATCCGAAAAACATGCGCCCCACAGAAGTGAAGGGGTCAGTGTGCTATCTGAATAACATGCGCCCCACAGAAGTGAAGGGGTCAGTGTGCTATCCGAAAAACACGCGCCCCACAGAAGTGAAGGGGTCAGTGTGCTACCTGAATAACACGCGCCCCACAGAAGTGAAGGGGTCAGTGTGCTATCTGAATAACATGCGCCCCACAGAAGTGAAGGGGTTAGTGTGCTATCTGAATAACACGCGCCCCACAGAAGTGAAGGGGTCAGTGTGCTATCCGAAAAAACTGTGGATAGCACGCATATGCTTCTGTGGGGGTTCTGAGAAGAGCCGAGAGGGCGCACTCGCCTATTTTCTGAAGTCCCATAGATATGAATGGATGGGGAGAGCAATGCGCAAAGAAGGGCTTTATGTATCAGTCTGGTTAAAGTGGTTTTCCAGGAACTGATTGACGGCTTACTAGGGAAAAAAAAAAATCTATATCTGATCAGAGGGGTTCAGACTTCTGGCACCCCGTGGCCACGTTTTATTGTATAAAAACACAAACAAATAAACAACAGTTACGCGTTTCATTGGCGGTCCGCAGTCTTCATCAGGCCCTGTGAAAACACGTAGCTGTTTTTTATCTGCTTTTATACAATAAAACACCTACCTTGTAGTATCCGATGCAGTGCGCTGTTTATATATGCTATCTTTGGGAGCTTTTTTTCCTTCACCCCGGGTCATCCGGACATTTCATGGGCGCTGTATAGAATGGTTAGCCATGTTGTGTCATGCTGGGTTGCTAGGCTGTAATCCAACTAAAGACAACACCAACCATCAGTTTGTACGCCTCCTGTGTGTGTGCCCGGTTTCTTCAAGGCCTCAAGTTTCCAAATTTCCATTTTCCAAAAAACAATGAGAGAACTTACGTTCTATGAAATGGTCTGTAGGGTGTGTACAGATTGCAAGCACTGGGGGGACAGGGACGGATTACAGTATAGGCTGATACAAAATAAAGTTTCATATTTATAGGGGGATATTTGGGATTTTGATAATGGCTTACCTCAGGATAGGTCATCAATACCACATTGGCAGGGGTCCAACTTCTGGCACCCCCATCAATCTGATCAATATCAAAATCCCGAATATCCCCTTTAATTAGTAGCCAGGCAGTAATTACTTCTACAGACGTCCAAAAAGTTAGAAATCACTAGATTTCTAGGAATTTATTGTGAGGTTGCACGTTTTAGTGACTTTCTGGGGTTTTACAGCATGCTCATCACTTTACTGAAAAGCGGGTATGGTGTGGGCAGGAACAGACATGACCAACCACGGCCCAGCAAATTTATTACAATATAAGACAGAAACCGGTGTGAATTATAGCTCAAATCTACTGCACCGCACAGTTGGCGTAGATATGGATTACTGGTCCTTTTTTTTTCTGCACCTCCTACACTAGCTAGCATGTGAAATGCCAGTCTTTGCCTATGAGTGGCGTCTCCACATACCCGCCGCAGGTTGGCTTTAATCCTACATTCACATCTGTGTGCCATCTGGCATAAGTGCATCTTGCCTGAGTTCTCCGTATCCAGTATAGCTGGATAATGCCGTGAACCACTGGTTCCCCGTTATCTAAAATGGGATCCGACCGCTTTCCCCGGCTTTCGGCTGGACAAACTGTCCGGCATGCACGACTTTTTGTCTGTTCGAAAGCCTGTCTGAGATCACAACAGATGTGAACACAGCCAAAGCCGCGGGTCAGGCAGGTGGTTAAACTAGTTTCTGAGTCCACATGGTTTGCTGCCATTAACCAACCTCCACCAGTAAGCACTTATTCCATTAGGAAACTGCCTGCGTCAGGGGCATGCAAGGCCTGAAATATGGGATACCACCCTAAAGGCTCTTTTAAGGGCGCCTTCACACGTGGTGGATTTTGTTGCAGAAAATTTCTGTGACTGAAAATCACTTCCATTCATCTTAACGGGGCCGGAAGAAATCTATGCGCTTCCCGCCAAAACAACCCCATTCATAGACGTTCATTTCCAACCACACCACCAATATGCATCCGTAGGGGCACAAATGATCGTACTAATGATCAACTGTGCCATACCGTATGATGATGCTTCATTTAAATGTACTAAACAAGCACCACTCAATCTACCCCATCAGTCAGCGTTCATTTACCGGCAGAGTATCTGCCTACATAAACGGGTCTTACCCTAATAAGTAAAGGTCAGCAATAACGGGTAATTATTGAGACTGAATTAAACGTTCCCGATAATTGCTCGACAGAGGAGAGCTGTATTTACATGCAGCAATCACCTCCGCGGTATGATCGCTTGTCCACATAGAAAATCATTGGGGGTCATTTACAAAGACCGGCATTTCACGCCAGTCTTTGTTTCTCCACTGCACTGAAGTCCCGGCGCAGCCCCCATCACTCCCTCGTGGTGAGGACCAAGTAAAATATTGTTGCACAGGCGTTAAAGTTGTAAAATGGGGTCTTGCAAATTTATGCCAAAAAGTGGAGTGTTCATGCGCCCCCCCCCCCCCATGTTCATGCGCTGCAGATTATTGTTTAGACTGGAGGATTTGCTGCACAGAAGCGATGATTTTTGGGGCCAGTAGAAGAACCCGATCTCCCTGATGAGCGAGTATTGAGGGATCAAGTGTATTGAGGGATCAAGTATTTTTACAAAAAATTAGCAGTCCATGTAAAAGGACCGTAA
Source organism: Rhinella marina (assembly GCA_900303285.1). Taxonomy (NCBI): domain Eukaryota; kingdom Metazoa; phylum Chordata; class Amphibia; order Anura; family Bufonidae; genus Rhinella; species Rhinella marina. The sequence continues at coordinate 290,430 of ONZH01009984.1, read as the reverse complement.
GACTAAAATGATACAACCAAACTAAAGAGGAAAACTGAGAAAGTACCAAGATATAAAAGACTAGAATGATGCAATGTTAGCATTCAGCTTCCCCAGAGCTGAACTCTGCCTTCTCCAGCAGTCCCATAGAGAATGAATGGAGCAGCCGGGCACATGCTCTACCTAACACTCCATTAGGACAGGGACTACAGTTCTTGGGATCACTGGGGGTCCCAGCGGTCAGACCCCAAACCAATCCCCTATAGAGAGGATAGGGGGATAAAGTGTAGTAACTGGAACACCCCTTTAATACTTCCACAGCATGACAGAATACCGCTACTCCTGTATACACGAGATGCACGGCAGTAAGTTTATAGGCTCATCCTCTATACCCACAGGGGCGGGGAAAGCTAAATTCCGGCATTAGCCAGCTCTGATCAGGAACCAAACAGCAAAGCATGGTCTGATCAGAAGTCACACATCTGCTCCATTACCTCTTAAAGGGACACTATGTATATGGAGAACACAACGGGATACAGACTTCAATCAGCCCACAAATGACTATAGCTGAGTGACTACCGAGTAATGGAGGTCCAGATGGACGGGATCTCACCATCACTACCATCGTATCGACTTGGACAGAACATAGAGCTCTCTGCGCACTGATTCCTATGGCAGACTGAGCGCCTATGAGCCCAATATTTATGAATGAGCCTCCCCCCGGAGACCCTGGCAGAGGACAATGTGACTCCCGGGCTCAGCATGGCCATGTCCCCATTGCCAGCAATGATATCACTGCTATGTCGCAGCTACGCATGCACCTGACCGGCTCTGCTCACCTGGTCTCCTGGTTGCTGAACTTCTTGGTGACCACCTTGCCCAGCTCCAGCCCCAGGCGGTCTGCCACTTTCTGGGAGAGATCCTGATGAGAGCTGCCGCTGAACAGCACGATATTAGGCATGGCGGCTGTGTGCAGGGCTGCAGCTACAGGAGGAATGGAGGACCGGGGATGAGCCCAGAGCAGAAGGAGAGGACCGCAGTCCTAAGGCTGAGGAGACGGCTGGCGCTGAGGTGTCCTCTCTGCTGTTACCACGGTGCACTGCTCGGTGTCATGTGGCTGCTGTGGAGGCAACGGGGAGGGGAAGCTGGAGAGGAAGTGATGGCGGAGCGTCCTCCTGTCTGAGGGTCAGCCCGCCCTCTTCTCCAGTCTCCCGCCTCTCGCCTGTCTGGAAGGTGCGGGTGCTGTGCTCACAGTAGTGTGGGATGTGTAGTCATTCGCATTACTTCCAGTGTATTATCATTGTATCATGGCTGCAGGCAGCTCGGTGTTACATTGTAGTGAGAGATTTATTACAGAATTGCCCTGAAAAACCTAAAATTTTGCCTGAAAGCCATGTCTGTGAAGCCCTGTGCCACTTTTCTCACGCACCATCACGTCAAACATTTTCTGCTGTTTTTCTTTTCAGTCATACTCACCAAATTAGTGTTAAGGGGGATATTTTAAGGGTGCTCCTGGAGCATGCCTCTTAACCCCTTAGTGACCAGCCTGTTTTTGGCCTTAGTGACCAAGCGTTTTTTTTTCTTTTTTCATCGTCGTGTTCCAAGAGCTATAACGTTTTCATTTTTCCATCTATATAGATGTATGAGGGCTTATTTTTTTACGGGACAAGTTGAAGTTTTTAATGGTGCCATTTTGGGGTACACATAACTTTCAGATTAACTTTTATTAACTCTTTCTGGGAGGGAAATGGGAAAAACTGCAATACCACCACTGCGTTTTTACGTTATAAATTTTATGGCAATCATTTTTCGGTATAAATTACAACATATATTTATTCTATGGGTCAATACGATTACAATGATACCAAATACATATAGTTTTTTTTGCGTTTTACTACTTTTTTGCAATAAAAATCCTTTTTTTTAAAGAAAAAAAAGTTTTTGCATTGCTGATTCCCAAGAACATAATTTTTTTTTTATTTTTCTTTCTATGGAGTTGTGTGGGGGCTTCATTTTTGCGGGACAACTTGTATTTTTCATTGGTATCCTTTTTTAGTAAATTACGCTTTTTGATCGCTTGTTATTACGTTTTTACGGTGGCAACTAAGAATAAATTAGCAATTCTGTCTTGTTTTTTTTAATTTTTTTTTATTGTGTTTACCGTAGGGGCTCATTTTTGTGATATTTATGTAGTCCGGGTCGTTACGGACGTGGCAATACCAAACATATGGGGGAGATTTTTTTTTTGCAATTTTTTTCATTGAAAAGCGTATTTTCAATGGAAAAAATAATATTTTTTATTGGATTTTTTTAATAGAATAAATGTGTGGTTTTTTTTTTTTACTTTTTTTTACCACTTATAGTCCCTTTGTGGGACTATTAACAATCAATATTCTGATTGCCTTTAAAATGCAATGCATTATCCCTATAGTGCATTGCATTTTAATGACAATGCTATTCGGAATTTGACCAGCAGGTGGCGCCAGAGAGGCGCAGCCTGCTGGTATCTACTCAAGGCTGGTCTGGGGCCTAGATCAGACCCCTGCCAGCCTTCCCACACATCGGCACCAAGCGATCGCTTTTGCAGGGTGCCGATGGGAGACAGAGGGAGACCGCTCCCTCTGTCAGCACATTACATGCGGCGGGCGCCATTGCCCACGGCATGTAAAGTGTTAAACAGCCCAGATCGGCACTCCTGCCGGTCCGGGCTGTTAGAGCAGGGCCCGTGCTCCCCGCTGCACGGGAGACCCGTGCAGCGCTTAGACTGGGCCGCCGTGAAAAAGCGGCGGCCCAGTCTAAGGCCCCTTAGTGACCGCCGTAAAAAGGCGTATGGGTGGTCACTAAGGGGTTAATAAGACAATATTCACAGGACTATATTTTTGCTCCACATCCTCTCTACAGCTCTCCATAAGTCAGAACTGAAAGAGGTTGTGCAGGCTTTTTCTGTTCCTCTGGATAGGTGCTCAATATCTGATCAGTGGGGATCCAACTCCCGGCATTCCCGTCAATCAGCTGTATGAGGAGACGGCGCCCACAGTGCACACATGCTGTCTCTCTTCCTGTCCGCTGCTGCTTCTGTGGCAAAGACCATAGACCGCAGAAGTGGACAGGAAGAGAGACAGCACGTGCGCAATGAGTGCACCATCTCCTTATACAGCTGATTGGCGGGAGTGTCGGGAGTCGGATCACCACTGATCAGGTATTGAGCACCCATCCATCAAAATCGGGGACCTTTTTCAAATGGCATATATGGAATAATATATTTGTCTTTCAAACCACCATAACAGATTGTGTAGGTAAGACCCCCATAAGACTTGCATAAGACCGAGTCTGCGTTTGTGAGCATTGCGTTCTCTTCAACCAGCTGATCCAGATAAGATGGTTGGACCATTGTACAAAACAAGCTCTTATTACCCTTATGTCCCTCTATCCCCTCATAGATTGTAAGGTCTTGTGAGCAGGGCCCTCATTCTTCTTTTGTTAATTGGTGACTTGTTTGCTGCCATATATGATTTTATTTGTGCATGAACCTGCATGAAAAGGGGGTATTTTTTGTACTGGAGCACATAAGGGGGTATTTTTTGTACTGGAGCACAATATAGGGGGGTACTATGGGGATATTCGGCTCTAAAAGGCTTTGTGCTGGTACACATTATAAGGGTTGACACTATGGGGGCACTAAGAGGGGGTATCTTTTTGCTTTTGCGCACATTATAAGAGGGCATTTTCTGTACTGGCACACATTATAAGGGCTCATGCACACGAACGTGCCCGTGCTGTGTCAGTGCCCACATGGGCACTGACAGAGGGGCCGCCGCATTCGGATTGTGGTCCAAACCGCAAAAAAGTAGTGAATGCGCTACTTTTTTGCGGTGTGTAGGCACGGCCAGAAACACCACGGAAGCACACCGTAGTGCTTCTGTGGTGTTCCGATCCGTGCCTCTACTCCGCATCTCCGTGATTGTGGAACCATTGAAGTGAATGGGTCCGCGATCCGTGATGTGGGCTGCACAAGGCTGGTGGCGTATGTGGGCCACAATACGTGCAAGGGCAGGCACTGTGCATGAGCCCTAAGGAACATTTTTTTCTTCTGGTACACATATAAGGGGCATTTTTTGTGCTGGCACATATTTTAAGGGGGCATTTTTTGTACAGGCACACATTGTAAATGGATATTTTTTTCTACTGGCACACATTATAAAGGGGAGTATTTCGTGAGCGGGTTAAAGTCGCAGATTCTGCACCTGAAATATGCCTAATTTAGACTTATTTTAGCATGATAAATGACCCCCTATATCAGTGGCGACATTGACAGAGGTACTATATGTGCTGCCATATTTCCCTGTATGTTTTGTAGCTCTGTATGTTATGTTTTCCAAGTATGTCTTTAAAGGGGTTGTCCAAGTTATGGAAAAAAAAATATAGCACTGTAAATCTGATGGGTAGCAATATATAACTAAGTTCAGCAAGTTTTAAGCAAAAAAAAAAATCTATATTTCCTCATTTCCTGGTTCTCTTCTGGCCTTTGTTTACATGCAGTAATAACAATCTCTGCCCCTCCCCCCTTCTCTGCAAAGGCAGTGAATATAAGTGCTGTGAGTACATGTCTGCGTGCTGGAATACTCAGCAGCATGTTGTTTGTGTAGGACTACAAGTCCCAGCTGTACAATGACACTGCTGATACACACAGGAAATTCTCCCTACCTGTTCTTGTACAATTCCTCTATAGCTCCTTGCCCAGCATTTGTCTCCTCTCACTGCTGTAGCTACTATTTGTTGTAAAGCCTTGAGCCCTCAGTGTGTTCTGGCTGAAGGGGTTAATGTTTTATCTGAAGGAATCCAGGGAGAGAGCAGATAGCAGGAGCCCAGCAAAGAAAGGGGGCGTGGCCAGTGACGTCTCGTGTACAGACTGTTATCTGAACTCTGAGGCTTGTACACGAAACATCACAGACCAGGGAGATAAGGTGACATCACAGGTCATGTGACCCTCAGTCAACTCTGAGAAACCAGCAGCTTTAGAAACACAAAGTATATGGGAAAGTGGTTATACCTGACAAGTTAGAAACATATAAAGAACAAAAAAATAACTCGGACAACCCCTTTAACAGTAGGGCTGGAGCGAAAGGGTTGTTTGAGAATTTTACATTGGGGGGGGGGGATTGTTATATCGTGATACATTGTACTTTGTTAGTGGTGAATTTGAGTTGATGTTTTACCTTTATGTATAAAAGAATCCTACATTTACAGAAAATTTTGAAAGATTAGCAATTTTCTGAATTTGAATTTCTCTGCTTTTAAGACAAATAGTAATTCCTAGCAAAATAGTTGTTAATTAACATTCACCATACGTCTACTTTATGTTGGCATCATTTTGTAAATGTTTTCAAGAATTTAAAAACACTTAGCTGTGAAAATGAAAAATGACATTTTATTTCCAATAGCCCCACTTTTTTCATTTTCACAAGGTGTAACAGAAGAAAAAGTACCCCACAATTTGTTATGCATTTTTTCCTGAATACGGCAACACCACATATGTCATTGTAAGCATTGTAAGGTTTGAAAGGTGTTTTCCAAGGTAACAGTATTGATGATCTCAGGATAGGACATCAATATCAAATCAGTGGGGGTCCGACTCCCAGCGCTTCCCCAACCCCCTTCCCCTCCATTCATCTACCACTGAGAATGGAGGCTTGAAATACAGTTCTGTTCAACGTGTAGTGGCCATGCCAGGTTACTGCAGCCCTGCTCCCGTTTACTGTCCTAGAGAAAGTGTTATTTGTTAATCTACAAACCAACAGTAGGGAATTTATGACCCTTAAATATTACTGTCTTGCCACTGAGACTGTTTTCATACTGTCATGCTGTCAGGTTTCCTATGCGTTTTGATGATTAGAATAGTGTGAACTTTGCCCCGTGCTTTCCTGTAAGATAGCGTAAAAACTTATTGGGGGTCTGGCTGCTGGAAACCCCCAACTATCAAAAGAGCATTGGTCCCTTGTCCCCAATTTGAATGGAGTAATGGAGGAACATGAGCACTGCTGCTCTTTCAAAGTGTATGGGATGGCTGAAAATACACAGCGTTAGACTATCCTATAGGTGTTGAGTGGAGCAGCAGTACATATGCTTGGCTGCTACCTCATTCAAATGATAGACAAGGGACCCTCATTCTTATGATTGGTGGGAATTCCAGTGGTTAGACCCTCACCAGTCAGATACTTTTCACCCATCCTGTGAATAGGTGGGATATTGTCATTCTAGGACAACCTTTGTAATAGAGTCCATTCTGGATCCGAAATAACGATAGACTACTGGTTTGTTCTTTGGTGACCTAATTTGTTTCAGCAGAAAAATCCACACTATATGGGGCCACAAGGAGACATACTGTATGGAGCTTATACAGTATAATGTCTCTGTGTTGCCTCCATACATTATAGTATTGTCTCCTTGTGGCTCCACTGTCCCACACCATATAATGACACCCAGGCTGGGGAGTGAGCTGTGAACAGAGCTTTCACTAACCAGAGTCACCACTCTTAGGGGCCATTCAGACAGCCGTAGTATTGCAGAACCGCAAAAATGCGGACTCGCAATACCACGGATGCCGCCCGGCGTGTGTTCCGCAAATTGCGGAACACACGGCTGGGTGCCCCGTTCAAAATGCCTATTCTTGTCCGCTATCGCCTATTCCGCACCTATCCCTTAGTCTGAGCTCCCTAGTCCTCTTGTGCAACATGCGCTGGAATAAATACTGACTTACGTACACAGCTTATCAAGCCAGAAGTGGGGGTCGAATGTACTGGTGTACTGGTGCCCCGCTGGTAACCGTGAGTGACTACCACTTGGAGAACTGCAAGCGGTTATGTGATTGTGTAGCTTGCAGAGTGCAGTTGAATTTCAGTGTCACTTGTTTTGTGTTATGGAAGAATATCATTTGCCCTCATCTATGGGTGTTCCATTAAATTACACTGTGCTGGCATTGGTGCAAGTTTGACCTCCATTTGCAGGTTTCTTTTACTCATATGTTGTAAGTCCCCTGATGAACCCTCCGTTATTGAGAGAGGGAAACGTGTTGGGACACGATTTATAACATTTGCATATCAGGGTTTTGCAGGTAGAGGAGGGATAGGAACGGGGACAGAGTGCCACTACCCTCTGGTTGTATCTCTGGGCTGAGACTGGGAGAGGGCCCTAGCCTAGGGTCAGCCGGTGTCCCAGGTGTTTACCCCCTCCTAATATGTAACGCCTGCAACTTTATACCCGGTACATTAGTTACAAATATTGTTATTTTATGCACATTTTTGTCATAGATGTCTGACCTTGTGTGGTGGACTTTTTATATCAGTATATATTAAAAGTTACATTTTAGGTATTGCTCATTTCATACTCTTACGTACACAGCATACTGACATGTAATGTACGCTGGATGCCACTGTCAGAAATCACTAAAGTACTGCAGTCGCCGTTTCTTAATACTGTGTTATATTGTAGATACAGGTATATCACCCAACCCTAGGCCAGATTCATAGGTTTTGATGTAGTTTTTGGTTTAACCAATCACAGGAATAGAGCCAGATGTAAGGAAAAGTATAAAGGAATAACATATTTGTCCTTTTGTCTTGTCTACTCCTGGTTTCGGCTATAAAAAGTGCATCAAAGCTGCACCAAAAACTGCTTGCACGCAGGGGCGTAGCTAAAGGCTCATGGGCCCTGGTGCAAGAGTTCAGCTTGGGCCCCCCCAGCGCTGGTGCACCTAGCTTTTCTGCCGACCAAGTAAAAAATTGAACCTGCCCCCCCCCCCCATGCCAAATTCTCACCCTAACCTTTTCCCTCCTAACATTACGTATATCACTACAGAACATACAGGGAAGGCTACATTCACACAGTTGTTTTTACAGCCTCCGATCTGCATATTTTGCGGCTCAGATGCGGACCCATTCACTTCAATGAACACTGTGTGATGTCCACATCTGTATGTCTATTCCTGTTTTTGTCCATTTGCGGACAAGGATAGGCATTATTACAGCAGATCTGCAAAAAAAAAAAAAAAGCGGATGCCATACGGAACATCATCCTTTTGCGGATCTGCAATTTGCAGACTGCAAAACACAATGTTCTTGTGAATGTAGCCTAATACAGCGCCCATACCTCGTACATCCAGTGACTCCTCTGATGTAGATCTTCTCTTTCCTCATCTTCTCCTTTCAGACCAGACGCCATTTTTCAGCCATTTCTCATCTCTGCAGTTTGACAGAAAAAAATTCACTACTTTTCCATCATCCTCCCATCTTCTGGACAAATCATCCTACCACCCCCAGTACTGTGCCACTAGTACCACACAGATAGTGCCCTTCAATAATTATTGGCACACAATGTCCTAAAATAACTGCCCAGCAAATAGTGTCCCTGGCAGTAATAGTGTAAACATAAAGTCCCCCAGAAATAAATGCGCTATGCTGATACTGTGCCAGGGTGCCCCCCACAGTAATAGTGCCCCCAACAGTACTAATGTCCCCACTGTGCCCCAGAAGTAATAATGCTTCCAATGTGCCAGTAAGAAGTGCCCCCAAAATTTCACCCCAATAACATGCCACTAAAAAGTGCTCCCCACCCATAGATGCCCCCCAAATTATGTGCCAGTAAGAGACGCCCCAATAATGCGCCAGAAGTTCCCCCCATTGATTCCCCCCCAAAATCATGTGCCAGAAAAATGCCCCCAGTGCTCCCATGCCATAAAGAAATGCCCCAATGTGCCAGTAAAAATGGCCCCAGTGCCTGTAATAATGCCCCAGTGCCAGTAAAAATGCCCAGTGCCCCTTGTGCCAGTAAAAATGCCCCCATGTGCTAGTAAAAAATGCCCCCAGTGCCCCCATGTGCCAGTAAAAATGCCCCCAGTGCCCCCATGTGCCAGTAAAAATGCCCCCAAGTGCCCCCATATGCCAGTAAAATGCCCCCAGTGCCAGTAAAATGCCCCCAGTGCCCCGATGTGCCAGTAAAAATGTCCCCAGTGAGAGTAAAAATGCCCCAGTGCCAGTAAAAATGCCCCAGTGCCCCCATGTGCCAGTAAAAATGCCCCCAGTGCCAGTAAAATGTCCCCAGTGCCCCCATGTGCCAGTCCAAAATGCCCCCAGTGCCCCCATGTGCCAGTAAAAATGCCCCCAGTGCCCGTAAAAATGCCCCAGTGCCCCCAATAGAGCTCCGGTCCGTGACTGCTACAATAAAAAAAATAAAACACTTATACTTACCTCCATGGATCTAGCAGCGATGCGATGCAGGCCTCTTCCAGCCTGTGTCCTGCACTGTACGGCTCAGGAGGCGCGATGACGTCATCGCGCCGCGTGAGCCGGCCACTGATAGGCTGCAGGCACTAGGCCTGCAGCCTATCAGAGGAACGGGCAGGGGAGACGCCTCTCCCTCCCCTGCCCTGCAGTACAGGCATCTGTATCGCCATCCTGAGGACGGCGATACAGATGACTATGGAGATGAGCGCTTCCACAATGGAAGCGCTCATCTCCCTCTGCCCAGCCGCCGACCCCAACTGTGCACAGGGCCGCGCCGCACCTGGCTAATTGGTGGTGCGGCCCTGCACGACCAAGTGAGGTGTTTTCTTAGATTAGGGATTTTTAGGGATATTCTTAGATTGTGATGTGTTTTGAAAACATCTGGAATTTACTGGAAATTTAAAACAAACTCACATTTCTAAGATACTTAGAGGTATCCTGGGGTTTTCCTGGCTTATAAATATAAAAAAGTATCAGTATTTGTCAATGCTCACCAAGTGATGCGACCCTAGCACTGAAGTATTTCTTACTGTCTTACAAAACTCTGTGATGCACCTTTGTTTTGATGCTCTCAGGGCTTGCGGTGGGTGGGATTACAAATGTGAAGAATTACAGTCCCATGATTCCTCTCCCCTCTCAAAGACACTGCCTATTTACACCTGCCTGGATGTCTATCTATTTTAAGCTATAAGGTAGTTATTTCATGTCTGCTGTGTGTAATCAGGGGTGGATTGGCCATAGACCCTATAGGGGAAATTTCCCGGTGGGTCAATGCCACAGGGGCCACCTAAGCCCTCCTATCTGCATAATGAGCTCTAAACAGTTATTAACGCTGTGAGAATCAGGTACTCCTGTACCTGGCCAGTGGCCGCACATGACCTCCTGAATTCAACTTCTGAGGCCCGCACCTCACCTCCTAAGCCTTCTGCTCCATATCTTAGGCTACTTTCACACTAGCGTTTTTAAATTCCGGTATTGAGTTCCGTCATAGGGGCTCAATACCGGAAAAAAACGCTTCAGTTTTGTCCCCATTCATTGTCAATGGGGACAAAACTGAACTGAAGACAACGGAATGCTCCTGAAAGCATTCCGTTCCGTGTTCAGACCGGAGAACAAACCGCAGCATGCTGTGGTTTTCTGTCCGGTCCAGGCATCCGCACCAAGACGGATCCGGAATGACCCCCAATGCAAGTCAATAGGGACGGATCCGTTTGGTGTGACACACCAGTAATCCGGATCTGTCCTCCATTGACTTGCAATGGGGGGTCATTCCGGATCCGGCTACACAGAAATACAGAAAGACATACATACATACATACATACATACATATACATACTCACATACTCCAGGCAGGGACGCCGGCAGCATGTCTTCACGCTCCTCCTGCGCACAGCTATGACGTTTCCCCACTGCGCCCAGCAGAGGGCGCTGTGGGGAATCGTCATCACTGCGTGCAGGAGGCGCGTGAAGACGTGCTGCCGGCGTCCCTGGCTGGAGTATGTAAGTATGTATATGTATGTCTGTATGTTTGTATGTATTTCTGTCCTAATGTCTGCTCCGGCTCCACACATGTATCAGCGGCAGCACGGATCCGTTGGCACCCTTTAGGTGCCGGATCTGTGCTGCTGCTAGTGTGAAAGAGGCCTTAATCAGAGACAACTGGAGAAGGAGGACAGAAGATGGTAGCTATTGATGACCACCACAGAGGGCCAGCTTTTGGGGCAGTATATTCTACACTGTGCTATTTGGTTCTGCTGGGATGGTATTTTGCCCTATAGTATGGTACTTGTATTGCCCCGCCTTCTGTTGATTTGGTCCTGCCTTCAAAATGGGGCCACTTTTATTTTTTTTTTCCAGGGCCTCTTTAAGTTCCCAGTAATCACCTGTGTGTAATGCCCTATCTGCTCTGCTACTCTTTTGCTAACTAACTCCAAATTATTTTCAATGAAGCATGTGAAACAAATCTCTTCTGAAACTGGGAGGAAGAGAAGAGGAAGACACTTAATGTGTGACAACCTATACTATGTGTGTGATGTGTTCAGTGTACTAGACATCACACAAGCAGGAAATGCACACCAGGATAATGGTCATGTGAGACTGGCTACAGAGGCATAAAAAAATCATATGTATGCAGTTAGAATTCATATATATACAATTGCATTATTTGAATGAATACTTGGCTATATCTGTTTCTAAATGTTTCATAGAGCTACTCATTCATAAAGTCACATTGAAGAAAACTCTATGAAAATTAGACATTATGCTATCTGCAAAGTCTTGGTCACATGTAGGTCAAGATGTGAGAAACATTAATTTCCACGAATGTATTAGCATGCCTGTCAGAATTATTATTTTCTGAAACGATAGGACTACAGCACTGATGAAGGGCTTATTAGGGTGCATGATCAATTTGGGTCCACTCTCCACCTCTGGACCCTTTTCTTACTTGTAGGTCAAATACATATAGACAGCACTCCAGTTTGTTGCTTTGCGATTTGGTTTATTTAGGCCAGGTTTTTAGTAGGTACAGCAGTGCAACGTTTTGGGCATATAATTGGATGCCCTTTCTCAAGCTGTTGTACATAAAAGACAAGAAATATACAAACTTTGTGATATAAAAAAAAATAATAATAACACTTATGTGCATAATTTCATCAAGATTAATGAGAGTTGATGTCTCTAGCTGCTGGTCGTAGACCAATCTGGATGCATGGAGTTATACATACAATAGGGGTAAGTGATGGTGGCAATTCCAATACTGTTAGTAATACGTCACAAAGTAAGTATATCAAAAACATGGCGAAATAGATCTATGGCAGTATAGTAGTTTTGGTTAAAATACATAATATATTATAGTAGGAGGATGCAATATAGCCAGTATTACATGATATAAACATAAGCAAGACAGTACGAGGAGTCAGCAATACCACAATTAAGAACACACTAACACAAAAAAACAACCTCTTCCGCTGGAACTTAGAAGACCGGAAACGATCAAAGTTCCAACGGGACTTACGTGATTACGAATCCAACCAGGTGTATCGTACACCTCCTATCAACTACAACCCACAACCCACAGGGGTTGGAAGACCCTCTGGTTCCTCAAACACCAGTGGGGACTCGGATTTTTTATTCAGAGATTTCTTATCCCGGGATCGACCCAGACCAAGAAGAAGAGGACGCCGAGGAGGGCGGGGAGGAAGCACCACAGGTATCCACAGAGGTTCCTACCAGAGGGAACCAATTCAGACCAGATGTTACCAACGCAATCAATCACAATAACAGAGACTTCAACCGCTCTGACCGAAGAAATCCCAAATAATCTGGTCATCAATCTATCCAACATCAGCCTGTTGAAGAAACCTCTGACGAAGAAACCTCTACACTGAACATGGGATTGGGATTTGCCCCTACACACCAACTGGACCCATATAAACTCGACAAGGAATTAGCCAGATTCTTCAGATCCATCAGATTAAAGGCATTTATCGAAATCGAAAAGCCATCATGGGCAATCAAGACAGAGGAACCCGAGATATCTACATTTAAAGAACGAATAAAAAGATGCAAACCAGCTAGTACCTATGAAGCACCTAGGAAATATGACCAAGTAGAATCATATATTAAACACGTCCAAGACGATCTCAAGAAACTGGAGAAACGACTGAACAGCAGGAAGGTAAGATCTAACATGAGCTACAAACAGAGACTGGCCCTTAAGAACTTGAGCAGTTACAAGAATGTGGTTATTAAACCAGCAGATAAAGGGTCTGGTATTGTCGTTATGAACAAAGGGGACTATAGGCAAGAGATAAGGAGACAACTAAGTGACCAAAGCACCTATCTCCCCATCCCCCATGACCCAACAAGGGACTTAATGAAGACACTCACCGAATACATCGGTGAAGCACTTCAGGAAGGTATAATTGATAAGAAATTGATGGAATACTTAATGCCAAAAAACCCCCACATTCCTGTAATATGTACACTGCCCAAGGTTCATAAAAGCCTATAGAACCCCGCAGGGAGACCAATCGTATCCGGTTGTGACTCCCTCTTCCAACCTGTTTCAAGGATGTTGGACTACCTCCTAAGACCCTACACATCTGAAGGTCGATCTTTCATATAAGATACGACTGACTTTCTTAATAAAATTAACAACATTCACCCGGATTGGGATAAATGTACCATGGTTACTATGGACGTTTCGAGTCTATATACTAACATACCCATAGAAGAAGGTATAGAATGCGTCAAAAACACATTAGATACTCACCATGATTTCTCTGATCTAGAAAAAGATTTCATTGTGAAATTGCTATCCTTTGTCTTGAAAGGAAATTATTTCCTATTTGAGGATGATTTTTCCTGCAAACATCTGATATGGCAATGGGATGTAACATGGCACCTACCTTTGCAATACGTTATATGAATGCATTTGAAGAGAAATACGTTTATACCCATCATCTCTTTCAGTAAAATGTACTTATGTGGGTACGCTTTATTGATGATGTGTTCTGTGTTTGGCAGGGCCTCCAGGACGACCTCCTAAAGTTCCATAAGTCTATAAACTCATGTGTTAGTACCATCTCTCTCTCTGTGGACATGAACAAAACTGACATTTCTTTCCTTGACGTATATCTGAAGGTAAGGGACGGCGAACTCATAATGACTTATACACTAAGCCAACTGACAAAAACAGCTTACTACACTACACCAGTTGTCACCCTCCTGGTCTCATTAAGTCACTACCTCGCTCACAACTCTTACGAGTGAAACATATTGTTTCGGACACTAGCTTAGCCAACACAAGACTATCAGAGATGATGGAGAAATTCAAAAAGAGAGGTTTCCCTGACCACATCTTACAGGACCATCTTACACATGTAACAACTATAACCAGGGAAAATCTTCTAATTCCCAAACCTACACATGGGTCCAAAAAATCTAAAAGGATCCCATGTGTCACTACCTTCTCAACACAGATTAATGAAGTGAAGAGAATCATCTTCAAGAACTGGCACATATTACAGAGACACTTCCCATCAATCTTTAGTGACAAACCCCTGATGTCATATAAACGAACAAAGAACCTCAGGGACATACTTATCAGACTTACTTCTGATATTGGTCCCCAGAAAACCACAATACAAAAAACCATAACATCTTCTCCAAATACAGGGACATACCCATGTCTATCATGCGCAAAGTGTGGTAATGTGACCAAGGGACCCACGTTCACTCACCCCTCCACTGGCAAAACATTCCCGATTAAAGGCCACTTTTCATGCCTCACTGACCACGTGGTCTATTTAATCAAATGTCCTTGCGGACTTGGATATGTTGGTGAACCTACGCAGAGAATGAAAGACAGGGTATCACATCACAAATCCAACATACGAACCAAAAAATCAGAAGCCCCACTGGTAGAACATTTTATCCAACATCAACATACTGTAAGCCAACTTCGCTTCCAAATTATTGACTGGATTCCTCCCTTGAGGCGTGGGGGAGACCGTGAACATATGCTCCAAGAGAGGGAGATGAAATGGATCAGGGATTTAGGTACATTCCAACCTGGTGGTTTGAATAAAGAATATTGGTATTGATAAGTATCATATAAACTAATAATCTTTCCTTAATTTTTAGGACCTTGGAAGCTCAGAATGGGGTGGAAACACACCCAAATATGAAAAATATGGAAATGGTCTCCCAGGGTGCTATATTTCCTTCACTTGATCTCCTTCACCATAGTCTGGTTTGTAGTCATCATATCCTTAGAATTGCAAGTGTTTAATACACAATAGTACCTATAGTGCTACAACTTTCTCCTACTTTAGTCCTTCTATAAGTAAGAACAGATACTAGGTCCTCTTAACCACCTTGTACTGTATAAGTATGCATTGTTTCCTTGTACATAATCTTTTAACTTATTGTTCACCTTAACAACCCTACCCTCGGACATAGGTACCGGAGTACCTCCTCCAAGATGGCCGACGATGCACCAACATCCTACTGAGCATGCGCCGACCCGTCATCCTAATCTAGTCTATTATGCCCAAATCCAAGATGGCCGCCGCACTTCAATGCACGAATGCGCATGCGCGAACGCCCGAATCGCCCAGCACGCAGCGCAACATGATGCATACACAGTCGTCACTTCCCTTTAGCTCAAATAGGACGCGCCAACCACTCACCACTCATGGTGGCCAGCGTCCAGCATGTACTAGACCTACTAATGGTAAGCGCAACCCATTTTTTGGATTCTCCTGTTTCCCTATGGTCTGAATCCAACTGCCCACGCATAACAAACACATAGAGGATAATTCATCCATCCAGTATGCGTACCTATGACATGCTTATATAGCATATACTCACCATATTCTATATGTCTCCAACCGGTATTGCCATCTAATTATATGTTATTGTAATATACTCACTGTATTGCTGACTCCTCGTACTGTCTTGCTTATGTTTATATCATGTAATACTGGCTATATTGCATCCTCCTACTATAATATATTATGTATTTTAACCAAAACTACTATACTGCCGTAGATCTATTTCACCATGGTTTTGATATACTTACTTTGTGACGTATTACTAACAGTATTGGAATTGCCACCATCACCTACCCCTATTGTATGTATAACTCCATGCATCCAGATTGGTCTACGACCAGCAGCTAGAGACATCAACTCTCATTAATCTTGATGAAATTATGCACATAAGTGTTGTTATTATTTTTCTGATATCACAATGTTTGTATATTTCTTGTCTTTTATGTACAACAGCTTGAGAAAGGGCATCCAATTATATGCCCGAAACGTTGCACTGCTGTACTTACTAAAAACCTGGCCTAAATAAACCAAATCGCAAAGCAACAAACTGGAGTGCTGTCTGTATGTATTTGACCTACATGTCAGAATTATTATGCCATGTCATACAGGAGTATGACAGTACATAGTACAAATAATCAAAAGATCACATGGTCAAGTTCACAGAGGGGACTAAAACGTTTAAAAAAAGTTTAATAAACTGGGCAAAAATACACTACTGGAAAATGAAATAAGAATACTTGGAAAACTTAATGCAATTGAAACTGCTAGTGGCGCTTGATCAATGAGCACACAACCAAGGTAGTGCACCATTTATTTTGGGGTTTGCAGCACTGTGTATATGTTGAGGGAGGGTCACATTAATACTGGATCTCCCCTTGTTATATGTGATACAGGCTGCTACTCTGTCATGGTATTGGTCATACAGATACTGAATATCCCCCTGTGGCATGTCAATCCAAGCTATTTCAACTTAGACCTATAGTTCAACCAAGGTGGTTCAATCACTCTATCCAGTCCAAGGCATTCTTGAAGCGGGAGTAGAGTTGTCCAGGGGATCTGATGGATACCCCGTGTGTGTAGTGTGGGCAGTGTGTAAGTGGGCTCTGTCTTGTTCGTATACCACGTCTCCTGAGTAAAAAAACAAACAAAACAAAAACATAGGCCTATACACTGATCGAAAGCTGTTCAATGTTCCCTCCATGAATACAAGATGGGAACAGCCATGGTAGCTAATGGCGCCCCACACCATGACACCTGTGTTGGTGCTATGTGTCTCCACACTATGCATGATGGCAGTAGGTACTCTCCAACCCTCCTGATGTGGCCATGAATGGAAACCAATAGTGCTGAGTAATGAAAGCATTTTTTTCTTTGGTACGATTAATGACCACATTGGACCAACAATTGTCAATGCTGATCTTTTAAAAGATTGATGATCAATAGTAAGTAAAGAATCTGAGTGACTTATAAAGGGTTAACCAGGTCCTTACACAAACCAAAGTCTATGGAATCCTTTATCATATTATTATTATATAAACAAGTCATAATAGATCTTATAAAACCGTTACACATGATGTCAGCGCAAACAAAATCTTAAGGCTGACTTCTCTCCTGTATTACACTTCCGTAATTGTTGTGTATGCTTGCTGGATTAGATAAAGGAAGATTTTTATGGTGAGGGCCATGCTCTGGATCTCTTTTGTTCTAAAACCTTAAGACTGCTTTCAGATGGACATTTATCACATTATTTGTGCTTATACCTTCTGCTTGTTGAGCTAAAGACCTGAGTAATCCGAGGCAAACTGGTTGCTGTAAATGTTCTGGCTACCTGAAGTGGTTAATAATAATTAGCCTATTTGTATCCAACCAAGGTACTTTAACTATCCTTGAGTGACTAGTAGTAGTGATACTTGAAGAACCCCTATATGTCTAAAGTATAAAGCCCCTATTAGACCCCACCATTATTAAATTGTGGTGTTTACAGGATAATTAGCAGAATAGTATTTATTCTGATCGCCATATTTGGGGTCAGAAAGGAATTTTTTCCCCTTACATGAGGAAAACTACTAGTCCTCAGGTTTTTTTTGCCTTCCTCTGGATCATCATAGCAAGTAATTATAGGTTGAAATTCAAGGACTTCTTTCAACCATACTTGCTTTTTTACCATATGGACATCTCATCTACAATGTGGTGGGAGAGACAGAAGGAAGCTGCTGAGACAGAAAGCAATTCCTTCACCTACCGGATGTGACAGAAGCAAGCTGCTAAGATATAAAAGCAGCTACTTCACCTAATGGACATGATAGTAAGATCTTTCATGAATTAATAAATATAAAATATTAACATCTATAGAGAGTTTTTATTTGTTATATTTATACACAACTATAATAAGTATAGTGTGACTTCATATTACATTACCAGTTTACAAAGCTTTGGTGCTGCCTCATCTAGAATATGCAGTTCAGTTCTAGGCACCAGTCCATAGAAAGGACTCCCTGGAGCTGGAAAAAGTACAAAGAATAGTGACTAAACTGATAAGGGGCTTGGAGGGTCTTGTTTAGAGATGAGCGAATCTATTTGCCGCTTCGTAGATTCGTATCGAATCTTCGAAATTTTCTCCTCCGAAGCGAATCCGTATTTTTTAGGATTTGTATTATTCGTAAATCTTCGCAAAATTTTGAACGCTAACGTATATGTATGTACGAAACGTACACATTCTGCGTGAGGCAGGAAAATGACGATACGCCCCCCCTCAGAACTGGAAAAAAACAGCCCAGCCCACCGGGATCTAACTATTTGCACGTATAGGGAGTGAAGACTCCTCCCTCAGTACTCCACCCTCCTCTGAACCAGTTTAGACCAGCGCTGAACACTGAGCAAGCATGGCTAAAGAGCTGCGTCCCAACTGGAACCAGATGGCCTTTGGGAACGAGTTCCCTGAACCACCGCCCGCTCCAGACATCAGGGTGTTACAGTCTGAAATCAAGAGAACCCTATGGGGTTCAATGCCCTTGTTTTCTTTACCGTCTGCTGAGATTGCTGCGCATCATGAGGCGGTTCGTCGTGAGGCAGCTGGTGCGTCTGCTGTGGCTGGCGCGGCTGGAGCGTCTGCTGTGGCTCGTGCGGCGGAGGCGGCTGGAGCGTCCACTTCGCCACCAAGGAGGAGATCCACGACAACACCTTCCATAAGGCAGAACCCGATTGTTCCACCATCGGTGACGGCCCATGCGCAGACCCTCTGGGACTATAAAAACGCCATGGAGGACTGGGTCATCCAGGTACTGGACCACCCTAGGCCGGGAGATCCTGTATTGGAATGCCGAAAGGGAATGGTCCTGTGTTTTCCGTTGAGAGAGGGTCTGACTTCCTGGCAGACGATGAGGACAGAAAGGAGTATTTTGTGGGCCATAAGTCGGTAAAACTGTTGTATCCGCCACAACCTTGGCACAACCTGTATGTGGGAGATCAGATGGAGTACACCCCCATGGCGTCCCTGAAAGGCCCCTTTGCGACCGGGGTTACTCTTCTTTCAAAGCCGCTGGTACCTACAACAGAACCTGAAGTGTGGCCTGATGAACCACCAGGTCCAGGAGTCCCCAGATGGCGTCATCCGGTTCAGGGAAAAGCCACAGCCAGAGCCTCTGATTCCTGGACTGCCAGCACCACCACAGTCCTTTCAGCTGGGTCAGCTGATGACAACATCGATTACGTTCCAATCCATGGTCATCCACCAATACCAGCTGCCATGGAAGATGAAGCCAGCAGCAGCCAGGGAAGCAACCTTGCTGGAACCGCTGCAGCCAGAAGTCCTTACCCCTGCTGTCCCGGCAGGAGGATCCGGAAAAGTGCAAATAGCTGCAGCGCTCGCCAGAGTCACCACCACCCGGACCCAGTCAAGTCCGAATTCTGGAAGAAGAGGGCGCTGGAGTTCTACTACGGCAGCGAGCGTGGCCTACAAGAGGCAGGAGCGTCCTCTGATGATGTTTAGCAGCAGTTCCAGCGAGGAGGACTTCAGGACCCTCATTTGAGGAACCATTCTACTGGCTAGGTGATGTAATGGACACCTCAGGAGGACCTATGGGAGCCCCAACATGGACTGCACCTGATGGGTGAGAGCTAGTTGGCACTTTTTATGTTTGGTTGTTTGTATTGCCCCCATTTGACTCTCACCCAGATGGGCATGGCTGTCAGGACTCCCCCCATTCTGCAGAAAAGTCCCAGTTGCGCCTAAGCGCGCCTATTTTCCTTTTTCCTCCCTTCTCAGGTTATTTGGGAGCCCCCTTTGCAAAAAGGGTTCTCTGTGTGCTGCTTTTTTCTAATATGTAATGTACTGCCCCCGTTTTAATCTCACCCAGCTGGAGTGGACATGGCTGTCAGTCAGGACTCCCCCCATTCTGCTGAAAAGTCCCAGTTGCGCCTAAGTGCACCTTTTTTACTTTTCCCGCCTTCTCAGGTTATTTGGGAGCTCCCTTTGAAAAAAGGGTTCTCTATTTGCTGCTATTTTCTATTATCCATGTGGATTACACGTTATCTGTTTGGATTACAATATTACCTCACGTGGATTACAATTGAATTTTGGACTATGTGTTCCAGACAGTGTTTTATCATGCTAAGGAGCCATAAGGAGAGACTCAAACATATATCTGAGCCTTTTATTCTTGCAAATGTAAAATTGATTGCACTAAAATGTTTGCATACTCATGTCTTTGCTGTATTTTAGCTACACTGTTTTTACTGGTTCAGCACTTTAACACATTGTGTGTATTCTTTTTCAGGTACTGCAATGTATGTGGAAAGGAAAATACATACAATGCAACGGCACACTGCCAACCAGATAAAGCACAAAATGCCATAGTGATATGAGGTATTCTGAAGCTAATGCTATGCTTGTTTAGTAAATTAGAGATTCTTGGCAAATATATTTTGTACAAACTTATCTGGGCCCGTCCACCAAATCATCAAGGTGATTTCTGTAGGACGGGAACCTAACACTATTTCCTACCTGTTATATGCCAACCTTGGCTTCTGTATAATCAGGGGGTGTTGGTTCCACATGCATGCTGGATCCACTCTGCCTTTTGCCATTTCTGGTGCTTCAAAGGCCTCCACCAATTCAGGTATGCAGGTACCAACATGCATGCCAAGTCCACTCGGCTTTATAGTTACACTAATCAGACAGAATTATATGTGAAAATACATACAATGTAACGGCACACTGCTAACCAGATAAAGCACAAAATGCCATAGAGATATGAAGTATTCTGGAGCTAATGTTATGTTTGTTTAGTAAATTAGAGATTCTTGTCAAATATATTTTGTACAAAATTATCTGAGCCCGTCCACCAAATCGTCAAGGTGATTTCTGTAGGACGGGAACCTAACACTATTTCCTACCTGTTATATGTGCCAACCTTGGCTTCTGTATAATCAGGGGGTGTTGGTTCCACATGCATGCTGGATCCACTCTGCCTTTTGCCATTTCTGGTGCTTCAAAGGCCTCCACCAATTCAGGGATGCAGGTACCAACATGCATGCCGAGTCCACTTGGCTTTATAGTTACACTAATTAAAATCAACCTATGAGGCAGTCGGGCTAGTCAGGAGTGCATGACCAAATGGATTAGCCACACCTCCAGTGCTACTTACAAAGAGGGAGATTTCAGTCAGCACATCCCAGTGCGCATGTGCACGTTGCTATGGCTAAATGCACAAGGAAAGGAAAATACATACAATGCACAAGGCACATTGCCAACCAGATAAAGCACAAAATACCATAGTGATATGAGGTATTCTGAAGCTAATGCTATGCTTGCATCACTGCAATATATGTGTTCTATTATGCACTTATTGTCCAGTGTTTTTAGTAAATTATGCACTTAGCTGGATAACTAGCAGTGAGCACATTATTTTTCTACCTCATATGGACTGCCTCTACAGACTGTACGCCGTGGCCAAGCCTCATGCTTATGACGCATTTGCGCGTTAATAGTACGCTAAGGATTCATACGCACTTTTGTACGCTAATCCTTACGTATTGCGTACTTTTAACTACGCTGAATGTACGTTCGTAATTTGTGCAGGAATGTTCGCAAAACAACTATTGTTTTTTTGAACGTAGATTTGACCGAATAAATTCGTTTAAGTACGAATCTTGTCAGAAATTCCGCGAAGCAAATTTTGGATGATTCGCTCATCTCTAGTCTTGTTTATTAGAAATATTAGAAATTTTAAAATTATTCAGTTTATTTAGTCTTGAGAAGAGATGTCTAAGGAAAGGCATGATTAACCTATACAAATATTTAAATGGGCTGCACAAAAATATCATGAAAAGTTGTTCCAAGTAAAATGCCCTCAAAAGACACCGGGACACTGCCTCTGACTGGAAAAGAAAAAGGTTAGTCTTCATATGCGTCAAAGCTTCTTTACTTTAAGATAGGATACTTCAGGATAGGTGGCAGAGAGCATATGATACTAGAGCCACGTCTGATTGACCCAATGCTTCTGTTCCCTGAAAATCTGAGCAGCTCTAATTACAGTAGAACTTGCTTCCATTGGGGTAGGACCTGTCACTGGGGCGCCTCTAGGTGAATCCATGAAGCCTGGCTTGAAAAAGGTCCTTTGATAGGACTGAAATGTTGCATAGATATGGGCAACTAAAACGTCTTAGTGTATAATGGGATCACCCAGTTTGCAGCCTCAGTTTAAATATTCACTTTGCAGGTACAATTCACATTGCTCAGTAATGATTTTAGGCTCAGATACAAGCTGGTCTTTTCCTCAGAACAGCATACAGGTCTCTCTCTGGTAGCTTGCTTTTCATCAGACACTGAACTCCACCTGGGCTCCTTTTCAGGTAGACAATGGATGGAATATGGGAGGAACCTTCTGCCAGGACTATATCATGGAGATAGGAATCCTCTGCGCCACATACAGTCCTTGCCATCCATCACTTTTTCACCTGATTGTTTACAACATATATAAATATATATCTTCAGCATCAAAAAGTAAAGGGAGGCCAAGAATCGAGAATATAGCCTCCACCAAGCCCTGATCTCAACATCAACTCTGAGGAAGATCTGAACACGCCTACACCCACAGAAGATCTGTGGTTCTTGAGACCAAAAAGTTCAATCTTGGTTTCATCAAACCAGAGAACCTTGCTTTTCACAGTCTGATACTCCTTTGTGATTTTTTTGCAAATTCCACGGCACTCTGCCATAAAGGCCAGATTAGTGATGTCCTGCAATGAGAGTTGATCCTTTGGAAGTTGCTCCTATCTGCACACCACATATTTGGAGCTTAGCTAGATTGATCATGGGGTTCTTGGCAGGGGCGGGCTGCGCCGGGGGGCAGGAGCGCACTTGCCCCCCGGGCCGGTAGATCCAGGGCCGCTGTGGCCCCTGAACTCAATTGAATTTGCGTCCACTGGACGCAGATACAATTGAGCCTGCAGCAGCGCTGGCTGGACAAGGGAAACAAGGCTATTCCCGGCCGGCGCACTGATGTGACGCGGCACGATGTCATAACACCGCCTCCGACGTCCGACTTTCTTCAGGAGCAGACCCACCAGAAGAGGTCTGCATCGTGGGACCGCACCAGGACAGGTGAGTGAACTGCACTAAGTACCCTCCCCCATTCTATACATATGCGGTCTTAACCCTACTAGTGGCCCCTGACCCCTACAACCAGCCCTGTCTGACCCCTAATACTGGCCACTGACCCCTACCCTAGAACTGGCCCCTGACCCCTACACTAGTACTGACCCCTAATATTGGCCCCTACACTAGTACTGACCCCTAATACTGGCCCCTGACCCCTACACTAGTACTGACCCCTAATACTGGTACCTGACCCCTACACTAGTACTGACCCCTACTCCAGTACTGGCCCCTGACCCCTACAGTAGTACTGACCCCTAATACTGGCCACTGACACCTACCCTAGTAGTGACCCCTAATACTGTCACTAACCCTAATACTAACCCCTAATACTGTCCTTAACTCTAATACTATGCCATATTGACCCCTAATACCAACACCTAGCCCCAAGGCCACATTCACATGACCGTATGTGTTTTGCAGTCCGCAAATTGTGGATCCGCAAAACACAGATATCGGCCATAGGATTATAACCCTAATAGTATAGGATTATTGTCCGTGTATCTTTTTTGCGGGGCCACGGAGTGGAAGTACAGATGAGGACAGCACATGGTGTGCTGTCCGCATGGAAATACGGTCATGTGAATGTACCCTAATGCTGACTCTAACCCCAATACTGGCCCCTAACTCTAATACTGACCCTAATCCTAGCCCTAAGTGTGCATACAGACGACCATTTTTCTGGGTCTGCATCCGTTCCGCAATTTAGCAGAACAGGTGCGGACCTATTCATTTCATTGCAAAACACTTTCGGTGGTCTGAATGTAGTCTTATGCTAATACTAGGCCTAACCCCAATACTGACCCCTAACTCTAATACTGGTCCTAATACTAATACTACGCCTAACCCCAATATTGACTCTAATATACTAACCGTATTACTAATCCTAACCCAAAATCTGACCGTAACCTTAACTACAACCCCCAATACCTCACACAGTGACCATAATATCTGTACCCACTGCATCTTTTATATTTCGTACCTGACGTATCAGTACTCTGTGCGTATACTATGTGTCAGGTACAAGATATAAAAGATGCATTGGGTACAGATATATCGTATATACAGCACTGTATTGATATGTTAGGGACAATGTATAATACATGCAGTGTGTACAGGTATATAGTATACAAAGCAGTGTACTCATGTGAGATATGAGGTGTAATTTATACCTCATACCTCGCATATCAGTACACTGTTGTATATATTATGTATCTGAACACACTGCATCTATTATACCTCATACCTCACATATCAGTACACTGCTGTATATACTATATATCTGTACACACTACATCTATTATACCTCATACCTCACATATCAGTACACTGCTGTATATATTATATATCTGTACACACTGCATCTATTATACCTCATAATTCACATATCAGTACACTGCTGTATATACTATATATCTGTATATACTGCATGTATTATACCTCATACCTCACATATTAGTACACTGCTGTATATACTATATATCTGTATATACTGCATCTATTATACCTCATACCTCACATATTAGTACACTGCTGTATATACTATATATCTGTATATACTGCATGTATTATAAAAGTATAATAGATACAGTAGATACAGATACTGTATATAGTATACACAGCCGGTGTACTGATATGTAAGGTATGAAGTATAATAGATGCAGCGTGTACAGATGTATAGTATATACAGAAGTGTACTGATATGTTTTGTATAAGGTATAATACATGCAGTGGCTACAAATATATTGTGTATACAGCAGTGTACTGATATGTGAGGTACAAGGTATAATAGATGCAGTGTGTTCAGATATGATATATACAGCAGTGTACTGATATGTGAGGTACGAGGTGTAATACATGCAGTATCTACAGATATATAGTATATACAGCAGTGTACTGATATGTGAGGTACGAGGTATAATACATGCAGTATATACAGATATATAGTATATACAGCAGTGTACTGGTATGTGAGGTATGAGGTATAATATATGCAGTAACTAGATATGTAATATATACAGCAGTGTAATGATATGTGAGGTATGAGGTATAAGATATAGTGTGTACAGGTATATAGTATATACAGCAGTGTACTGATATGTGAGGTACGAGGTATAATACATGCATTGTATACAGATATCAGTGCACTGCTTCTATTACACCTCACATATCAGTACACTGCTGTATATACTATATATGTGAGGTATGAGGTATAATATCAGTAGATGTAGTGTGTACAGATATATAATATATACAGTGGTGTACTGATATTTGAAATACAAAGTGTAATTTATACCTTATACCTCACATATCAGTACACTGCTGTATATACTATATATCTGTACCCACTGCATCTATTATACCTAATACCTCACATATCAGTACAATGCTGTATATACTATATATCTGTATACACTGCATGTATTATACCTTATACCTCACATATCAGTACACTGCTGTATGTAATATATATCTGTATCCACTGCATCTATTATACCTCATACCTCACATATCAGTACAATGCTGTATATACTATATATCTGTATCCACTGCATCTATTATACCTCTTGTCATTTGACCTTCAGCAACATGTAACCATGTCACACCTTTTGTTACCCACTACATTCTAGCTTCTGCAGAGTATTATAATACAGTGTGTGTACGCTGTATTCAGGGGGCAGATAGAAGAGGCATTATACATAAAGGGGGCACATCAAAGAGGCACTATTTTTAAAGGGCACAAAACGTGTAGCACTATATACAGAGGGCAAAGAGTATGTGGCATTATATACAAAGGGAACAGAGCATGTGGCACTATATACAGAAGGCACAGAGCATATGGCACTGTATACAGAGGGCACAGAGTATGTGGCACTATATACAGAGGGCAAAGGGCATGTGGCACTATATACAGAGGGCACAGAGAATGTGGCACTATCACTATATACAGAAGGCACAGAGCATATGGCACTGTATACAGAGGGCACAGAGTATGTGGCACTATATACAAAGGGCGCAAAGCATATGGCACTATATACAGAGGGCACATAATATGTGGCACTACCATTGGGGACCCTGTGTGTGGCACTAATGCTGCTGTTATATTCAGGGCACAGCATGTGGCACTGAGATGAGTCTGTGTCAGTCTGCAGGATACCAATGTGTTAATAAAGAGAGAAGCTGAAGAGATCTTGTTGGCAAAATCTGCAGAGCTGAATTGTAGTCACCTGGATGATCTACAGCTGATGATGGGTGGTATCAACAACAACTCCCAGCATCCCTTTACTGCTGTCCAGGCCATACTGGGAGCTGTAGTTTCATATGGCGAGGACTGACCTGACTACTCAGATGGTATCTATACTTTTAAAATCTGGCGATGTATAAATGTACTGCACACGGTTCTGGTGCTGTATTTATGTAGTGAATTTGGTTCTGGTACTGTATTTGACTTATGGGGTTGGGTCTGGTGCTATATATATATATATATATATATATATATATAGTGAACTTGGTTCTGGTACTGTATTTGACTTATGGGTTTGGTTCTGGTGCTGTGTATATATATATATATATATATATATATATATATGGTACTGAATATATATAGTGAACTTGGTTCTGGTGCAGTATTTGACTTCTAGGTTTGGTTCTGGTGTTGTATTCATGCAGATAACTTGGTTCTGGTACTGTATTTGACTTCTAGGTTTGGATCTGGTGCTGTATTCATGTAGTGAACTTGGTTCTGGTGCTGTGTTTGACTTATAGGTTTGGTTCTGGTGCTGTATGTATGTGGTGATCTTGGTTCTTGCCCTGTATTTGTGTGTTATACGTGCATCTGATACTATACTTCAATCTAATACCATTCATTCACATCTGATTTCGGGCCACTGTCACAGATTCTGTCAAAAAGACCGGACAGAAAAGTCCTGCATGCAAAACTTTTTTGTCCGGTAAAGAAGCAGCTTCCTGATCAGATCCCATTATGGAGTCTCTTCAGCTCAGGGGTTGGTAAATCTGGTCCCTCTAATGATCAGGCTGTTGCTACGGCCATGTTCTGTATCTGGGATTGCACATGTGTGTGTGATCCCAACATGAAAACACAACCAGCTGCCGCCTTTTAATGATTTAAAGCCTATTTACCTATACCGCCTTTATATGGTAGGCGGAGTTAAACAGGTTAAAGTGGGCCGCTAAACATGGACCAGTGCTCTGTGCTTGCCCCCCAGGCTAAAATTTGCCAGCCAGCCCCTGGTTCTTGGTCATCTCTTTTACTAGGACCCTTCTCCCCTGATTACTTAGTTTGGTGGGGCAGCCAGCTCTAGAAAGAGTCCTGGATGTTCCAGACTTCTTCCATGTAAGCATTATGGTGCTCTTGACAACTTTCAGTGCAGCTGAAATGTTTTGTACCATTCAGCTGATCTGTGCACTCCTCATGGCTTGGCTTTTGCTCTGATATGCATTGTCATCTCTGAGACCTTATATAGACAGGTATGTCCAGACAACTAAATTTACCACAGATGGACTCCAATGAAGATGTAGAAACATCTCAAAGATTAACATCTCTAAGATCACAAAGATTACGAGAAATGTGAGGCCCTAGAGTGAAATGTCAAGTGTCATAGCAAAGGGTCTGAATACGTATGTCCATGTGAAATTTTAGATTTTTCTTCTTAATAAATTAGCAAAATTTCTAAAATTCTGTTTTCACTTTCTCAATATAGGGTATTAAGTGCAGATTGACAGGGGAAAGTTTTTGATTTTAGCTGTTTCTCATTCACCACCCGTCTCTGTTTCCTGGTCCCTTTTGATATGCAGGAAATTCCTGCTCAGCCATTGTCTAAAAAATTGTACAGCTGGACAACCCCTTTAAGATTTATAGTTTAATATTTCCCATAATTTTACTTATTTTCAATGGCAAACTCATCCTTCTCAAGAAATATATTATCAATACCTGAAGAGTGTTCCATAAAAAAATTAAAACCACATTTTTACATCAGTATGCAGTCCTGCTGGACCTACTGGTCTTCTATTGTTTTCTGTTGCCTGACGATTTGTTTAACCTCTGTGTGTCTCCAATTGTCCTATGTAAAGTGACCTGTAGGACTGGATTTGGAATGCATATGCCTTTAGGCATATAGGGGATCATTTATCAAACTGATGTAAAGTAGAACTGCAACCACTCAGATTCCACCTTTCATTTTGGACAGCTCCTTTGGAAAATGAAAGGAGGAGTCTGATTGTTTGCTATTGGTAAATAAGCCAGTTCTACTTTACACCAGTTTGATAAATGACCCCCAATTTTCAGCCTTCCAAGCCTCACGTTCACATTTTTATTTTGAAACTTTTCTCATTTACATCATGTAACAGAATACAGTGCTACCAACCTCAAAAAGGTTGTCCTGTCCAGTTTTTAGATATTGATGACTTATCCCTAACGTTGCCACCTTTCCCAACAAAAAAAAACTGGCCAAGTTAAGCCACACTCCAAAGGGTGTGTGGTTATAGGTGTGTGGCTTAACACATGGTGTTAAGTCGCTGTCATACTGTGGCTCCTAATAATATTAATGTCTCTATTAATGCCCCCCAGTAATATTAATGTTTTCATTAGTGCCCCCCAGTAATATTAATGCTCCCATTAGTGTCTTTCAGAATTAATAATGCCCCCATTAGTGCCCCCCAACATTAATAATGCCCCCATTAGCACCCACCAGAATTAATATTGCCACCATTAGCGCCTCCCAGAATTAATAATGCCCCCATTAGTGTCCCCCAATAATATTCATGTCTTAATTAGCACCCTCAGAACTAAAACTGCCCCGCTATTGCTTCCCAGTAATAATAATGCCCCCATTAGTACTACCCAGTAATAGTAATGCCCCCAGTAAGAGTAATGGCCCCAATAATGCGCCCCAAAACGAATAATGCCCCCATTAGTGCCCCCAGTAAAAATAATGCCCCATTAGTGCCCCCAGTAAGAATAATGCCCCCATTAATGCCACCCAGTAATAGTAATGCCAACATTAGTGCCCCTAGTAAGAATAATGCTCTCAATAAGAATAATGCCCCCATTAGGGGGACCTAATCTTTGCAAAAAAAAAAAAAAGTCAGGAGGAAGTGTTCCCTGCAATAAAAACACAGTGGATGGGGCTAGACGCAAAAAGCTGCATCCACTGTCTAGTGGCTGTGCTGGTTTACATTCACTGGAATGGGAGCTCAGTTGAAGTGCACTGGCACAGCCACAACACAGTGGGCAAAAGCTGAAAACACTTAATCAATGGAGGTGCCAGAAGTCGGACCCCCATCGATCTGACATTGATGCCCTATTCTGAGGATAAGTCTTCAATATCTAAAAGCTGGGCAACCCCATTAAGAATTTTTAATGGTAAAAGGAATGTATGTGTATTTTTAATTGTTTACTTTTATTTGTAAAAGGGGGAAGGTAGGTGATTTGAATTTTTTATTTTTATTTTTTTACACATTTTTTAAACTTTTTTTTTTTTAGCTTAATTTTTAACCTACCAAAGGAACATTAGAGCATTAGATTGCTTCTATGATAGATAGCAATGCAGCTTATGGGAAAATTACTGTGTTCCTATTAAATAGGTTGTCTGACTTCCTGCAACCCTGTCATTGTAGCAGCAGTGCAATGTAATTACAGCTTCCTCTCCCATTCACTTGAATAGAACAAACAGTTGTAGTTACCTTGCACCTCCAAAACAAAGTAAAAGGCATGCAGGTAGACATTAATAGGAACTTTACTGGGGTGGCCCTGTGAACATTTACAAAGCTCCTGGCTGCCATAGCAATCAGGGGCCATCCAGTCACGGTATAGATATAACCGGTATAATCAAAATAGAAAAGACTTTGCTTTCTAGTATTTTCAATATTAGGAGACTTCAATATATGATTTAGCTGCTAATTATTCTTTTTTTGAGTAGTTTTAATTCAGTCCATCCTGAACTAGAAGTCCACCTTAGCAGATATAGGGATCACTGTTGTTGTGTTGAGCCCATACATATAATATGCTGTTTCTGGTTGCCGCAGACTAGTTAGCAAGCATTTCTCAGTGACGGTAATGTTGCAGATGCCCTCTGGGACAATACTAAAAAGGATATGTCAATTCCAAAGCTGTCTTTGAGGTGCTTTTGTGTAACTTGCCACACCTTTTGAATTTTAGGAAAGTCCATAGACAATGAGATAAGTCTACTGCAGGCAGAGAGCATTTAGGACAAAGAAAATGCCCAGAAGGAGACATTTTAAATTTAAGGCTTTCACACTAGTGTTTTTGCCTGATCCGGCAGGGATCAGCAAAACCGCTTCCGTTACTGATAATACAACCATCTGCATCCGTTATGAACTAATCTGGTTGTATTATCTTTAACATTGCCAAGACGGATCCATCATTAACTCCTTTGAAAGTCAATGGGGGATGGATCCGTTTTCTATTGTGTCAGATTGTGTCTGAGAAAACCGTGTCAGAGATCTGTCCCCATTGACTTGCATTGGGGGTCATAACGGATCCGTTTTGCTCTGTATCCCAGGACGGAAAACAAAATACATGTTGTGGTTTGCTCTCCGGTATAAGACCAGAATGCATTTTGGAGCGCTCCGTTCTGTTCAGTTCAGTTTTGTCCCCATTGACAATGAATGGGGACAAAATGGAAGCGTTTTTGTTCTGGTATTGAGCCCCTATGATGCAACTCAATACCGGAAAACTTAAACGCTAGTGTGAAAGTAGCCTTACCTATGACAGAAAAGGATATTTATTTCTTGAAATTATCTTTAATTGTTTTTCATCATCAGGACATATCATTACAGCTTTTTTCTCATTTGTCAAGAAATTGTATGTTTTAGGATTGTACAGCTATATACAGTAGTGTAACTAGAAATGGCCCCACACAGCAAATTTTTGAACATTTCCTTCCCCAGCAACTTCTTCGCACCCCCGATTCCTGTGAAGCCCTCATTCCTGTAGCTGGTCAAGATCGCGCTCTCAGACCAAGCAGCCACTCTGTCTGTTCCCTACAGTGTCTCTGTATATAATGTCATTGTATAATACTGATAGTGGGGGCACTGACAATAAAATCTTTTGGTCCTCCTCCTGGGTGGGCCCCTTCTGAGTTTGGGCCCCAAATCAGCCGCTTCCCTTGCTTCCTCTATAGCTATGCCCCAGGCTGTATGAATGCCATCACAGATACCCCTTGTTTTGTGTGATTTTTTTCACTGAGACTCCAAGCATTGTTATGTCCTTGTACTTGCTTGTTCTCACACACAAGACATAAATATTTAATATACTTCTCAGCCTTGGAGAAGACTAAATGGAAATGGCAATGCTTTTATTATTGTGAAACAGATAGAAGACAGATGATAGACAATATACAGCAAATGGCATGTACTGGCAGAATAATAACGCCATCACTGACTGGGATATTCTTGGGATGACATTCCTTTGGTGTAAAACAATGCATACTTTAAATAGTTTTCTGCCTTGTTTTCTTGAATATGAACATTTCTGTACAACTGATTTTAATATGAATGTTACTTTGAAAATAAGCAGCGTTTCAATCCCGGCTCCATTCAGCTAAGTCAGACCATGCCTTTGCAAATATGGCATATGTTTGCGAACAATAGAGAGAGTAAAATGCTAAGCAGCGAGCGGATCAATAAACAGTGCTCAATGCTTATTTTAGAAAGCTTTTTGAATGGGTGCCAATTCCACATCAGTACACTGTAGTGCAATAATGGGAAACCAAATACACAGAAGTCAAACATGTGAAAATGATGTAATATGCCAGGTAGGTATAAGGTCACAATGCAGAGGCAAGGACATTATTCACCTGTCATTCCAGCCACATATTACATCACTATTTAACACACATTTGTGAATTGCATTAGTAGCTTTATTGATAAGATTTACTTTTGCAATCTTTCAGAAATTTCTGTGACCAAAAATGTGTTCCATACATGTACATGGGGTTGTTACTGCACATGTATTTCTGTAAGCTCCATTCATGTGAAAGGGATGATTGAAGACATTTCTGCAGCAACTTTCTGTGTGCATATACCCTAAGGCTGCATACACTTACTGCATATTTATGCTCATTTTTGGATGGAGATATGCTTTAGAGTAGTTGTCTCGGAACAAATAACTTTTTGCTGATGCTCAAAGCCAGGGGTGCGCCACCAATGAAGCCAGGTGAGGTGATCGTCTCAGGCAGCACCAGGAAGGGGCAAGAGGGGGGCAGCAGAAGGGCCATGGGCAGTTAGTGCTTTCATTGTGGCAAGGGGGTTAGGTTAAGAAATTGGCATGGGGGTTGCTGTTTCAGTTTTCGCCTCAGGCATTAGAAAAGGTAGGTGCACCCCTGCTCAAAGCCTGCCTCCACCATGAAAAGAATCATATTTACAGTGCTTGCTCCCTGCTGCTCTAGTCTTGCATGCTGGCATTGATGTGTCCATCTTTCAGTCCACTGCTTATTAACTTCCTCTCGGGAAGGGCATGTCACATGGTCTGCTGCAGAGAATGACTAGCTTCAGTGGTGACATGTCCACAAGAGTCACGTCACCGCTGAAGCCAATGGTTGAAGCAAGTGATCAAGCCCTTTCCCGGGAGGAAGGAAGCAAGCCACGGATCGGATGTACACCTAGGAGCCAATGAGCAGAACCTGAGTGGCAAGAAGCATGTAAGTTTGATTATTTCCATAGTAAAGGCAGGCTGCGATCATCAGTGAAAAGATATTTATTCCTGGGCAACCCATTTAAGTTACATTCCATGAGTAAAGAGACTGATGTACTGGGTATTTTAAAAGAAATAAGAGAACAGCAACATTTAGAAAATATAAGTACTCATGGCTAACATAGCTGAGGTATCTGCGTGGTACCCCTAAACCTAGGGGTATCTATTATTGCTTGTTATGTTTTGTATTGTTATAATTTGTATAATGCTTTATGTTCTGCTGTGTACTCCAGTTGTATAGTTGGCAATGGTTGGCAGGAATAGGGCTAACAGTCCAAAGAGGAGACCGTAACCAGCTAATCCTCTGAGACCTTCACTCCTCGAGTAGTATCAAAATCAAGAACACTGCTTTAGAAGTAGAAGGCCAGCCAGCTTCAGTATACTTCATCTCAGCTCCCATCCACTTGAATGGAAACTGAGCTTCAGTGCCCTGGCACAACCACTACATAGTTGCACTGTGACTCTATTTGCTGGCTGCATGCGCCGGCTTCCTGCGTCACATGACCCAGCGCTTTGATGTTATTGGTTCACATGACGCACTGCTGTTGCGTGATGACGTCCGCATGAGCGCACTTCAGATGGTAGATTCACGTCCTTTTTGGGGAAAAGGTGACATACACAGGTGATTTGAGTCTGTGCCTATTACCTCTATATTACCTATATATACCCTGGTCTTCATTTGTTTACCACTTCCTGATTACACTGGTAATACACTTACAGCCAATGCATTACAATGCAGAAGTATTGTAATGCGTTGTAAAGGGGATCAGACACCCAAAAGTTGAAGTCCTAGAGTGGGACAAAAAATAAAGTAAAAAAAAGTTAAAAAAATAAAGTTTTACAAATAAAAAGTTTCAAGCAAAAGTTTCCCAAAATAATGTTAAATTGTAAAAAGTAGGGAAAAAGAGGAAAGTAGACATATTAGGTATCACTGCATCCGTAACAACATGCTCTATAAAAATATCACATAAGATGGCCCCTCAGGGGAATGCTGTAAAAAATAAATTAAAAACACTATGCTAAAACAGCCATTTTTTCACCTTGCCTCAAAAAAAGTGTAATACCAAGCAATCAAAAAGTCTTATGTACCCCAAAATGGTACTAATGAAAATTTCACCTCATCCCACAAAAAACAATCACTTAAAAAATAAAAACCAATGGCACCCGTAAACCAATCCATCAAAATGGCGCTCCTTCCATTCCTGAGTCCTGCCATGTGCCCCCACAGCAGTTTACCACTACATATGGTGTTGCCGTACTCAGGAGAAAATGGGAAAAAATTATGGGGTGCTTTTTCTACTGTTACCCCTTGTGAAAATGAAAAGAATCATTTTATTGGAAGAGAGGAAACTTTTCATTTTCACAGCCGAGTGTTTCCAAATTTTGTAAAAACGGTTAGGGGGTCAAAATGGTCAGTACCTTCCTTAATATATTCTTTAAGGGGTGTAGTTTCCAAAATGGGGTCCCATTTTGAGGGTTTTGCCCTGTAGGGGTACATCAGGCTCTCTGCCTCCAAAATCCATATGGCGCTCCTTTCCTTCTGACCACTGTCATGTGCCCCTATAGCAGTTTACCACCACATATGGTTTTGGAAATTTTGTTGAAAATTTGAAAAAATAATTCTAAACTTGTAAGCCTTCTAACATCCTAAAAAATATGGTATCCATGTTTTGTGGATCCGCAATTTGGAGACCACAAAACAGGCTACGGTCATGTGCATGATCCCTAACAAACACAACTTCCTACTCTGGTCATTGCCAGAGTTTGTGTCCAAGTCTGGTACAACTACTAAAGCAAAACATTGTAATACAATGCATATGGAAAATCTTCAGACCCTTTCACATTTTGTTATGTTGTGACCTTGTGCAAAGCGGGGTAGAGGGAAAAGTGCCAGGGAGGCTAGCCCTGATCTTACACACCCCATCAAGTTTGCAAGTTTGGCAGATGAGGGGGATGCCACTTCAGGGAGAGCACTGCTGCAGCCGGACACTTCCTCTGCCAGTCAGGGAAATGTCAGCTCCAGTAAGCAGGGGGCCAGGAGAGGAGGGCAGGCCAGACAGGTGCTGGTAGTGGGAGACTCAATTATTAAGGGTACAGAGAGGGCAATCTGTCACAAAAACCGGGATCGTTGAATGGTGTGTTGCCTTCCTGGCGGTCGAGTTCGGCACATCGCGGATCGGGTTGACAGATTACTGGGAGGGGCTGGAGAAGATCCAGCAGTCATGGTCCATATCGGAACCAATGACAAAGTTAGAGGTAGGTGGAGCGTCCTTAAAAATGATTTTAGGGATTTAGGGCATAAACTTAGGGCAAGGACCTCAAAGGTAGTGTTTTCCGAAATACTACCTGTACCACGAGCCACACAAGAAAGGCAGCGGGAGATTAGGGAGGTAAACAAGTGGCTCAAGAACTGGTGTAGGAAGGAGGGATTTGGGTTCTTGGAGAACTGGGACGACTTCTATGTCGGCTACAGGCTCTACCGTAGGGATGGGCTGCACCTCAATGGGGAAGGGGCAGCTGTTTTGGGGGAGAAGATGGCTAGAAGGCTAGAGGAGTGTTTAAACTAGGGACTGGAGGGGAAGGTAACTACATTATAGGAGGGGAAGATAGAGACCTCGGGCATGACTGGGCAGTTAACATTCAGGGTTACAGTCTGTTTAGACAGGATCGCCAAAACCGTAGAGGGGGAGGGGTCTGCCTTTATGTAAATTCCTGTCTAAAGCCCACACTCCGGGAAGATATAAGTGACATGAAGATGTGGAGTCACTGTGGGTAGAAATACATGGAGCCAAAAACAATAATAAAATACTAATAGGAGTTTATTATAAACCACCCAATATACCAGAGTCCACAGAAAATCTACTTCTAAACGAAATAGACGAGGCGGCAAATCATAATGAGGTCGTTATTATGGGGGACTTCAACTACCCAGATATAGACTGGGAAACTGAAACCTGTATATCTCATAAAGGAAACAGGTTCTTGGCAATAACCAAAGACAATTACCTTTCCCAACTGGTTCAAGACCCGACTAGAGGGACAGCCATATTGGATTTAGTATTAACCAATAGACCGTGACAGAACAACAGATATGCAGGTTGGGGGACACCTGGCAAATAGTGACCATAAAATAATAACCTTCCAATTGTCGTTCAAAAGAGCGTTTCTTCAGGGAGGAACAAAAATACCGAACTTCAAAAAAGCAAAATTTAGCCAACTAAGAGAGACCATAGGCCTAACTGACTGGGACAAGGTCTTCAAAAATAAAAATACAGCCACAAAATGGGAGATTTTTAAAAGTATCCTAATATCTAATTGTGAGAGGTACATACCTTATGGGAATATAAGGTTAAGGAACAAGAAAAAACCAATGTGGATAAATAGAACTGTAAAAAAAAGCGATAAATGACAAAAAGACAGCATTTAAATCACTAAAACAGGAAGGGGGCGAGGAAGCATTGAAAAACTATAAGGAAAAAAATTGAATATGTAAAAGACAAATAAAAGCAGCCAAACTAGAGACCGAGAGATTAATCGCCAAAGAGAGTAAAACTAACCCTAAAATGTTCTTTAATTATGTAAATTTAATGGTAAAAAGTATAAACCTGAAGGTGTCGGCCCCTTACAGAGTAATGAGGGGGGAGTTGCAGAAAGCGATGAGGAGAAAGCAAAGCTACTAAATATCTTTTTCTCCACTATATTCATTGAGGAAAATAAACTGTCAGATGAAATGCAGAATATAAAAGTAAATTCCCCTCATTAAAGTGCCCTGTCTGACCCAGGAAAAAGTACAGCGACGTCTTAAAAAGATTAAAATAGACAAATCGCCAGGACCGGATGGCATACACCCCGTATCCTAAGAGAATTAAGTAATGTCATCGCCAGACCCTTATTTCTGATATTTAAGGACTCTATACTGAGAGGGAGTGTTCCACAAGATTGGCGCATAGCAAATGTGGTGCCAATATTAAAAAAGGGTCCAAAAACAGAGGGGAACTATAGGCTGGTAAGTTTAACATCTGTCGTGGGTGAACTGTTTGAGTGTTTTCTAAGGGATGCTATCTTGGAGTACCTCAATGAAGCATATAACTCCATATCAGCATGGCTTCATGAGGGATTGGTCATGTCAAACCAATTTAATCAGTTTCTATGAGGAGGCAAGTTCTAGACTTGACCGCGGCGAATCAATGGATGTCGTATATCTGGACTTCTCCAAAGCATTTGACACGGTACCACATAAAAGGTTAGTATATAAAATGAGAATGCTTGGACTGGGAGAAAATGTCTGTATGTGGGTAAGTAACTGATAGAAAACAGAGGGTGGTTATTAACGGTACACACTCAGATTGGGTCACTGTCACTATTGGGGTACCACAGGGGTCAAATCACTAGTCAGACCACACATGGAGTACTGTGTACAGTTCTGGGCTCCTGTGAACAAGGCAGACATAGCAGAGCTGGAGAGGGTTCAGAGAAGGGCAACTAAAATAATAACTGGAATGGGTGGACTACAGTACCCAGAAAAATTATCAAAATTAGGGTTATTCACTTTAGAAAAAAGACGACTGAGGGGAGATCTAATAACTATGTATTTTATTAAAAAGGAAAATCTAAAATTTGTCATGGACATAATTATTCAGACCTTTTGCAATGACACCTGAAATTTAGCTCTCGGGGCTTCCCACTTTACGTGATCGTGTTTCTTCATCCTGATTGAAGACCTGTGGTTAATTCAATTGACTGGACATTGGAAAGGCTTACCCCTATCTATACAAGGTTTCACAGCGGAGAAAGCTTATCTGAGCAAAAAGTAAGCCATGAGAAGGAAAGAACTGCCTGTAGAACTCAGAGGCAGGATTGTGTGGAAGCACAGATATGGAGTACAAAAATGTTTTGCTGCACTGAAAGTTCCCAGGAGCCCATTAAGCCTTATCAAACTAATCTCCCTCACTGTACTGGTACGCAGAGCAGGCTTACCCAGGTCAGTACTCTAAAAGCACTGACTGCCTTCACAGCAGTGATTAAATAAACGTGGAAAACAGAAGTAAAACCTTTGGATCAGCGCTGTCAGCAGGAATCAAGGAGGTATACTGGGTGATGAAGAATGTTACTTTTATTTCTTTGAGAAAGCGCCGATCCAGCGGTTCTATTTCTGTTTTCCATGCTTATTTACTTACCTCTCCTGTACAGCGCGCCTGCGGTGTGGGACTCAGACCCGGGGCAGCAGTCCAGGACCTCCGTTTGCTGGTCGGACAGCAAGGCATTCTACAGCTGTTTTTACTACTCACAACAGTATCTGGTAAGCACAACTATTACAGTCATTTATTCATACATCTAGATGACACTGCACGAGGCGATGCCTCCTGTCTCTCTTTTTTGTCTTTCACAGCAGTGTTAGAGCATTGAAATCAACAGGTCAGCCAGTAAACTATGCTGCCCTCAGGTTCCCTTTAAATAAGTCACAGACAGAAAATACTTAGTTCCAATGACATTTAATGTACGAAAAATGATATTAAATTGTAATTAAGAAATTGTTACATTTCAAACCTAAAGTCTGTGTATATGGAGCCATCTGCTTATAGTGAGTATTCATGAATAACACAACATTATTTCACACTTTTCATTATTATAAGTATTTACTTTTGTAAAAGACCTTTGGTCTTTACTTAGCTGAGCACAGTATTGCAATGTCTACATAGTTTAGCTAACTTTGCATTTGTGAGCTTGACCTATGATCCTTATGGATTTGCAGTTTCCGTTCTTATTAAAGAGTACCTGCTATCAGATACTAGTGTTTTTTACATAGTTAATATATATATATACAGTACAGACCAAAAGTTTGGACACACCTTCTCATTCAAAGAGTTTTCTGTATTTTCATCACTATGAAAATTGTAGATTCACACTAAAGGCATCAAAACTATGAATTAATACATTATATACTTAACAAAAAAGTGTGAAACAACTGAAAATATGTCTTATATTCTAGGTTCTTCAAAGTAGCTACCTTTTGCTTTGATTACTGCTTTGCACACTCTTGGCATTCTCTTGATGAGCTTCAAGAGGTAGTCACCTGAAATGGTATTCCAACAGTCTTGAAGGAGTTCCCAGAGATGCTTAGCACTTGTTGGCCCTTTTGCCTTCACTCTGCGGTCCAGCTCACCCCAAACCATCTCGATTGGGTTGAGGTCTGGTGACTGTGGAGGCCAGGTCATCTGACGTAGCTCCCCATCACTCTCCTTCTTGGTCAAATAGCCCTTACACAGCCTGGAGGTGTGTTTGGGGTCATTGTCCTGTTGATAAATAAATGATGGTCCAAGTAAACACAAACCGGATGGAATAGCATGCCGCTGCAAGATGCTGTGGTAGCCATGCTGGTTCAGTATGCCTTCAATTTTGAATAAATCCCCAACAGTGTCACCAGCAAAGCACCCCCACACCATCACACCTCCTCCTCCATGCTTCACGGTGGGAACCAGGCATGTAGAGTCCATCCGTTCACCTTTTCTGCGTCGCACAAAGACACGGTGGTTGGAACCAAAGATCTCAAATTTGGACTCATCAGACCAAAGCACAGATTTCCACTGGTCTAATGTCCATTCCTTGTGTTCTTTAGCCCAAACAAGTCTCTTCTGCTTGTTGCCTGTCCTTAGCAGTGGTTTCCTAGCAGCTATTTTACCATGAAGGCCTGCTGCACACAATCTCCTCTTAACAGTTGTTGTAGAGATGTGTCTGCTGCTAGAACTCTGTGTGGCATTGACCTGGTCTCTAATCTGAGCTGCTGTTAACCTGCAATTTCTGGATGAACTTATCCTCCACAGCAGAGGTGATTCTTGGTCTTCCTTTCCTGGGGCGGTCCTCATGTGAGCCAGTTTCTTTGTAGCGCTTGATGGTTTTTGCAACTGCACTTGCGGACACTTTCAAAGTTAACCCAATTTTTTGGACTGACTGACCTTCATTTCTTAAAGTAGTGATGGCCACTCGTTTTTCTTTACTTAGCTGATTTTTTCTTGCCATAATACATAACAGTCTATTCAGTAGGATTATCAGCTGTGTATCCACCTGACTTCTGTCCAACACAACTCATGGTCCCAACCCCATTTATAAGGCAAGAAATCCCACTTATTAAACCTGACAGGGCACACCTGTGAAGTGAAAACCATTTCAGGTGACTACCTCTTGAAGCTCATCAAGAGAATGCCAAGAGTGGGCAAAGCAGTAATCAAAGCAAAAGGTGGCTACTTTGAAGGACCTAGAATATAAGACATATTTTCAGTTGTTTCACACTTTTTTGTTAAGTATATAATTCCACATGTGTTAATTCATAGTTTTGATGCCTTCAGTGTGAATCTACAATTTTCATAGTCATGAAAATACAGAAAACTCTTTGAATGAGAAGTTGTGTCTAAACTTTTGGTCTGTACTGTATATATGTTATATTCAGTATATGTGTTTGTATTTATTATACGTTTATTATTATTTTATTGTGTGCAATTATAGACCTCGTGACAACATCATCACCTCCTGAGACCCAGAGGAAGAGAGGTATTTTTTTTTTGTGGTCACTACTGGGGACACTACATAGGGGGATAGGGCATTATGTATACAGAGGGCAGTACTGGGGCATTATATGTAAACAGGCAACTACTGGGGGACATTACTTGTATATGTACAGAGGGTACTACATCTGCATTATATCTATGGAGAGCACTATAGGGAGCTTTATAATTACTGGGCCACACAAGGGGACATTATAACTTCTGGAAGCACTAGAGAGAGGTATTATAACTACTAAGTGGAAATTAATAGTGATTGGGACTAGGACCTAAATGAGGATTACTAAGTGGGGGTATAAAAGGAGGCATTTTTACTGAATAGTGTTCTGTGTATCAAATTATGCAGGGAGAAGTTGCGGTCAGGAGACATCATCATACTGATCTGTGCAGGATCAAGAAAAAAAAGGAATGAGAATGACTGCAGTCAGAGAAGTCATCACACTCAGTGGGGACCTAAATGGGATTAATAATTACTGAGACCTAAATGGGCCTTTATATAGTATTATTGGTAATTTCGGTCTTAGTTTATTGTGAGTCGTGGTTCTATAAAAAGGGGTGTATTCACAGGTGAGGAGGTGCAATACTCAGCTTGCCCTGGGTGCTTGCAACCCACGCTATGTCACTGCCTATGACAGATATATCCATTTTAAGCAGGTGCCAGTTCTGTCATCATGATGAATATCTCCATCATGATGATCTCATGGGCACTGCACTATTTCCCCACAAGACCATGGCAGGAGCCACCTGTAATGTTCAACCATGCTCCTGCTGCAAATACAGAGATCAGCGCTATATCTGATCCAGTCAGTTTAACCGGAGTAACAACTGTGGCATCTAAGGGGTTGAAGGGGTTGCCAGAGGGAGACAGCTCCCTTTGTCTGGCTATTGATTCTCTGTAACACAAACCTTTAGAAAGTTTACCAGGCCTGCCAACAGAATCTGCCACTGAGGCGCAACCAGAGGAGTGGCCTAGTAGGTTGCCTGTCAGTGTAATAATAGCATTGTATAATGCTTTGGAATGCTATGTATTCCAAAATATGTTACAAGCAAAGAAGGCTGCTTAAAAATATAAAAAAGTTACATTCTGTAAATCTTATTCCTGTGTGTGCCATGCGCAGATTTACTAATCCTATAGATGACATGAGCTTAGGTAGGCTGTCCAGACCTGCAGCAGATTTATGACAGTCACTCAGGCTGGATGATGAATCTGGGGCAGGGATAGACACTTTTCTCTGACTCTTTGCCAACTGTTGGTTGGCTTACTTCAAGACAGAACTTTAAACCAGAATTGTAGCTCAAAAGGCACATCTTAGACCATGCCGACTTTCCTGTGAACCCCCACCCCTCCTACTAAACTTTTTAGACAGATTCTAGGCACAGACCCATTTGAAAATCGTATGTTTGCAAACAGTGAATAGAGCAGAGTCAAGTGCTGAGGCTGATCCATCTGCGATGGGTGCTGGCTCTGTTACACAGCGGGCACACGTGTACAGTAGCTAGGATATAAAATAACGTTGATTTTAGTCTTTTAAACCTTCAGATGCCACAGTCAGTAGCAAATATGGCAACTGCGGATCTGTAAAACACGGATATCGATCATGTGCGACCCGCACTTTTCCCATCCCACACATCCCACACTATTGTAAAAATGTCTATTCTTGTCTGAAACACAGAAAAGAGTAGAACGTGTTATATCTTTTTTGCAGAAAGGAACATGTGAACAAATAGATGCCACCTGTGTGCATTTTTTGCGGTTCCATAGAAATAAAAGGGTCTGCGTTCGATCTGCAAGAACGAACATACAGTTCTTATATATAAACATATATATATGAACATACAGTTATGTGCATGAGGCCTAAAATTAATTAAAAAGTTTAAGTAGCCCAAAATAATAGCAATGAAAACTTCAAAAATCAAGCCCTCATACAGCTCCATAGAAAGAAAAATAAAAAAAGTTATGGGTGTCGGGAT
This sequence comes from Rhinella marina, assembly GCA_900303285.1. Lineage (NCBI taxonomy): Eukaryota > Metazoa > Chordata > Amphibia > Anura > Bufonidae > Rhinella > Rhinella marina. The sequence continues at coordinate 247,914 of ONZH01009984.1, read as the reverse complement.
GCTGCAATGCAAAAGCATTTTTTTTTTAAAAGGGTTGTATTGTGCACAAGTAGTAAATCCTAAAAAAAGAATATATGTATTTAGTATCAATGTGATGACACTGTCCCAGAGAGTAAGGTTATTGTTATTTATGCCACAATGTGAACGGCACAAAATTTACAGCGTGGTTTTTTCCATTCCTCTCCAAAAACTTTCAGTAAAGGTTAATCAATTATTATATGTAACCCAGAAAAATAAAAACGCGATAGCTCTTGGAAGGCAAGGACCAAACAATTAAACAAAATCTTTGGTCACTAACACGAAAACTTTATTTGTAAATTCACAGACTGTTTATAAATAAATAATTACATAATTTGATTAAATATCTTAGTTAATACTGGCCTTAATCTATCTTTTTTTGTTTCCATAAAACAACCTATTAGTACATATGCATTAATAGTGACATATTTCCCGTTTGCTTGTTTGTTTATTTTTTGTTTATTTCTGATGTAGCGCTCCAACCCCCCTCCAAACCCCCTCCACACTCCACATATAATTCTGTGGACTCTGCATACATGCTTGGTACCTGCATCCCTGTATTAGTGGAGGCCTTTGAAGCCCTATAAATGGCAAAAGGCAGAAGGGACCCAGCATGCATGTGGAACCAAACACCCCCTGATTATACGGAAGCCAAGGTTGGCACATATAACAGGTAGGAAATAGTGTTAGGTTCCTTTTCTACAGAGATCACCTTGACGATTTGGTGGACGGGCCCAGATAATTTTGTACAAAATATATTTGACAAGAATCTCTAATTTACTAAACAAACATAGCATTAGCTCCAGAATACTTCATATCTCTATGGCATTTTGTGCTTTATCTGGTTAGCAGTGTGCCGTTGCATTGTATGTATTTTCCTTTCCTTGTGCATTTAGCCATAGCAATGTGCACCTGCGCCCTGGGATGTGCTGACTGAAATTCCCCTTATTTTCTTTGTACAGTAAGTTTGTACTGGAGGTGTGGCTACTCCATTTGGTCATGCACTCCTGACTAGCCCCATCTGCCCCATAGGCTGATTTTAATTAGTGTAACTATAAAGCCGAGTGGACTCGGCATGCATGCTTGGTACCTGCATCCCTGTATTAGTGGAGGCCTTTGAAGCACTATAAATGGCAAAAGGCAGAAGGGACCCAGCATGCATGTGGAACCAAACACCCCCTGATTATACGGAAGCCAAGGTTGGCACATATAACAGGTAGGAAATAGTGTTAGGTTCCCGTTCTACAGAGATCACCTTGACCATTTGGTGGACGGGCCCAGATAATTTTGTACAAAATATATTTGACAAGAATCTCTAATTTACAAAACAAACATAGCATTAGCTCCAGAATACTTCATATCTCTATGGCATTTTGTGCTTTATCTGGTTGGCAGTGTGCCGTTGCATTGTATGTATTTTCCTTTCCTTGTGCATTTAGCCATAGCAATGTGCACCTGCGCCCTGGGATGTGCTGACTGAAATTCCCCTTATTTTCTTTGTAAGTTTGTACTGGAGGTGTGGCTACTCCATTTGGTCATGCACTCCTGACTATCCCCGTCTGCCCCATAGGCTGATTTTAATTAGTGTAACTATAAAGCCGAGTGGACTCGGCATGCATGCTGGTACCTGCATCCCTGTATTAGTGGAGGCCTTTGAAGCACTATAAATGGCAAAAGGCAGAAGGGACCCAGCATGCATGTGGAACCAAACACCCCCTGATTATACGGAAGCCAAGGTTGGCACATAACAGGTAGGAAATAGTGTTAGGTTCCCGTTCTACAGAGAACACCTTGACGATTTGGTGGACGGGCCCAGATAATTTTGTACAAAATATATTTGACAAGAATCTCTAATTTACTAAACAAACATAGCATTAGCTCCAGAATACTTCATATCTCTATGGCATTTTGTGCTTTATCTGGTTAGCAGTGTGCCGTTAAATTGTATGTATTTTCACATATAATTCTGTCTGATTACAGGTGTAAGAAAGGAGTGCTCATCGTTTACATATGCAGTAAATACAGATGTACTGCAGAACACCCCCCCCTGGTGGCAGAGTCAAGTAATTACCTCTGATGGAATCTGAGATTGTGGATTGAAATAAACTTTATTATACATACATATATGCTGGAAGAGTAATTGTTTAAGATAATCATGGTACCAACAAAATTACTCTCTGAATTTCTAAAATATAGTAACTAACATAAATATCATTATATTACCAGAAATAGCTATATTATTTATAGATATGCACGATGGGTAAGATGTGATTTATTTATGTTGTTACTTTCTCAATGAGATGCTCCTATGCACCTGTACTTTATGATTATGTATATTACTCAGCAGTTTATGTATATTACTCTACCCCAGGGAGTGTAAAGTCTGCCTAAGTTATTTAGAGGCCGTCATCTGTACATAACTTAGCTGGATGAACCACCAGCACAGGGGGACGAAGATCCACGTCTAAATCGTCAGTATTCATAAATGTCCCCCTATGTTCCTATGGAGCCCTACTACAGACAGGGGCTCTATAGGAACTAATCTGCTGCAGCTTCTGTTAATTCAGGAAGACAGAAGCTGCTGCACAATGATTAAGACTCCCACGATCTCTAAACTGGGGAAGCCAGAGCACTGTGTGCTTCAGGGTTTTAATACATCCAGATGTATTGCTTGACCATGGCACCTGAAAGGTTAAATGTCCGTGAGTGGCATTACCACCAGTCTCAGACATTATCGCTGGGTGCAGGCACCCGGCGGCTATGGAGTCCACTCTGCTCGCGAACGAACACCATTTTAAATGCCCGTCCACCGACATAAATTTATGTTGGGCAATGGGTAAAGGGTTAAAAGTCAATAAGATTTATGCAGTTCCTTGAAAGGTGGCTTGTTAAAATTGGAAATAAAATTAATAAGTGTCTCGTCATATAGGATACCGTTTTAAACTTGTAGCAGACTTGAAAACGGGTTTATTCTGCCCCATTTAATGGGGTTGTTTCATTTCAGAAAATCATTTAGACAAAGTTAATAGAAGGCACTTACTAATGTTTTGTGATTGTCCATACTACCTCCTTTGCTGGCTTCATTCTTTTTTCCATCACAATATACACTGCTCGTTTCCAGGGGTTATGGCCACCTCTGCAGCACAGATACGAGGAGTGCCCATGTTCCCAGTCACCAGAGAGGCCAGCACTTTTTCCTATAGTGTGCAAGCATGGCCACTGCTGCTAGATTGCAACTTTTCAATGCATTTGCAAGTTTTCTGGTCACAATCTGCATTTTATGTTGCCCTTCCCAAGTGTACGAAAAAGGGTTGTGACGAGGGTGGCACTGTTGGCCCAATTAATTCATCATTATTTACACCAGAATATGGTGCATGGAGAGCTGGAAGAGGCAAGTAATTTATGATGTGGCCTGCACCTCGTCATGAATTACAAGCCTCCTTCGACAATGCATTCCGGCCTTCATAAGTCAGGGACTATGGGGGTCATTTATTAACCAGAAATATGCCTATATTAGGTGTATTTCATGTGCAGATTGCGGTCCAATGGTTAGTCGCGCTGCAATCTGACTTCTCCCTGCTCACGGCAGGTATAAAAAGTTGGTGTGGCGTAGGTGCGGAAGAGAAGAGGTAGGCAGGCCCGTCTCATTTATGATTTTCTATGCCTGGTTTGGGCATAGAAAATGGTCTAAATCTAAGCCAGCTAGGAAGCTTGCTTACATTTCGAAGCGGTGCTGCATGCGCCAAAGTGATGTAGAGGCCTGCGCCTTTACATAACTTAGGAAATCCACCACCATGGGCTACGACACCAGTCTTAATAAATTACCTTCTATATATCTAATGGCTTTCACTAATTTTCTAGACATCTATGAATTCCCTATAATGGTTGCTATTTGAATTCAAAGCAACAGTGCCATCTAGTGTTATTTATTGGAATCTGTCACACTGACTCCTTTGCAAACAGACTGTTTACCTTAAGACCTCTAAATCCTACTATAAAGAGGGTACCAGAGGATGCAAATGCGGTATCTTATCTTATTGATACTGTAATTTATTTTAGAGATCTGTCAGTGTAGCATGCACAAACTGAAAACTTAAATGAAAGGAACTGATAGGCACGCTATCATCTGGATTATGGATCCAGATGAGAGTGGGCCTTTCAGTTCCTTACATTTAAATTTATTTTCTCTTTTTTATGGCTGTGGGTAAGCCGTTGATGATGCACCTTGAATTCACTGATTACTAGCTATATTTAACAAACCGAAAACTCTGTGTAATTTATACATTTATATCTCTGCTCTTTCTGACTTCAGTTGTACACGGGGACCAGTGGCATAACTAGAATTGACTGGGCCACACAGCAAATTTTTGAACACCCCCTCCCAGCAATTTCATAACCTCATCCTCCTGTGCAACCCCCACTCCTGTGGCTAGTCAACATAGTTGTCTCAGACCAGACCCGCAGCCGCTCCGTCCATTTCATACACATTTATGTGTAATGTCACTGTATATACTGTCACTGTATATAATGTCATTGTAAAATACTGTTTTTGGATGGAGGTAGTCTTAACCAGTACGAGACCGCCCATAGATTAAAAAACGTCCTGGCAGTTGGGACTTATCTCTGAATGGTTTAGAATGTCCATTCAGAAATCTCAGCTGCATGCTACTTTTGCAAATGCTACAGGAGGAGCCCACTGTCAGTGACTGTAGAGCTTTCCATAGAGAAGGCAGGAATGGTTTTTCAGTGTCCCTGCCATCCTAATCGTTGTATATTGAGTGCTGAATGAGCACTGTGTATAAAGATCAGGAAGCGCTAACCCACTTTGTGTTCTGGCCCCAATGGTCATGTGAATTCTGGGGACTGGAAATCTGCAGAAGCTGCCAGGTCTTAGGCCCATATCAGATCTGCGGTACAGTGATGCTGTATAGTAGTGTATGGGCCTGTATAACCTCTCTGGGGACTAAATTAAAAAAAACAAAACGAAAAAACTTTTTTTATAAAAATAAAAAACATAGATTCAAGTATAAAAAATATGACATATTTCATATCATTACATCTGTAATGACCGGGTCTATAAATATCACAAGATCTACCCTCTCAGGTGAACGCCGTAAAAAAGGAGATAAAAATATGCCAGAACAGCTGTTTTTTGGTCACCTTGCCTTACAAAACAACATAATATCAATCGATCAAAAAGTCATATCTACCCCAAAATTATACCCATAAAAATGCCACCTCATCCTGCACAAAATGAACCCCCACACAAGACCATCGCCAGAAAAAAAATACGGCCCCAGAAAATGACAATTGATTTTTTTCAAAAATGCTTTTGTGTTTGATATTGCTGCATTCATAACTACCTGCTCCATAAAAATATAAATGATCTATCCCATCAAGTGAACCTAGTAAAAAAATGAAAACTTTGCCAGAACAGCCTCCCAAAAAAATATAATATCAAACAATGAAAAAGTTTTATGTATACCCAAAATTTTACGAATAAAAACTAAAGTCTATCCCTCAGACAGCTATATTGGCAGAAAAATAAAGATGTTATGGATGTTAGTGTATGGTGATGCAAAATACAACAAGTTTTTTTAAGTGATTTTATGCTGCAAAATAATAAAACATGAAAAAAACTATATAAATTTGATATTGTCATAATTGTATCAACCCACAGAATAAAGCTATATGATAAATACTGCATCATTTTATTTTTTATACCAATAAAAAGTAAAATTAAAAACACTGATGCAATTTTTTACTATCTCACCTCCCAAAAATTGAGATAAAATGACAAAAACCCAAATGTATCCTAAAATGGTTCCAATAAAAACTACAACTCAGATACCCAAAAAAGTTATATCTATTAAAAATCAGTTCAGCAAATTTTATTTTAAAAAAATCCAGATGACGTTCCTTCCCATCTGACTGGTGCCATGTCACCAAACAGCAGTTTATGACCACATATTGGGTGTGGCTATATTCAGGAGAAAAATACATGCCAAATTATCAGGTGCATTTTCTCCTGCTACCCCTTGTGAAAGTGAAAAAACTGGGGCTAAAGGAACATTTTATTAGAAAAAAAATTAATTTTAAATTTTCAAAGCTAAGTGTTTTTAAATTCTATAAAATGCTTGTGGGGTCAAAGCATTCATTATACCACTTGATAAATTCCTTAAGGGTTGTAATTTTCAAAAGGGGGGGGGGTGTCACATAAAGTGCTCCCTCCCTTCTGAGCCCAGCCTTGTGCCCTTACAGCAGTTTATGACAACATAGTTTCTGTAAATTACAAAGCCAGGATAATCAATTATTATATTATAATTAAATAATTTTTTACATTGCTATGTTACATGAAAAATGGAATAATATGGAAAATCTTCACAAAAAATGAACATTTTTAATTTTACCTTCATTTTGATCTAATTCCTATGGAACACCTAAAGGGTTAACAAACTTTTTAAATCAGCATTGAATAATTTGTTGAGTGTAGTTTCTAAAATGAGGTGATTTATGAGTGTTTTTCTTTCATGTAAGTGCCTCAAAGTGACTTCGTAACTGAATTGGTCCTTAAAAAGTTGGTTTCAGAAATTTTCTTGAAAGAAAAATTGTTTCTAAAACTTCTAACATCCTAACAAAATGTAAAAAACATTTACAAAATGATGACATCATAAGGTAGACATGTGGTTAATATTAATAAATAACAATTTTGTAAGCTGCCCACACCATAGAAACTATTAATGCAACTCCATACAATCAGAGATACAGACTTTTGAACTGTGCACTGATAACAAGCTGGATGGTCTATTTACTCTCGAGTCCGCAGCATACTGTGTCTGTGTTTTACAATGGACTGCAGAATATTTTTCTCTTTTGCCTCAATCCATTTTAAATTAGCTTTGGCCCAGAGAAGACAGTCTTTCTAGATCATTTTGACATATGCTTATTATTTGCATGATACAGTTTTAACTTGCATTTGTGGATTGCACGGTTAACTGTTTTCACAAACAATGATTTCTAGAAGTGTTCCTGAGCCCATGCAGTCATTCTCATGTGCTGCTGGTGTCTGGTTGCTAGGGAGCTAGACTGGGTCTCCCTGTGAAGGAGCACTGGCCAATCACTAGGGGCACTCCCACGCTGTCACCTGATGCCAGGTACATTATGTGACCAGGAAGTGCTGCCTGTGAATGGTGATCTCCTGTGATCACCTTACTAGCCCTACTATTCTTAGGCTACTTTCACACTAGCGTTTTAAAATTCCGGTATTGAGTTCCATCATAGGGGCTCAATACCGGAATAAAACGCTTCAATTTTGTCCCCATTCATTGTCAATGGGGACAAAACGGAACTGAAGACAACGGAATGCTCCTAAAAGCATTCCGTTCCGTCTTCAGACCGGAGAGCAAACCGCAGCATGCGGTCCAGGCATCCGCACCAAGACGGATCCGTCATGACCCCCAATGAAAGTCAATAGGGACGGATCCGTTTGGTGCGACACAATGGTGAACTGATCCGTCCTCCATTGACTTTCAATCGAGTTCATGACGGATCCGTCACCTACACACATACATACATACACACATACAGACATACACATAAACATACACACACATATACACATACAAATACACATACATACTTACATGCTCCCGGCAGGTCTCCACAGCGCAGGAGGAGCAGGACAGCGCACAGATAGGACGATTCCACCTGGCGCCCAGCAGAGGGGCTGTGGAGAATTGTCATATTTGCGCGCCGTCCTGCTCCTCCTGCGCTGTGGAGACTTGCCGGGAGCATGTAAGTACAGTGCCTTGCGAAAGTATTCGGCCCACTGGAACTTTTCAACCTTTTGCCACATTTCAGGCTTCAAACAAAAAGGTATAACATTTTAAATTTTTGGTGAAGAATCAACAACAAGTGGGTCACAATTGTGAAGTGGAAAGAAATTTATTGGATCATTTAAACTTTTTTTGTAATAATAAAACTGAAAAGTGGGACGTGCAAAATTATTCAGCCCATTTACTTTCAGTTCAGAAAACTCACTCCAGAAGTTCATTGAGGATCTCTGAATGATCCAATGTTGTCCTAAATGACTGATGAAGATAAATAGAATCCACCTGTGTGTAATCAAATCTCCGTATAAATGCACCTGCTCTGTGATAGTGTCAGGGTTCTGTTTGAAGCAAACATGATCCAATAAATTTCGTTCCACTTCACAATTGTGACCCACTTGTTGTTGATTCTTCACCAAAAATTTAAAATGTTATATCTTTTTGTTTGAAGCCTGAAATGTGGCAAAAGATTGAAAAGTTCCAGAAGGCCGAATACTTTCGCAAGGCACTGTATGTATGTGTATTCGTATGTGTATATGTCTGTGTATGTGTGTTTCTGTGTGTATGTACTGTGTGACATTTGTGGGGCCGGAGCGCGGTTCCGGCCCTACACATGTCCCTGCGGCAGCACGGATCCGGCGGCACCCTTCACCTGCCGGATCTGTGCTGCCACTAGTGTGAAAGAGTTCTTACACTGCTATCATATTACTCTTGTCTGTTGATTTTGGCTCTGATTGTCTCTCCTGCTTTTGAACTGGTCTGTTAGTTATGTTTTTTTGTCACTTCTGATATATTTTCCCTGGTGCTTGTCTGTCACTACATTCGTTACTTTTATCCTTTCTCTTGTCCTGCATAGACCCCTGCATTTAGTTAAATAGGGACTACTGTCCAGTTGTGGGCCTTTGTTTAAAACAGATTGTGCAACTAGATAGGGACAGTGGTGCGAGTGGAGTTCAGGGCTCATTGTTCCCTACCGTGACAGTGATTTCCAGTACAGAATCCTACCTGTTTTTAACTCAGTGCCATCTGGGGACCCATAGATCACAAGCTTCCATTACTGAACTTTGGCCTTATCCACATGGATTTCTCCAGATTCTTTGAATCTTTTGATAAAATGATGTACTGTAGATGGTGGGATATTCAAAGTCTTCGCAACTTTACGTTGATCATCTTTCGAAATTGTTCCGCAATTTGTAGATGCAGTTTTTCGCAGATTGATTAACCTCTGCAATTCTTGCTTTGAAAGACTCTGCCTATCTAACATGCTTCTTATACTCAGGCATGTAACTTACTTACTTTTTTGGCATTGGGGTCGTAGAAGACCATTGTTCCACTGTATTCAACAGCTCTCCTGGGACAGGTTGGAGGGACAGATATTCTATGCACAGCAGCTATATATATATATATATATATATATATATATATATATTTATTTATTTTTTATAATAGTAGAAAAAACTAGATTTTGAATAGCATCTATCACCATGGTCAACCCTATTAAACAATGCATACTGTTAGAGTTGATCCTGGTCACGGGTTTGCACAACCTGATTGTTGGGCAGATAATTGGGGATGAACTTTCCTATGAATGCACGTTTCCGATAATCTGCCAGTCTAAAGATGGAGTCGATCACCAGATGAACAAGTGAAACATTCATCCAGACAAGTAAATTACTGTTTGCCCAGAAACAGTGTCGCTGTATGAGGACGAGTGATCACTACAGTGTTCATTTTAGGACATGGTCAGATATCATAGTCAAGTATCAGAATAATGTCAGTGTGATACCTGACCCTGACACCTGACCCTGACACCTGACTCTGACACCTGACCCTGGACTTTGATAATCGACTCTGACATCTGAGTCTGACTTATGCTCTTCATAAGTCAGGGTCAAAGTGAGAATCAGTTTTACTATGTATTTGTATGTTAAATCACACATCCAAAGAAAGTCTATAACTAAGCTTATAGCTCTGTTTCTGAAATGCTATAAGCTCACATGTTGCAGTATTATATGACTGTGTAACTCAGTGGTTAGGTTGCTGGTTTGTACTCAACAGAAACCTTAAAACAAAATGTTCATACTTTTCTTTTCTTTTTTTCTTTTCAAATTCTTTTTATTATTTTATAAAGGGGTAAACATAGTAAGGTTCCATACAAATGTACAGAATAGAACAACAATTGACAAATATACACTAAAAGGTAATGACAGTTGGAAGTTACAGTTGCATTCAGTGTTTGCCATTTAAAGATGTATATAACTTCAGTAGAGATAAGAGCGTATATTAAGATATAGTAAACAAGTCCTAAATATTGAGTCTAATCATATGAGCTAGATTGACTGACTTGTTAAACAGAGTCTTGTAACCTCAACAATTCAAATAATGGAGGGAGGGTTGAGGGAAGAGCAAGGAAAGAGGGGGGGGGACGTTATGGTTATATCGCGGTTTCCTGCGAGCAGCAAGCATTATAAAGGTACATAAAGTGTAGAGGATAAAAACTTTATTGAGGCAAATGCAAGAGGAGAAATAGTATGAGTACTGAGCTAGTGTCTGACGGGAGGAAATCATATGTCAGATTTTGAGAAGTTCCTATATTTCACCCATGGAAGCCAGGTGGTGTGAGAAAGGAGGCGTGTGTTTTGGTTTCCCAGCTAGCTAGTTCTTCTAAGCGGTAAATGGAGTCAACCTTTTCCTGCCAATGTTTGAGAGTAGGGGGAGTGGTTGATTTCCAGAAGGTGGGGATTAGTATCCTAGCGGCTGCTAGTAGATGCCTAGTTAGTTTTTTACGTGGATAGAAGATGATTTGTCATGAAGTAAGTTTAGTAGACATATTTCCGGGAGGAGGGGGAGATACAAAATGTTCATGCTTTTAAACATTAGATGATCACATAGATGAAGAAAATCTTTCAGGTTGCTGTCTAAACCTATAGCTCAGTGGTTAGATGGTTGCCTCCTATGTAGACTTCTTGGGTTGAAAACCCCTATCGGTCTTAAAAAAAAATGTACATTTCATTGAGCCCTAGAAAAGAGACAAATTCAAACAGATGACAAAGAGTACTGTAAGTAGTCCTTTTTAATTTTATTAAAAAGTACATGGGCAGCACTACAGTAAGGGGAGCACTAATTTAATGTATCTTCATCTATTTCCAAGTGACTGAAGGCTATTTTGTTTTCTGTTGTCTTGAAAGAGTCACTGTACAATACAATAATGTATTCCATTTTTCTTAGGAAGGGGTCTAATTATTAGATCTGTAAATTACTTTATTGAAATTATTTGTCGGCCTCCACCCAAAAATAAGCAGCAAAGATATGACCACTAGGGGTCTCACTAGTCCACTGTGTTTAGACATGGTCCTGCTCTCCCAGCAAATACAAGCTGGAGGAAGTGTGGGAGTGGTCTGGAGTAGCTGATGCTGTAGGAGACTTGGCAGATTCAATGCTTCTTCACAGATCTGCAAACCAAGGTATCTTACTGTACATTATCTGACATGGCTTATACATTGATTCACCTCTCTCAAATGTGTATGCAGTTCCATATTAGCAAGAATCACTATTTTTCTGGGACCCCTGAAAAAGTTAAATAGTCACTATATGCAAAACTCACAGAAAAATAGTGATTCTTGCTAATATGGAAATGCATACACACTTGAGAGAGGTAAATCAATGTATAAGCCATGTCAGATAGCAGAGGGAGAGCACACTTATAGTAATCTACTACTTACAGTACTCTTTGTCATCTGTTTGAATTTGTCTCTTTTCTAGGGCTCAATAAAGCACAATTTTTTTTAAAAACCAATAGGGGTTTTGAACCCAAGAAGTCTACATGGGAGGCAACCATCTAACCACTGAGCTATAGATTTAGACAGCAACCTGGAAGATTTTCTTCATCTATGTGATCATCTAATGATTAAAAGCATGAACATTTCGTTTTAAGGTTTCTGTTGAGTACAAACCAGCAACCTAACCACTGAGTTATGCAGTCATATAATACTGCAACATGTGAGCTTATAGCATTTCAGACACAGAGCTGTAAGCTCAGCTATAGACTTTCTATGGATGTGTGAGTTAGCATACAAATACACAGTATATCTATAACTGATTCTCACTTTGACCCTGACCTATGAAGAGCATAAGTCAGACTCAGATGTCAGAGTCGATTATCAAAGTCCAGTGTCAGGTGTCAGGGTCAGGTATCACACTGACATTATTCTGATACTTAACTATGATATCTGACCATGTCCTAATATGAACACTGTAGATCACAGTAGCGATCACTTGTTCTTGCACTGTGAATATGATTGCTGCATGTAAATACATAGCTTCACCTCCCCGAAATGACACTTGTTGCACCTGGCTCGACAAAGTGGGCATGGCTTACCAGGAAAAAGGTAATTTCTCAGACTGTACCAATATGTGCCAAAATTTTGTTGTAACTTTGGTGTACATTGACCAAAAAAATCAACCAGTAAATGGTTTAAAAAGATGTGAAGATGCACCCAATTTATCATACAGTGTGTACCAATGTAAAAAAATGTGGCACATTTTCTGACCCTCTAGTCTTAGTTTACACTTTCTAAATTAGTAAATTTTCCTCAATTTATCTAAATTACAACTCATGTGAAACATTAACTGACAACTTTATCAAGGCTTTATATCCAAACACAGTAGTGCCAACTGCAAAAAATGAAGAATGTTCTTACCTTGTCCATAAGTTTCACTTGGATATTCCAAAGGGGGCTTCCATGCAAGGGAATGAGTGTTCGCCCCCATTACACCCTAGTTGTGGGCTATCAATCCCTAATCACAAGGTTACTGCCACAAAAAAGTTGACCACATCTAGAATCTGTGATTACTTGCTGTTTGCCCTATATTGCACCTAAAGCCAACGAGGCTCCTCAAGGGATGAAAGACAGTGGCTAAGAAATCAAGGCAGTGTAATCAGTCAATGGGTGACTCTACTGCATGCAGGAACAAACTGGCTCAGAAACTCTTTTGGCCCACAAGCAAATCATCCTCCAAAATACTTAACCCTTAGAGGACCTTGTGATTTTCCATTTTTGCGGTTTCATTTTTCACTCCCCGCTTTCCCAGAGCCATAACTTCCGTTGACATAGCCTTATGATGGCTTAATTTTTGTGTGGGACAAGTTGTACTTTCTAATAGCATTGCATATGATGTACAGTGTTCCCTATGCAGTAAAATTGACTTATTACCTTCATTCACCAGTATGATTACAACAGTACCACACTTGTATAGTTTTTCTTGTGTTTTAATACTGAAAAAAAAAATGAAAACGTTGAAAAAAATCATTTTTTCCTTTTATTGCCATACTCTAACCCCCCTTTTTTGTGGGGCAGGGCCATCTTGAAGTATGTGCAACTTTTTGATCACTTTTTATTACATTTTTTAGGGGCAGGTGAAGTGACAAAAAATGGTGAATTGCTATACCATTTGCCTTATAAGATAAATATTTTTATATTTTAATAGCACGGTGTTTTTGCACGTGGTGATGCCTATGATGTGTATTTTGCTATTGGTTATGTATTTTTATTTTGATTTTAGGGAAAGGGGGTGATTTGACCTTTTATTTTTTATTTTTTTCCTTTTTTTATGTCAACCTAGGTGACTATAACTGCCAATAATTAGATTGCCCAATGTGTTCTGAGATAGCTAAAACACCATCATAGAACACCCCATTTGCAATATACCAATACATTGCTGCCACTTGCTGGCCTGTATTGGTACATACTAGTAATTACTATACCATAACATGTTCCCCGATCTCAGCTATGAAAGGCTGTTACAGGTGCGGGAGCATGCGGCTCCCTCTTCTGGACCACTCAGATGCCATGGCCACATTTGACCATGGCATCTAAGGGTTTAAATGTATTTGATCAGTCATAGGGTAGCCGTAGTGGCGACTTCCACCATACATTACGTACAGTAGAGGTCACCCGGAAATGTTTTACGTTTTAACGGAATTGTGATTGGGGGCGTGTGTGCCCCCACAAATGCTAACCTGTTCCTGGGCTGGTGGTAGGGATCCATGGTCACTGGAAAGGACAACTAACATGGCATAAAGTACATTGGGCTGTAGGTGCAGTACATTGAAAACACATTGGTCATTTGGAATGGACAGTTGGAAAAGACTAGTGAACATATTGACATGAAAATTAAATTTTTTAAGGTTCACTTCAGAGATTAGTCCAAAATTTTTTCCTTTCTTGTATGTTTTTATACTTGGCAGAGATTTTAGGGCAGCCAACAGATGTGCGAAATTTATTAATAGGCCTCTAAATAAATATGTATCTTACACCACTACTTTTTTTTTTTTACTAAGACTATTATATGAGATGCCAGTCTTAGTAAATCTGTCTATATGTGTTATTTATTAGTTTTTTATTTTTGTATGCCAATCTGGACTGGGTCCAAAACACAGCTTTGTGTTCTTATATTCCGCTAACTATTGACTAGGGATGAGCGAACCGAACCGTAACGAACCAGATTCGTTACAAACTTTGCCAAACGGCGACGCAAAACTGTACTTTTTTCACAGAATAGACCAGGATACAAGGGATTATTACTCCTATAATCCCTTGTATCCTGGTTTTCTGTGAAAAAAAAATGTGTGACGTCACCCCACAGTCCCTGAAGTGCCTGAGCGCGCCGACATCTTGTCAGTGCGTCGCCAGACATCAGAGAGAGAGGAGCTCCATATCAGATAGAGAGAGAAAAGATATAGATAGATAGATAGATAGATAGATAGCCAAACAAGTAGATAGATAAAGGGAGAGATAGAGAAGGAATAGAAAGGGTTAGTGAGAGAAGCAGGAGAGAGGAAGAGGCTGAGAAATCAAGAGATAGGTAGAGATAGGGAGAGATAGGCATCTAAATAAAAAAATTTTGAGATCTAGGGAGAGATAGGGAGATAAAAAAAAGAAATAGGGAGAGAAAAGTGAGAAAAGAGTCAGGACAGGTAGCATTCCTGTCCCGTGACCGATAGTACACGCTACACGTTGCTGCTCTGCTGGGTGCCGTCAACCCCGTTAAGCCGCAACAAACAAAGTTAAAAAAAAGTAAAAAAAAAAAAGTTTAAAAAAAAAAGTTAAAAACAGGTATAAAAAAAGTTAAAAAAAAACATTAAAAAAAGTTATAAAAAAAAGAAAGTTTAAAAAAGTATAAAAAAAATACTTAATTTCATTTTCCCCCACCCAAATAAAAATATGTCCAAGCGTCCTACTTCCAGCACTTCCCAGGCAAGGAGTGCAACAGCAGGCGGTGAGGGTAGGAGAAGTGGCAGCACCAGGCCCGGTGCAGCTACCCCTGATGCCCACTGGTCATGTAAGAACCACACAGCCAGCGGTTCTAGATTGGCTTACCCAATCCTCCAGTTCCACCGCCCAAAGCTCCCAAATGAGGAGTCAAGCATCGACTGGATCATCCGACACCACCCTTACATGGGACGGTCAGTGAGAGTCCTCTGCCCTGTCCCCTGTTATTAGAATGCCACTCACCTTTGGGGCACCTTCTGCCAGGGAACTCTTGGCAAACCTTGATCTGCCCTTGGAGTCTCTACCACTTTTTAGTGATGATGAGGAGGAGGAAGTCCACCAAAGTCAGCGGGTGGAACGTACTGAGACTCCAGAGGAGGTGTTGGCTGTAAGCAGTCAACAGAGCCGGGGAGGGGCATCCAGTGCCACACCTGATATCCTGTCCCAGCCACCGGAGGAAAGTAGCAGTGGTGCAGAGTTTGATGATGATGTCGCTGATCAGACGTGGCGCCCTCAAGCAGCATCATCCTCATCATCAGGGGAGGAAATAGAGGTGCCATCGACGCAGCAACATCCCACTGTTGCAAGGAAACGAGGCACAAGAGGGAGGGGTAGAAGAGAAGCTACCAGGCAGAGATCACCTTCTCAAAGCCTTGGTCCTAAGAGGGCACCCTCAGGCAGCAGTTGCAGTCAACAGCCAGCAAGACCCCCTGTGGCTGTCAGCAAACCACGGTCCTCTGTCGTGTGGCAGTTCTTCCGCCTGGGGAAAGATAAGCACATCGCTTTGTGCCTGCTGTGCAATGAGAGGGTCAGTCGTGGAAGGGGTGATAATCTTGGGACAACATCGATGTGAAAGCATATGGAAAGGCAACACCAACAGGCCTGGAAGAACCGTGACCCCAATACCACCTCCTGTCAGGATGCACCATACGCTGCAGATCCCATCATGCAGCATCCTCTCAGTGGAACTCAGGGCTCGTCAGCCTCAGGTGCTAGCACCAGCACAGTGTCACTGCCATTTACACCGCTAATGAGGCAGCAATCCGTGACTGAGTCCATGGGCAGACGTCAGGTGTATTCCAGCAGCCATCCCATGGCCCAGAAACTGACCGGACACCTGGTTAAGCTGCTGGTGCTTCAGTTCCTGCCCTTCAACCTTGTGGACTCCCAGCCTTTCAGGGATTTCATGGCGTGTGCGCACCCCAGACGGCGAGTCCCCAGCCACCACTACATCTCTGGCAAAGCTGTCCCATCACTGCACAGTTATGTGCAGAAAAAGGTTGGCGACTCATTGGGACTCTCGGTGTCCAAGACCGTGCACCTGAGTGCTGATGTCTGGTCCTCAAATTATGGGCAAAGGCAGTACATGTCTGTTACTGCCCATTGGGTCAACATCCTCCCAGAAGACCATCAGGAAGTTGGCCCATTCTTGCCACTGTCACCTCCACGGTGCTTTAGGGGGCCAGCAGCGGGAAGCACAAGTTCTGCCTCCACCACCTTGCAACCATCCGGCGCTTTTACTGCAGTCCAAACTGCCCCGGTGTCTTACCACCGATGTCAGGCCCGGCGCTCTCAGGCTGTCCTCCATTTGGTGAGCCTGGGTGAACGGAGCCACAGTGGGCAGGAGCTCCTCCGGACCATCAGGGAGGAGATAGATGAATGGCTGACCCCACGTCAACTAACGGTGGGAAGTGTGGTAGCAGACAATGGGAGGAACATTGTCTCTGCAGTGCAGCAGGGAGGGCTGAGTCATACACCTTGTATGGCACATGTGATAAACCTCATAGTGCACAGGTTTCTTTGATCATTTCCTGCACTACAAGACCTTATGAGGATGTCACGCAGAGTGTGCAAACACTTCAGCCACTCCTACACTGCAAGGAACACCCTGCTCAGGATCCAGAGACAGCGCAGTCTGCCCCAACATCGGCTAATCTGCGACGTGCCAACACGCTGGAATTCTGCCCTCCATATGCTGGACCGCCTGTACGAGCAAAGGTCAGCCGTTACAGACTACCTCATGGGGCAATCAGGCAGCTTCACGCCACACTGCGACTTCCAAGTCACACACTGGCAGATGATGCGTGAAGTCTGCCAATTGTTGATCCCTTTTGAGGACGCGACTCTGTTTGTGAGCAGGCATGACTATGGGATCAACGACATCATCCCACTCGTCCATGTTCTGGAAAGTGTGCTGAAAACCATCATCAGCGAGGATTCCCCGGCCACCACTCCAAGGCTGAACATCGCCTTGAGCCCAGAGATGGATGAAGTGCAGATGGAGGGTGAGGAGGAGGAAGATGTCTACGTCCAGCCATTCCACACACCGCCACCCGGCTTCTCTGCCTCTCAATCACAGGAGGAGATGGAGGATGAGGTGGTAGAGGAAGAGGAGGAAGACCCCAGCAGACCCTGGAACTATACCGAGGACAGTGGAGAGGAGAGGCGCTCATTGTCCTTGGTTCAGATGGCAAGGTGCCTGCGGGAGTGTTTCAGGAATGACAGCCAGATTGTGGACATCCGCCAGAGGGACCAATACTGGCTGGCCACCCTGGTGGACCCTCGCTTCCGCCGCAAAATGGCTGAATTTTTTCCGCCATCAGAGAGGGAGGTAAAACTGGTGTACTACCGGGACCTACTCACCAGTCAGTTGGTCTCAACTTACCAGCGAGACCAGCCAGGTTCTCAGACAACATCCTCTCGGGGGGAACCAGTGCGCTCCACAACCACCACCACTAGTGGAGGCGTGAGAAGTCGCTACAGCCTCCAATCGCTGATGAGTGATTTCATGCAGCCAGCTGCTGAAGAGGGGACACAACACCGGACTCATGGCGTGGACCAGCATGAGCTCACCCACCAGGTCACTGCCTACCTGGATTGTACCCTGCCCCAAAGTGTCACCGACCCCGTGCAGTACTGGGCAGATAAACTGGACATTTGGCCTCAACTGGCAGAGTTTTCTTTGGCTCTGCTGTCCTACCCAGCCAGTAGTGTTGCGTCAGAGAGGGTGTTCAGTGTGGCGGGTAACATCGTAACACCGCAAAGAACGAGGCTCTCTTGCCACAGTGTTGAGATGCTGACTTTTCTAAAGATGAATCGTGCCTGGATTACATTGGATTATACCACCCCCCTGCCTGATGTGAATGACTAAGTCATCAGTCACCCGTCTTGCATGGCAATCCGTGTGTCCAAGAAACTGATCTTAATATCCTAAATATGTGCCCAACGTAAAAATCCATAATTTAACTTATTAAGTAATGTTCCCCCCTTAGACCCCAAATTAAACAAAATGACCTTAACATTTCCCTACTTAATTCGGATACATTTGAATAAACAGAACCCCATCTCCAAATTTAATACCCATGGTGTGTTGGCCATTTAACATCTCCACACTAGCTTAATGCCTCACACCGGTGCACCGTCCAACCCATACCGCAAGAACAGTACCATCCCTAAAATAATCCCCACGACTATGCTTCACAAAGTGGGGATTTCACCTTTTGTGAACTATAGCCATGGGGTTCTATCCCTGGCACCCGTGCCAAGGAACACTACTCACCGTTTTGTGAGTGGGTACTAACTGTTCTTGAGGTATTTTGTTGATATCATGAGAGTAGTAAAATCTTGCACCGCAAATCCCGATGGGGTTCTTCTCTGTGCGAATGATTTCACGCCTCTCATGCAGTCACGCGTGGAATAAGGCTGTCTATGGGGTATATATCACGGAGGCTGCTGTCTTTCAACTGTGATATAAAAAACCTCAACAAACAGTTGCTGAAAGGCAGGTTAACTTGCCTTATTTACGGGTGCCTTTACAACGGGATGCTTTTTTGGGTTTCTCTGCTGCCTAAAATCCACAGCGCATCGTTGGCTGATTTTATGCCACCTTCAGTACTAAGGGGCTGGACGCAAATACCCAGTTCAGCGCAGAACTGCGTATGTCCGGACAGCACCATAGTACTGAATGCCGTTTGGTGAACGGTATAAAAATGCCCTGTGGATTTTACTCAGCAGACCCGCAGCCCCATGTGAAGGTACCCATAGGGTGAGGATTTTTGGGAGTGACCAAAGAGAGGGCGGGAAGGTCAGTCCCATCAGGGGTTTTTCCCCTACCCACTTTAAAAGATAAGTCCAGGCAATTAATAACTTTCTGTGCCCTTACTTGAACCAGAAACTTATAAATTGCCCGGACTTATCCTTTAAAGGGAACCTGTCATCTCCGAAACACCCCCTGAACTAGAGTAAGCGTTGTATAGTGTAAGTGATGCTGAATCCGAATATGTAAGCTTTATCTTCATACTCACTTCCATTCTGATGCTGTGCTCCCACAAACCTGCAGTAAAATGCACTCAGTGGACTCTTCTTTGAGTCCTCTCCATTATGTGAGTGAGCACCGGAGTCCACTGAGTGCATTTTACTGCAGGTTTGTGGGAGCACAGCGTCGGAATGGAAGTGAGTATGAAGATAAAACTTACATATTCGGATTCAGCATCACTTACACTATACAACGCTTACTCTAGTTCAGGGGGGGTTCCGAGATGACAGGTTCCCTTTAAGCCAGCTAGTGACAGCACTAAAAAAACACAAAAGCATACATCCATTGGGTTGGGCGCTGCACTCGGTTAGGACATCAAACTGGTGTAACAAAGATATACACTCACCGGCCACTTTATTAGGTACACCTGTCCAACTGCTCGTTAACACTTAATTTCTAATCAGCCAATCACATGGCGGCAACTCATTGCATTTAGGCATGTAGACATGGTCAAGACAATCTCCTGCAGTTCAAACCGAGCATCAGTATGGGGAAGAAAGGTGATTTGAGTGCCTTTGAACGTGGCATGGTTGTTGGTGCCAGAAGGGCTGGTCTGAGTATTTCAGAAACTGCTGATCTACTGGGATTTTCACGCACAACCATCTCTAGGGTTTACAGAGAATGGTCCGAAAAAGAAAAAACATCCAGTGAGCGGCAGTTCTGTGGGCGGAAATGCCTTGTTGATGCCAGAGGTCAGAGGAGAATGGGCAGACTGGTTCGAGCTGATTGAAAGGCAACAGTGACTCAAATTGCCACCCGTTACAACCAAGGTAGGCAGAAGAGCATCTCTGAACACACAGTACGTCGAACTTTGAGGCAGATGGGCTACAGCAGCAGAAGACCACACCGGGTGCCACTCCTTTCAGCTAAGAACAGGAAACTGAGGCTACAATTTGCACAAGCTCATCGAAATTGGACAGTAGAAGATTGGAAAAACGTTGCCTGGTCTGATAAGTCTCGATTTCTGCTGCGACATTCGGATGGTAGGGTCAGAATTTGGCGTCAACAACATGAAAGCATGGATCCATCCTGCCTTGTATCAACGGTTCAAGCTGGTGGTGGTGGTGTCATGGTGTGGGGAATATTTTCTTGGCACTCTTTGGGCCCCTTGGTACCAATTGAGCATCGGTGCAATGCCACAGCCTACCTGAGTATTGTTGCTGACCATGTCCATCCCTTTATGACCACAATGTACCCAACATCTGATGGCTACTTTCAGCAGGATAATGCGCCATGTCATAAAGCTGGAATCATCTCAGACTGGTTTCTTAAACATGACAATGAGTTCACTGTACTCAAATGGCCTCCACAGTCACCAGATCTCAATCCAATAGAGCATCTTTGGGATGTGGTGGAACGGGAGATTCGCATCATGGATGTGCAGCCGACAAATCTGCGGCAACTGTGTGATGCCATCATGTCAATATGGACCAAAATCTCTGAGGAATGCTTCCAGCACCTTGTTGAATCTATGCCACGAAGAATTGAGGCAGTTCTGAAGGCAAAAGGGGGTCCAACCCGTTACTAGCATGGTGTACCTAATAAAGTGGCCGGTGAGTGTATATATATATATATATATATATATATATATATATATATATATATGTCTCGCCAACAGCCATAGGCCCAGATGCAACAGGTTTGACACCAGAGTAGTTGCGTCAATTTGTAAAGCGAGTGCCAGTGAGGTGTCCATTTCATGAAAAATGGACACGTATTTTTGGATAATGGAACTGGCGTAAAGCCTTCTTGAATCTTTGCCTTTTTAAATGTCCTTTCTTCACCTCATGGATTCTGTGGGTGAGGTTGTCTGTCTATTTAACCGTATCCGTATCCTACTAGTCTAGCTGTAATGTTAGAGGTTTTTTTTTAACGTTGACTGTCCTGTGCTGAACTCTACATCAACATTTTGTCATGTATAAAAACTGATTTTTACAAGCGTGCATATTCTTAGCTTCCAACTTCAGTTCTCTGTACTAGGCCCTTCTGGGTCCAAAAGAATACTGCTCCTACTAATGCCCCCACCGTCAATTGTCTATTTGGAAACATACTGGGTGCAATCAAGAGCTGCTGAAGCTGCCTCCTCAACTTGTCTCTTCTCAACTATACTGGCCTGGGTGCTATCAAGTGCTGCTGCCTCCTCCTCCTCCGTCAATTGTCTGTTCTCAACCATACTGGCCTGGGTGCTATCAAGTGCTGCCTCCTCCTCCTCCGTCAATTGTCTGTTCTCAACCATACTGGCCTGGGTGCTATCAAGTGCTGCCGCCTCCTCCTCCGTCAATTGTCTGTTCTCAACCATACTGGCCTGGGTGCTATCAAGTGCTGCTGCCTCCTCCTCCGTCAATTGTCTGTTCTCAACCATACTGGCCTGGGTGCTATCAAGTGCTGCCGCCTACTCCTCCGTCAATTGTCTGTTCTCAACCATACTGGCCTGGGTGCAATCAAGTGCTGCCTCCTCCTCCTCCGTCAATTGTCTGTTCTCAACCATACTGGCCTGGGTGCTATCAAGTGCTGCTGCCTCCTCCTCCTCCGTCAATTGTCTGTTCTCAACCATACTGGCCTGGGTGCAATCAAGTGCTGCTGCCTCCTCCTCCGTCAATTGCCTGTTCTCAACCATACTGGCCTGGGTGCTATCAAGTGCTGCTGCCTCCTCCTCCTCCGTCAATTGTCTGTTCTCAACCATACTGGCCTGGGTGCTATCAAGTGCTGCTGCCTCCTCCTCCGTCAATTGTCTGTTCTCAACCATACTGGCCTGGGTGCTATCAAGTGCTGCTGCCGCCTCCTCCTCCGTCAATTGTCTGTTCTCAACCATACTGGCCTGGGTGCTATCAAGTGCTGCTGCCTACTCCTCCGTCAATTGTCTGTTCTCAACCATACTGGCCTGGGTGCAATCAAGTGCTGCTGCCTATTCCTCCGTCAATTGTCTGTTCTCAACCTTACTGGCCTGGGTGCAATCAAGTGCTGCTGCCTACTCCTCCGTCAATTGTCTGTTCTCAACCATACTGGCCTGGGTGCAATCAATGCTGCCGCCTCCTCCTCCGTCAATTGTCTGTTCTCAACCGTACTGGCCTGGGTGCAATCAGGTGCGGCTGCCTCCTCCTCCTCCGTCAATTGTCTGTTCTCAACCATACTGGGTCCAATACAGTACTATTACTGCTGCTGGTTCCACTGTCAAATGTCTGTTTTCCACCCTACTGGGTCCTTGGCTAATGTGTACCTGTTCTGGGGTGCACAAGGTCTAATTAAATGGTACACCTGTCTGTCTTCTGACCTGTGATGTCATTGAGACCGCATCGACTTCAACGCAGCCTATTCTTGGGCTGGTGCCACGATCTGTTTTTGGTGCTCTGGCATGACATGGACTGCTCCAGCGGACATCTTCAATGCTGTCAAATGTTGTCGACCTGGCTGTCGACGACTATTTTTGCACTTTGATTTTTTCAACTTTTTTCATTGTAATAGCAACTGCAACTAAACAAAACTATACCCTATCAGACTCTCACTATTGTAGCTGCAATTATTCAGCCGTTATAGCAAGGTTCGTTTTAGGTTCGGTTTGTACGAATCCGAACTTCACGAAAGTTAACCGAACCGAACTTTTCGCTCATCCCTACTATTGACTTATTCAAACTTTGTTGAAAAGTTAGCGACCAGTTAAAGTTCCAAAGGACAAATTGAGCATCATTAGGATCAAGTAAAGGCAGGCATGTATAATTACGGATTAAGATATTCAGCAGTGTATTTTAAGTGTATTTTGAAGAACTGATTGATTATGTGACCTTTAATTCTGTCTCTTTTATATTACCTTTAATATCCTGTGTAATTAAGTCTTCCTTGTAGTGTAGTGGGTTAGAGATAGTTAGATCATACCCATCTCCCATTGTGCTGATAAGATCACATTCCTGAGTGATCTCAGAGACATACGTGATGCACACTTGAGGGGGGGGGCTGGAAGGTATAACTCTGTTGCACACATACATTAGTGGGCACTCCATTGAAGACTTCATTCTAGATAGGATGTAAGTATTGATTTGCCCTATTTCTTGTACAACCTGGGGTGTCAGTCATGTGTTATAACGTTGTAGACAGCCATGTGTTATAGCATGGCCAACTCAGAGTACCCCCCCCCATATTGTTCTGAAAGCCAGTGATGATTATCTACATTTTACTATTCTGTGTGTGCTTTGTCTGTGTTATCGTATATTTAATCATACCTAGTAAATATATTTATTCACTTAGCCTGTGTAAACTTATTTATTCCCAAATCTTTTGAATTCAAGTTTTGAAACAAGCAGGCACAAGATTTCTGAGATTGCTTAGTATAAAATAATCTTGTAATCATAACAAATTATTCCCACTGCATATGATCAAGGTAGGATTGAAAGAAAATCATGTAGGCCGTAGCTGAATAAGAAAATCATCATGCAATTACATTCGTGCTCATTATAATGCTGCAGTGAAAATTCTGGAGTAAAAGTAGTGCAAAATCTGCTGCACTTAGAAATGTCATATTTATACAACCTGACAATGTCATGTTCAACTCCTGGTTTTGGAATATAAATACTGATGCGAAATACTGGCCAAAACACACAGGTGTAAATAAAGCCTAAGGCTGACAACATACATGCAGTCCTTAATACAGTTTCAAACATACCTGTTGTTTCTGATTACTTTTTCATCATTATCTTACTTGTGTTTGGAACTTTAGTAGTTTTTTTGTTCCTTTGCACACTGTATCTCTAATTCTCAGCTGCTCCGTATAGACTACACATGAGTCTGGGAGTAAAGGAGGTAAAGGCCCCCATACATGTGACTCATCATCTGTAGGGCATGTCAGCAGGAAGTCCTAAACTAGCAGAGGCCCTGGGAGGAAGAGAAGGGTTGTGGAGGGTACAAGGTGATATTGGCTATGCGAGGGAAGAGTAGTTAGGGGGTTGCACAGAATTGGGGGCTGTAAATGATGAAAAGAAATGGGAACAGGTGACTCAGGCTCTGTATGGGATAGAAGAGTGCACACAGTGGCAGACTCTCTGTGGGGGTGCAGAGGGAGAAACATAATAAGTAGGTTACATGACCTTTATGAATAGTGGCAAGGAGACAGTAAGTGGCAAGTGCTATGTGCAAGAGCTAAGGGGCAGGAAGGGACATAAAGTAGCAGGAGCTTTGTTAGGTGGACAGAAGCCATGATAGAGGGAGACAAAAGATGACAGGGGCTGTGTGGACAGAAAAGTAGGGGGAAGGCAACTGGGGCACTCTGTGGTTACCTGAGATAAGATGGCTGGGAGGAGGTGGAAAACACTATCTGTAAAGGTTTCTGTGGGAGAATTAGAGAAGATGACAGGGGGTCTGACGAGGGTAAAACATAAAAAAATGCAACAGCACTCTGCGAACACAGACAATGAAATGAGTACATACAATACTGCCATACTCACTATCTACACGATATTAGCGCTACATTGTAAATGTGAGATTCTTGGCAAATAATTTTGTACAAAAATTATCTGTGCCCGTCTGCCCTACATCAAGGCGATCTCTTTAAGACGGGAATCTAACACTAAATGCCATAGTCACTAAGTGCCATAGAAGCCTCCATTAACTACAGAGGATGCAGGCTCCACATGCATGCTAAACCTACATTATATTGTACCTCTTATGGTGCCAAAATGGCCTCCACTGATTTCAGGAAATGCAGGCTCCACATGCATGCCAAGCCCACACAATATGATACCTCCTTGGTGCCACACTCTCTCTCTTTGACCATTATGAGGAAAAAAAGCATAAAAACTAAATTCCTTTGAAGCTAAGAACACAGGCAGCAGATTTATGACCCCCCGATCTCCCTCCTTCAGTTCTGCATCTGTTCTCATTGCTGCCATTCCTGCTCCTCGCCATGCTTCCTGTTGCTTCTGTCTTCACCTCTTCCCCGCAGATAGCTTGTCACAGTGCTGTAAGGCAGAGGAGGGGGAACTGCTGGGAGGCAGTGGGCCCCTATAGAGCAGTACTGACCATACTGCCTATGGTAGACTGCTTTATGCTACTTTCACATCAACATTTTTGCTGTATCCGTCATACGACTGCCTGCATCCGTTATGAACAGATCTGGTTGTATTATCTTTAAAATAGCCAAGACAAATCCGTCATGAACACCATTGAAAGTCAAATTGAAATGATCCATTTTCTTTTGAGTCAGAGAAAATGGATGCATCCCCCTTGACTTACATTGTGCATCAGGACAGATTCATCTTGCTCCGCACCACATCGCGGACAGAAAAACGCTGCTTGCAGCGTTATTCTGTCTGCGATGGGGAGACAACCAAATGGAACGGAATGCATGTTGGTGCATTTTGTTTCATTCAGTTCAGTTTTGTCCCCATTGACAATGAATGGGGACAAAACGGAAGCGTTTTCCTTGCTATTGAGATCCTATGACAGATCTCAATAGCGGAAAGGGAAAGCGCAAGTGTGAAAGTAGCCGTACATTGTTACAGGCACCAGTGGACCGCTAGGAGCCTCAAAACCCCAACCATACGGGACCGCCAATGAAAACGGAGCCTTAGCTCTTGTGTTAAAATGATAAAAGTCTACTTTTATCCCAAAAACTGTGCCACTGTTCTTGGAGTGTACCTCATTATTATAGGTGAGCTGTATTCACTTGAATGTGGATCAGCTGCAATACCAGTCACAGACCATGGGCAAGGGCCATGCTGTTTATAGAAAAAAGAAGACCCTTTTGTCTAATTTTGTACAACTCCATTAACAACATTGGATTTGATTGTGAAACAAAAGTTTTTAATACATTTGTATACCTTTGTGTAAATTATGACACATAAACAGCATGAACAAAAAAATCAATTTATTATATATATATTCTCTAGTAAATCATAATACCTTCTTGGATTTGAAACATATTTCATCATTTTCAGAGCTTAAAAATTATAATTTAAAATATTAAATACTGTTTATTTACATTATGATCCATTTGCTATTTCTAATGTGACTGGGCTGGAGGGAAAAGAGGAAGATGCAGCAGGGGTTAACCGCTAATGTAGTAAGCCTGCAGATAATGCAAGATAAGTAGTTGAGGTTTATTAGGCTCTTAGATGCTTCATTTTTACAAGAGGCTGCATCACATCAGCATTTTTGCTAATGAGTAATGCCATTCTCTCAGTATGGTGTCTGGGGATGGGACAGATGTGTTGTGTTTGAATAAGGGGTTAGGATAGGCAGGAATGATGCAATTTACATTGGTCTATACATATGTAAAGAAAAGGTTTATGTATGGCTTTGTTAAGGTAGTATATGAAGTGACTATCTTAGCTTATTTGTTCAAAAGCGTTTTAAGAGAACGAGTTAGTGTGCTTACAACGGCAGCCATAGTACTAGAGTGTCGAGCCATAAGTTTAACACTGGGATCACTGAACATCTTTGCAGATGTAGACTCTGCAGCCCTCAACAAACAGATGTAGTTCAGTACCACCTCATCTATTTTTGCTACAATTTCTTGCTGCTGTGATTCAGAATTCACTGCTTTTACTAATCGCATGCATGCTTCTGTTAAACAACAGAGAATTTGAAAACTTGAGGTCATAGCTGACAGCATTTCCTCCGGGCCCTTGTCTGCGGTGGCCATCTTTCTGCAGGCACTTCCCAGCTGTCTTGATTCAACAGACAGTCGTTGTTTATATTGAGACAGCTCATGGTCATAGGTTTCTAAGCTTGCATCTTTCCCCTTTCCGGCATGGTTTGATCGTATTAGGCAGAGTAACTCATTTGCATCCCTTTGAGCAGCATGAAACCCATCAGGTATTGCATAAACTTTTTCTTTTAGTGCATTTATTCTGGAAATCTTTTCATCAAAATCCATGTTTTGGACACTCAACTCAATTTGTCCAGCAAAATGTTCCTCTTCGGTATGTTTTGTGGCCGTTACTATACTGGCTCTGGGTGATTCTATATCTTTACTTCCATTCGTGGAAAGCTCTCCTTTTTGAGTTTCCACTGGTGATTGTGGTAGATACACACATGATAGTTCTTTATTTTCATTGTTATTACCATGATCTACCGCTTCAAATTCATCGTCTTCATCATCAGCATTCTTTCCCCTGTTTTGAAAGCAGTAGCTGAAGGGGCCCCGACATCTCCAGTTGCTTGCATCTTTTTTCAGCAATGGCAGCGACCTAGACTGTTTCTGTACCTTTTGCATAGAACCAGTTGAGCTTGACCTTTTATTATCTTTGCTTTCACTGAGTGAATTCACAGAACTATGGGAACAACTTTTAGATATTTTTTTTCCTAATGGAAGCTCAAGTCTCTTTTCAGACTTGGATGGACCTGTCTCCACCCCATCCAAGCACAAGCTTATTGAAGAGATTTTCTTGTCTGTTACCTCCGTGCCCGAGGATTTTGTTATGACACTGCTGCTCCTTCTTAGTACCTTTCTATTATGTGGCATTTTCAAACTTCCTCCCATGATGTCATACTGGTGTGAACCTATCTCTGTTGTGTAGGCCTGGTTCTCTTGGTGAAAATGGAGAGAGTCTTGGTTCTGAGTTGGCACATTTGATTCAGAGCAAATGCTGAATGATGCATTAGGGTCACCTTTCGAGTGTTTAATTGTAGCTGCAGGCATGCCATCTCTTCTTCCTTTTGCAGGCTCTGTCAAAGCTACACTAGGGGTAGTAGAAAAGCAGAGATATTTGTTAAGCATTTCTGAAAAAAATACATAAAAAATGTTGCAAATAAATATGTGAATTTTGTAAAGTAAATACTTCAGGTTTACAAATAGGGCGCTCCACTTGATGTCCTGTCTATGGCTGTTAGCATTGCTAATTGATCAGGAAAAAACACAGCTCTAACATATATGAAATTATGATGAGTTTACGCTAACAGTCAATTTTAAACTATACATGTTGAAAAAGTTTTAAGAATGCAGTGTTTCAGATCCAGAATGTGTGCAACTTGCATATGTGACAGAGTGCTAGACCCTCCTAGTTAATGTCAATAGAATTATATGGTAACTATCAACAGTAAGTCAAAAGGCATGGACCTAGCCTTTTCAGTCTTAAAGGGTAAGTATCACATATATATATTTTTTTCTAATTAGCAAAAGCATAATGAAACATAATGATCCAGTCTCCATTCAAGCCTTCTTAAAGGAAATCTGTCACCAAGATAATTGCTATTGAAGTAAAGCCATGGCCTAATAGCACTCATTACCTTATTTCCAGAAGTGCCTTTGTTTCAGCAGTAGATGTTTTCTATCTTCTAAAAATCCAGTTTATTTGGTATGCAGATGAGTCAGTAAGGTGTCCAGAGGGGCGTCATTCTTGCAAGAAGGAGCACAGACACGCCTCTTGCTAGTGCCTAAGCCTGTCCTCATGCTGTGAGCAAGGAAAAGGGGGGCGGGGTTATGGGTTGAATATGATTTAGGAGGCATGCCTGGGCTCCTTCCTGCAAGAGTGATGCCCCTCTGGGCACCTTACCTGCTCATCTGTATACCAAATAAACTGGATTTTCAGAAGATAGAAAACATCTATTGCTGTAACAAAGACACATCTGGAAATAAGGTACTAAGTGCTATTAGGCTAAGACTTTACTTCAATAGCGATTATCCTGGTGGCAGATTTCCTTTAAGACCACAGAAATTCTAAAAGCCACTGAAGAAGGTCCGTGTGGACTGAAATGTTCGATTTTCAACATGAAAAGTGGTAATTTATTGAAAATTTTTTTGTAAACTGGATCATGAACACTTCAATGTGAAAATCACATAATAAATTATTTCAAATTGCAAAGACTATTCTGTGTGCCGCATATTTATAATAATGAAAGGGTCAATGATATGAATAATGAAAAGTGAATTCTATAGAACAAGTAGTATCAGCCTATTGTTAGGCTTAGTGGCCAGTGTGAAAATGGCAAGATTTTAGGGTGCTTTGTTAACATTTTGACAGCAACATGGAAAATTAAAAAAAAAAATACTAACACTTTTTGAATAATATATTTTTAAAATAAAGATTTAATTAGAATAGACATATCAACATTTTTTTTTTTTAAGTTGGTGACCCTTTATGCGGCAAAAGGGAAAGACTGATTTCTACAATGCAGTGATTTCTTAAAGGCTATGTACACTTTTGGGGGCATTTATAATTGCACTTTACTCATTTTGGGCTAAAAATATTTTTTACAATTGCTCCTTAAAAAATGTTTAGCCATTTCTTAGATACAGGGGGTTAAAATCCTGACCACATAAACACTTATTCAAGCCATATTCTTATCAGTTTGATGAGAATTGAGCTTTTTCATAGGGCAGAGGAATAAGCAATTTTATGTCCTCTTGTGGCAAGACCCAATGTCTAATCAGACTACTCCTACAATCATTTACATATCTGCCTGGGACATAACTGCATGCTGAGTTCTGCAACAATCTGACATTTCTATGGGGCGATTTATTTTTTTATTTATTTTGTCAATGAGTGTATATGTAGCAAACCTAAAATTAATCTGTAAAAGTACCTTTATATGTGGCAGAAGAATCCACCAGAAGCTACGCAGGTGCAGATATTTACTCTTGGATTTTGGTGCAGCGGATAATTTGGGATTATGATGTATAATTTGTTAAAAGAACAGCCATGGTGTACTACACCATTACTGTAATTTGCCTACACTATTTGTATAGCACAATTCTAATTCACTAATCTTCAGAATGGCCATTCTAAGCAAATATTGTACAGTGCCACAATATGCCACGGAAGTCCTTATGCCGAGTATTTTCTGGCAGATTTTTCTTCCACATCTAAAGGCACCCTAAATAGAACCATAATAAAAATGCATGACATGTATTCTAAAATTCACAACCTATAGAGCAAACAGCCCTCTTATGTAATATACTGAAACAAGAGCTCTATATGGATAAACAACTGGATTAACACTTATCACTAGATGACAAGCTGGAAGAGATACATTTATCAAGATTGCCATTGACATCCCCTGCACTGCCAGAGCATGCAATTAATTTATGATGAAGTGCAGTCTTCGTCATAAATTAAGCATATCCCCTGGCAGTCCATGCATCCAGATTGAAATATACGCAGTGGTGCTTAGAAGGTCTCAGACTTTTTATGCAGAAAACTAGCCATTGTAAATGACCCCAGAATGTTTACTCACATCTGTCACATACTTTTGCATTAAAAAGGGCTAAAGTGTTATATTAGTAATCAGTAACATTTACATAGTAACATAGTAACATAGTTTATAAGGCCAAAAAAAAGACTTATTTATTGGCTACTTCATTAATTCATCAGGCAGGTCTACAGGTTTGCTTGATGAATGAGTCTCTGCGCTATTAAAGTTTGCAAATAGAAATGAGGACACTTTTTGAAATTCATTTTGGGTCGGATTTGCACAAATTAGTCGTCACATTTGATCTGGGTAAATTTGACCTGAATTGAAAGTGCCCCAATTGCCCTTAAAATACATGTATGACACTCTGGCGTCTCCTAGCACTGTTTCCAACCTATTTCAACACAGCGTTAGCAATGTCAAAGTGATAGTGACCTATATGGCTGTGGGTAAATAGATGGTAGCCGGAGGTAACAAACATCTTGTTTGAAAGCACACTGCACTTTTTAGTTTTTTTTTAATATTAAAAAAAATCCACAAATGATCCCTTTTTGGCGGCAGATGCCTTTTTCTCTGTCTTCTGATAAGTAAAATGGTGGCTGCCATTTTGCATAAGTCATTCGAAACACATTGCAAATGTTTCGGATTTACTAGACACCAAATTTTTTGGGGAAGTTTATAATAAATTCAATTAGTTTATAATCAGTTTGTACATCTCTACTTGCAAATAAAATGTTTCTGATTAGCCAATAAAGGTATTTATCCATTAGTACTTTTGTCCTTTTTAACATAAAAGTATTCAATATCCCATAGATGTTTTCTGGCTAACATGGTACCATGCTTTATATATATATATATATATATATATATATATATATATATATATACAGTACAGACCAAAAGTTTGGACACACCTTCTCATTCAAAGAGTTTTCTGTATTTTCATGACTATGAAAATTGTAGATTCACACTGAAGGCATCAAAACTATGAATTAACACATGTGGAATTATATACTTAACAAAAAAGTGTGAAACAACTGAAAATATGTCTTATATTCTAGGTTCTTCAAAGTAACCACCTTTTGCTTTGATTACTGCTTTGCCCACTCTTGGCATTCTCTTGATGAGCTGCAAGAGGTAGTCACCTGAAATGGTATTCCAACAGTCTTGAAGGAGTTCCCAGAGATGCTTAGCACTTGTTGGCCCTTTTGCCTTCACTCTGCGGTCCAGCTCACCCCAAACCATCTCGATTGGGTTCAGGTCTGGTGACTGTGGAGGCCAGGTCATCTGGCATGGCACTCCATCACTCTCCAATAGCCAAATAGCCCTTACACAGCCTGGAGGTGTG
The DNA here is from genome assembly GCA_900303285.1 of Rhinella marina. Taxonomy (NCBI): domain Eukaryota; kingdom Metazoa; phylum Chordata; class Amphibia; order Anura; family Bufonidae; genus Rhinella; species Rhinella marina. Next base: position 216,015 of record ONZH01009984.1, on the reverse strand, counting down.
TTTGGGGTCATTGTCCTGTTGATAAATAAATGATGGGCCAACTAAACGCAAACCGGATGGAATAGCATCCCTCTGGAAGATGCTGTGGTAGCTATGCTGGTTCAGTATGCCTCCAATTTTGAATAAATCCCCAACAGTGTCACCAGCAAAGCACCCCCACACCATCACACCTCCTCCTTCATGCTTCACGGTGGGAACCAGGCATGTAGAGTCCATCCGTTCACCTTTTCTGCGTCGCACAAAGACACGGTGGTTGGAACCAAAGATCTCAAATTTGGACTCATCAGACCAAAGCATAGATTTCCACTGGTCTAATGTCTATTCCTTGTGTTCTTTAGCCCAAACAAGTCTCTGCTGCTTGTTGCCTGTCCTTAGCAGTGGTTTCCTAGCAGCTATTTTACCTTGAAGGCCTGCTGCACACAGTCTCCACTTAACAGTTGTTGTAGACATGTGTCTGCTGCTAGAACTCTGTGTGGCATTGACCTGGTCTCTAATCTGAGCTGCTGTTAACCTGCAATTTCTGAGGCTGGTGACTCGGATTAACTTATCCTCCACAGCAGAGGTGACTCTTGGTCTTCCTTTCCTGAGGCGGCCCTCATGTGAGCCAGTTTCTTTGTAATGCTTGATGGTTCTTGCGACTGTACTTGGGGACACTTTCAAAGTTTTCCTAATTTTTCGGACTGACTGACCTTCATTTCTAAAAGTAATGATGGCCACTCGTTTTTCTTTACTTAGCTGCTTTTTTCTTGCCATAATACAAATTCTAACAGTCTATTCAGTAGGACTATCAGCTGTGTATCCACCTGACTTCTGCCCAACACAACTCATTGTCCCAACCCCATTTATAAGGCAAGAAATCCCACCCTGTGAAGTGAAAACCATTTCAGGTGACTACCTCTTGAAGCTCATCAAGAGAATGCCAAGAGTGTGCAAAGCAGTAATCAAAGCAAAAGGTGGCTACTTTGAAGAACCTAGAATATAAGACATATTTTCAGTTGTTTCACACTTTTTTGTTAAGTATATAATTCCACATGTGTTAATTCATAGTTTTGATGCCTTCAGTGTGAATCTACAATTTTCATAGTGATGAAAATACAGAAAACTCTTTGAATGAGAAGGTGTGTCCAAACTTTTGGTCTGTACTGTAGATATATATATATATATATATATATATATATATATATATCCCACCATCTCTTGCAATTTGTCTATTTGATACTTCACACAGGGGCAGATTTGGCAGATTTGGCATGGGATGCCAAGAAAAGTTATGTCTGAGGGCCATGTCACACTGTTAACCTCCACCACATCACACTGCTAAGCTCTTTCCCATTGCACTAATAATCTACCCCATTAGGCTCCACCCAGTCATCCCACTAAGCTCTACCCCTGTTGGTCTGCTAAACCCCGCTCTGCAGCTGGGAAAGGTCCCCTTCCCCCTGGGCCCCTGTGCATCTGAACAGGTGGACTGGCAGGTGGTATGTACACCCCTTTGGTGATTATTTTAAGCCCAGCACTTGTGGCCAGAAGGGGGGACCCTGATATTTAGGGCCAAAAATATTTTCTTGTAGGCTGTCTTGCAGAGTGAGTTGCTTAACTTGTATTAGGGCAAAAATATTAAAGAGACTGTCCAGTGGGATTACAATTTTTATACAGGGCTTAGAGGTGGTTCAAAAAACAAACATTACTCACCCTCACAGATCCTCCACTACTGAGAGGATGACTCCTTAGCTAATCACTAGCTGCAGTAGTGAGCTATCTTAGCTAGTGATTGCTGAGTAAGCATCTCCAGGCATTACTTGACTACATGTGTCAAGCTGGGACCAGAAAGTGGAAAAGAATGGTAGTGGAGGGGAGTCAGTTAGTGTAATATGTTTATTTCAACCTCTTCTGAGCCTTACATAAAAAAAATAAATTATTCCAGATAGAAACCCCATTAATACAATCACAAATGTTCCTTGGTGGCCAGACTATACAGGAAATGATTTTGTGTGTGTACCCAGCCTCCACCCTCTCATTGAGGCCCAACCATGGCCTACACTGCTAAAGGCCTCCAGACAAATTAGTGTATTGTCGTCCAAACCCACCAAGAACAGCAAGTTCAGCTAACAGTCTAATGTGTATGGGAGCTCCTCACTCTTCATGATCTCAGGGGAGTAAAGGAAATGCCCCTCATTTTGTTCTCCAAGGAGATGCAGTCAGAAGTGTCTTCCAGCGCCTTTCTCATCTTGCCCCAGTGAATATATATACACATTCAGCTGAACTGAACGTGCATGTGTACGGAAGAGTCAGGAAGCAGTCAGGTGAGATAGCTGTCACACAAACTAATGTTTTGCTGACAGCCAATGACTGTGTATGGCTGACTTTAGCTTCTTCCACATATGCAGTTCATTCTCACAAAAATTCTATTTGTTTTCCATCTAGCTTGGTTTCAATGCACTACTGTCCATGTAGCTGCTGTTCCACCAATTGGTAAGATGTGTTTAACCCCTTCACGACCGCAATACGGCTATATACGTCCTATCTGCACATGCCCCTTGCAGATAGTACGTATATAGACGTGCAGGCAGTCCTTTAATCCCAGCGCTGATCAGCGCTGGGATTAAAGCTCCTGCTCCTGCAATCTAGCAGGAGCAGGTCGGGTCCCGGCTCACAGACAGAGCGGGGACCCTGAGGAGAAGACAGGAGCGGTTTATTACCGCTTCTGTCTTCTCCTAAGCCGGAGGACAGCCTTACCTCTTCAGCGGCGCAGGCAGGAAAGAAGCGGCAGCGACGCTTCCTGTGTTAGACCCGGCGGTCACGTGACCGCCGGGTGTCTCGGGGCCAGGGCAGTGCTGCAGGGTCTAAGGAGACCCTGATCAGCTCTGCCTCTATGTAATAAGCCCCCAGGGGGCCTGTTTTCCCCTGTAACTGGGGCTCCTGTGGATGCCCCAGTTACAGTGGAAACAGTGGGAAAAAAAGTGTAAAAAAAAGAAAAAAAAAAAAGTCAGTCCTCCAGAGGTCTTTTAATGACCTCCTGGGGGACATATTAGTTGTCAAAAATAAATTAATATATAAGTAAAAAAATAAATAAAAAACAAACAAAAAAAAGTGTAAAAAAAAAAAATTAAACACGCAGTCGCCAATAGAAACAGTCACCATAGTCGCCCCGTCAAATAAAATCTATACATGCTATATATCAAAATGATCGTCATCAAATAGGGAACCCATTGCAATTATTAATTTGTGCGTCAGTTTTAATATTTAAAAAAAAATCTATAATTTAAAAAAAATCCTTTTTTTTATAAGAATTAGCGGTTTTTGTCTAAATTAAACCTAAAAAAATATAAAATATCTTTAAAAAAACCATTCTAATAATAAGTCCTAAGTGTCAAGTAAAAAAAATAGCAAAAATTATTTTCGTATTCAAACGAAAAAAAAAAAATTAGGGTCACTAAGCCACCATGTGCCCAAATCACAAAAAGTTGCCTGGACATTCAGGCCTTTTATAGGTCCGGTCATGAAAGGGTTAAAGTCCTTTGCATTTCATGAATTTGATCCAATGGCAATAAAGAAAGACTTTGAAGGCAAGAGTTATCATCTGGCATCACTGTGCAACTCCTGGATGAACCAACTGTCTATCAACAAAGCAAAATTCTGCGTAACCTTGCGTCTATGTTATTCAAGTATTTCCATCTAACAAACTATATTATCATAATATAATATAAAATGTCTGCAAAGTAGATGACTGCTCAGTTTCAGTTGTAAAAGTGTCTAAAAGAAAAAGCTTTTTTTCCCATAGCAACCAATCACAGTGCAGCTTTCATTTTTCACAAGCAGAATAAAAGGGTAAAAGCTGTGCTGTAATTGATTACCATTTTTTTCTTCCCAATAATGTATATCAACGCAAATATCTTCACTATGACATACTACATAACTGAATAGGACACCAAGCTGTGACTGTATTACATAAGTGAATCTTTAATTTTTTTCATCTCCAGTAGCAAACTTTTCCATGCCAACTGACCCTGCCCTGGGCATGGAGGTGCCTTACTGCTCCTACTATATTGTGACATCATTACAGTAAAACCTGACACAACTAAGCTGTCTGTGGAAGGAACTCACCTCACCTCAACTCACCTTAGACTTAATCCTAGAAAAGCAGCCATACAGATATTAATTATAGACATAAATAAGCATAAGTAATTTTTCCATCTTGGCCCTTTTGACATTTTCTGTCTCTGTTGAATGTATTATCTAGAAAATGTCACAACTCAAACATTATGGGGGTCATTTATGATGCTGAAATACGTCAATATTGCGGCACCTCGCTTAGTTGCACCACAATCTGCGACTTATTCCTGCTTGCGCCAGGTCTAAAAAAGTAGTGGTAGAAGGTAGTGAAGGGGACGGGTCAGCAGGCCGATCTGATTTACCATTTCCTATGCTTGTTTCACGCATAGAAAAAGGTCTAATGTAAGACAGCTAGGCAGCTGTCTTACATTTAGAACTGGCGGAGGATCCGCTGAATTTATAAAGAAGCTGCCGCCTCTACCTAACTGCAGCGGAACCACTGCCAGCTTAGAGATTTATTAAGACCGGCATCTAAAATGCCGGTTTTAATAAATGTGACCCTATATGATGTGACAGATCCATATTGCCATCAATTTAATGGATATGTCATGAAAAGCTATACTGTATAATTTTAAAGGATGCTTGTGAAGGATGGTATACAGTGGATTTATTGCCCATAGGTTCCCACTGTAAAAAAGAATATGTTTAATGTATGTTTTTTAATGGAATCTGCAGGATGGAAAACGCGAAGAAAATTACAGAGTGTTTTAAGACAAGAAAGCTCATTAAATCTGAATCTGTGGCTATATATAATTTAATGTTTCCATTCCATTTGTGCTGCATGTTATGGCAGTGAACAACAAATCATTGGAAATATCATATATTTTATTCAGCTTTCATATATTGATGTAGAAGGAGTATAAGAGAAATTATAGAATCATGCCAGTAAATTAAAGCTGGTTGACTGATATCTAAAACAATTAGTGATGTACCTGTGGTTTCTTTAATTTTAGAAATCCGATGACATCCCTCTCTCAAGGTTCCAAACAATGGGTCTGCATTCACTGGTGTATGTGCAACTGGCACGGTCATCCTGTGACAAGCTGTATCACCTTGCTGATGCAGTTCTGGATATATTGTCCCATGATTTGGAAGCATTGATTGTCTCTCATCAGGGTTCATGTAACTCCCAGTCTTTACTGATCCATCAGAAAGAATATGTTTAGCATCAGTAGTACACAAAGGAGACTCTACAGGAGTTGCGCATGAACTGCTACCAGTACTACAACCTGCATCCACAGAAGAACACTGGGAACTTTGCAGAGAGAAATGTCCTTCACTCTGAAATGATGACATACTCTTGGCAATATGATACTCACAAATCCGATTTATATTCTTATCGGCGTCTGCTAACTTAGAAATGTGCTCTGCAGAAGTACCATCAGCTTCAGAGTCACCAAGTTCTTTGGAAGAAGAAATAAAAGCTGCATTGGAAATAAATATGTCCTCTTGTTCTGAAAGAGAAGTTTCCACATTTGGGTCGTCTTTACTATCAGTTTCAGTTTTTCCAGAAAGCCTTGGCAATGTCTTTACATATACCGAACCTCCTGGCACTTTCTCTATTGCTCCCTTCTCAGTAGTATTATACCATCTTTGATTGTCCTTCCGAAACGCAGTTCTTTCCAAGTTAAAATTACTCAGGAGCTGACAGTCTTTCGAAGGGAGTGTTTCAAACTTTGTTTTTAGTTCACCATCATTTTCTGTTCGTTTACCTGATTGCTTTTTGACTGTCACATTTACATCAAAATGTGTTTTTATTTCTGTATCTGGTTTGTTTTTCCTCTTACAAGCATACACCAAAGAGCCCATTTGCATCTTGTTAAAGTATTCAGTAACAGATTTTGTCTCCATGGTTTCTGGCTCCATTTCTATGTTATCAGAATGAAGGATTTGTTTTGAAGGCACAGCTTTTGACTGGAGTTCCACAGCCTGACGATTTGCTAAGGAAGAAGTAGACTTCAAAGACATACATCCAGATTGTCTCTTAGTTACAGATATTTCCATCTGCTCTGGCATCAGAGTCTGGTATCCTTCAATGTTGGGCAATATCGCACGTGCTGGATGTTCTGTTTGCTTTTGCGCTGAAGCTAGTTCAGAACTCTCTGTCATTTCTGAAGAATTGGTTTCATTTCCGGAATCTGAAGAAGATTCAGGGCTATATGCTCTTAATATTGTTACACCTATGAGATAGAGAAGTAAATTAGTAAAAGAAAAAAATGACTAAACAGAATATTTTGTTATATGTTCTATATCATACCATAACCATACCTTTTAAATAACATGAATGTTTCATATAAATGTCAAAAATTATACAAAATAACGGCAGGTCCAAGGGGAAAAAGGAAAAGATGGTTTAATTATGATGAACTGTAACACAAATATAAAAAAATAATGAGATGGTTCAAAGGGATGATGGATTTTGTACACTAATGAATGAATGTCACAATGGTAAAAGAACCTGAGGTGTCATCTGCTTGGCTGTCTTCTGACACAGCCAATTCTTGCATCGCTTGAAGGTTTGAAACCACCGTTTCTTCTAGGATTGTCTCACATTTTTCATCTGCACTTGTCGGTACCGCATCAATAAGCGACACTGGGATGTCATCATTAGATACATTGACAGCTGTCATAGATGGATTCTGACAGTCTTCTTCATCAGAGCTGTCTCTAAATCCAGGAGGAGGAGCAGCAATGGCCATGTTCAAGGAATGCAACAAGAAGTCATCTTCATTGTCATTTCCTTCAGGTGGTGGAAGTGAAGTCAAATCTATAATGTCATCACTGGATCCTGACATGCTAAGGATATCTGTTCTGGTATCCTCTGGTCCTATTGTATCTTCTTCACAACTGGCCTCATCTTCATCTTCAACATCGTCTGTGGTTTCAGAATAACATATATCATGTAGAAGTGGTTCTTCTATTCCTTCTGCAGCACCAAACATTTTAGTTTCAGATATATTTGCATAAACAGCATTAGCAGCATAATGAATGCTTTCCGCATCGGATGTCAAGTCTAGGTCTTTAATATTGGCATTATTTAAGTAAATTATACTTTGTTTTTCCAGCATTTCAGGACTTTCATCCAACAATCTTTCATAGCCAAGTGTCTGTGGGTTTATGGAGTCTAGGTTATGGTCACCAAATATAAAAGACACCTTTGCACTCCTTGGAGAGTCTTGTGCTGTATTCGTGTGTTCCAGTCCTGACAGAGATAGCAATGCAGGCTGGCTTACACTGAGGCTGTTTTCCAAATCTATATGGTCACATTGTTTGGTTAGTTGCTGATCAAGTTCTCCTGAATTAAATGTAGTCTCTATGTACAAACTCCGATGGTCTTTATGACGCAGTGGACTTTCTGAAACTTCAGTGTTTCGTTGTTTCAAGTCTGCAAATATTTGTTGAGCTTCCTGATTTTCTTCATAAGCAAAGATAGTTGATTTTGGTAAGTAATTCCAATCACAATCATGATAGTTCATTTTAGTGCGAATTTCATTTCCTACGGAAATAAAAATAGCAAGAAATATAATTTTAATATGGATTTTGTGCTTACAAAATACATTTAATCAAGCCTAACATTCACTTAAAATAACCATTAATTCTACAAGTAAATTTCCCGGTTGGCTGATGACCAGGGGTCCACCCAAGCCCTACTCGATGCTGCTGGCCAGATACATAATGATCTGATGCTCTCAGCGTTAATTAATGCTGGACACATCAGGTGCTTATGTACCTGGCTGGCAGCCACAGGTACACCCCTGAATTCAACTGTATCACTACCCTGCTATTTATACTCATAGGCCACAGGCCACCATATGAGGAAGTCTACAAATGGTGCAAGGACACAGATGTCCCAGGCCACTGGCTGGAAAAAGCCTGTGGCCTGCATCAAAGATGGTGACATGAAATGGGACTTAAGTATTTTTTTTTCTTCTTCCCTTGGCCACTTGGAGAGCATACAACTGGGGCCGCTATAGGTGTCATTACTGAAGGTAGGGCTGGTTCAGAGCTGTGGCCCACATCTCACCTCTCCTGCTACGTATTAATTGTTTAATTAGAGACAATTGGGGAGGACATAACTTGGTAGCTATTCATGGCCAAAAAGGATGGATAGCTTCTGGGGATGTATTTTGTGCTGCACTGTTGTATTTGGTTCTGCTGGGGTGATATTTTGTGCTGCACTGTTATTGCTGAATCTGTCTACACATGCAAGTAGAGATGGATGTGGTGGCAAGTAGGGAAAAAAACAACAACAACAAAAAAAACTACTGTAGGTTCTTTCCAAACTTGTCACACCCAAGAACCTATAGTAGTTTTTTTCCCCTACTTGCCACCACATTCATCTCTACTTGCATTATCTGAACACGTGAGATTCCCTCCACGTGGTACCCCTAGAACAGCCTTTCCACTAGGAGGTAAAGCCTAAATCTGTCATACATCAAAGTAAGGGATATTGATGCACTAGATTTCTTCTCCACTGGCGCCTCTAATTAACCTGACCTTAGGGAGTAGGAAAAAAATCCTCCCTTAAAGAGGACCTTTCACCTCTCCTGACATGCCTGTTTTTATAGCGTCATGCATTCCCCCTGTAATAACAATTCTGGAACATCTATTCTTATGGCTCTATGTTGTGCCATTCCTTTATTATTTGCACTAGAAGTTATGAATGAATTGCTATTTGCCTTCAGTAAAGGAACAGAGGGGAGGTGACCAGTTGGGGGTGTGTACCTGCACAGACTGACTCTATCCAATCAGTGCTGTCATGTTCAGACTGTGCAGATACACACCCCCAAATTGTTACCTCCCCTCTGTTCCTTTACTGAAGACAAATAGCAATTCACATATAACTTCTAGTGCAAATAATAAAGGACTGGCACAACATACAGACATAAGAATAGATGTTCCAGACTTGTTATTACATGGGAAATGCATGAAGCTATTAAAACAGGCATGTCAGGAGTGGTGAAAGGTCCTCTTTAAAGATCAGTCTAACCATCATTCCTCTCTCTTTTCCTTTTTTCCCCCATAACGTCTGCACATGCCGGGCCCTGTTTACTTATGTTGTCCTGCCTTCTGTCAATTTGGACATGCCTACAATATGAGGGTAACTTTAATGTTTTTTTTTTTAGGGCCACTTTAAGTTCCAATTCTGTTTATGTGTACAACACACTGTATTCAGCAATCCATAGACGCTATCTTACCTGATTCTTGATTTGCTGTGTTTTTATTTGCCACATTAAAAATTGACCGTCTTGAATCAACTAATAGTCGGTAATAACCTGCTGTTAAGCAGGCAAGATTCATGGCATCAGATGATTCCATAAGCAGCGTAATAGGCTGTAAAATTGAAATAAATGTTAAATATAGAACAAAGATAACAAAATAATTAGCTCTAATACTGTCAAAGCAAAAAGAACTTGGTGAAATATGGTCCGGTTTTACGTTATGACTGATTCCAAATATGTTACCCATTCCAACACATTTGTTGACTGTGGGGATAATATCCAATAATCCGTATACATATCTAGAACCAAATGTAGTTAAAAACTATCCTTTATTTAGTGTCACATTGCCACCAAGTACAGAGGATTAAAGGGAACCTGTCACCTCAAAAACACAAAAAAAACTGCCAGCATTACCTTAAACTCGGGTCCAGTGTGTAACTAATGATGCTTTTCATCCATTTCAGTGATTCCTCTAATCGGCAGAAAAAGACTTTTTTATCCCCATGAGCGCGCACTTTGTAGTCAGCTTGAAGTCAAGGAGGCAGCGGCCTCCTTGCTTCAAGTCAAGTAAAGCACCGCCCCTCTTCTTCTTGATTGACATCCTTCCTTTGGGCCGGGGATCGCGTGCGCGGTGCGCTCCTTGTTCCTGCGCGATCCCGGGTCCGGCTCTCCAGCTTGCAGGCTTTCTTATGCGCACTGCGCATGCCCCAGCAATTCAGACGAGCAAGCGTAGGAGCGATCAGGCAGGCGTGTGCGCGCTCGTTTGAATTGCTGGGGCATGCGCAGTGCGCATAAGAAAGCCTGCAAGCTGGAGAGCCGGACCCGGGATCGCGCAGGAACAAGGAGCGCACCGTGCATGCGATCCGGGGCCCAAAGGAAGGATGTCAATCAAGAAGAAGAGGGGCGGTGCTTTACTTGACTTGAAGCAAGGAGGCCGCTGCCTCCTTGACTTCAAGCTGACTGCAAAGTGCGCGCTCATGGGGATAAAAAAGTCTTTTTCTGCCGGTTAGAGGAATCACTGAAATGGATGAAAAGCATCATTAGTTACACACTGGACCCGAGTTTAAGGTAATGCTGGCAGTTTTTTTGTGTTTTTGAGGTGACAGGTTCCCTTTAAGTATTTCAAGCAGTATTCTGTATAGGTGAGCTGACTTCATATGCTTCTTTTTATCTATAAGTCACTCTAATGACCTTTAGAAAGAGTATGACTGTCCTGTGATTCTGGTTCGATAAGTTTTGATTTGGTCACCTTGATTATAAATTACCATCTTATAGCAAGCAGTTGTCTTATTTTCGATATGATCATTATGGAGCATGACAGAATAAAGGAAGAAAATGCTAGTCATTCCCAAAAACACAATTATTTCGCTAACTGGTCTTCCAGTATTCTTCTAGTCTGTATGCAGCAAAAGTTTTTGATGGAAATTAAATTTTAGCCCAAACTGAACTTTTACATTTAAATTATTTAAATATATGTAATAGAAAACTTCATGTCATGTACATTTTGTGATTTTGTCCACATAATTTATTTATAGAGAACATCTTCTGCCTGGCAATACTAATGCTATCCTATCTTAAGATTATTGGAGGCACGCTTAATTATTTTACAGAAACTGTACATTTTTTAATCTAAATTCCATTTTTTCTATTCCTTTTATATGTTCTCCTGCTTTATTGTCAGCTGTTATGTTTTTATAATAGGATCCTCCATAGACTACTACCTTGATCACAATACATAATGAGAGACACTTATCATTCTAGGTACATCTGTTTTTTTTGGCAGTTATTTGTGGTACGTCTTTTTTGTGCAACATTCTGCGACATTTACCCACTTACACCATATTTTGCCACTTTTCAAAGTGGTCTGTATTTTAAGAGAAGTTTTGTGTCTAGAAATATTTGAAGGCACAATTATTATTTGCAACATTTGCAAAAGTTGCATCTCCACACCAGGCAACTCACTGGTATACTTTTACAGACATAGGTATACACCACATTACACTTGCACCAAATATAACTGCATGCCATTTCATAAATTTGGCTCAAAGACAGACTTAAAGCTCAAAGGCAGACTTAAAACTGACACCAAAACCACCGCAGATTATACATTTCCCCCAATGTTTTTTCACCATATCAAGCTGAAGTTCTCTGTTCTTTGAATTTCTTATAAAAGTAGCAAAAAGTGAACAAAAATACGTAAACTTGCGTTTTTAATAGGAGAGAAATGCTTTCATAAACTTACAACTTTTTAATCCATATCTGAGAACTGCACTTACCTTCACATCAAGAACATGAAGCTCCACTCTAACGGTTACATCATCCTCTGTGTACATTTCAATTCGATTGACATGGCTGAAGTCTGCAAGCAGGGCCACTAGATTAGTTTTTGTGTTTATTACATGGCTGATGCCGTATCGTGGACCAACTAACAAGGTCACATCTGAATGTTTTTCTCCCTGCTGTACAAGGAAATGAAAGTGTTAAGAGCTTCTGGTTCATCACCAATCTTTCAAGGCAAAGCTAAAAATAAAGTAGTAAACATTATAGATGAGTTTGTTGATTAGATGAATATGTATAGGGAATGTATTCCAATTTAAAGCAAGGAGGCAACATGTATATTTGTGCAGCTGTGAAAATGAATTCCATAATTTCTATGCATATTTGTTGTAGAAGATGAAACTACATTACCCAGGAAATATTGATGACCCCCGTTACTAGTTTTCAAAATTAATTGCATGTTGACTGATGCCATAAGCCTTTTATTAGAGAATTAATTAATGACAGACAACACAAAAAATGTAATATATTGAATTAATTATTGTATAAATAAATCACTTACAACCAATTTTGCCTTAAATACACGTCCACCATATAAGCGTAAGTCACTAAGAAACTTCAGATAGTGCACTTTGGCTTGAAGAGCAGACAGCTGTGAAGAGAAATAAATAGTGTTATACTTAAAATGCAAAACTCACAGAAACAAAAGGATAAAAAAGAGTCTCAGATTTTATCATATCAGAATGAGGTCTTAGTTTATACAGTATATATTGTTTGCATCTATTTTTGTGCACTAATATTCTTTTTCTGTGATTTACTTTGATATATATAGCCACTGACATCCGCAATCATTATTATCACATCATGCAGGATGTTTTTTTATCCTTTTGTTTCTGTGAGTTTTGCTTAGTTTATAACATGTACCTGAGGGAGTGGCACCTTCAGGTGTGAATGCGCTCTTAGCTTATCTTGAGTAGCATTCTTGTGCACTTTTGCTCTTCCTATCAAATTGAGCGCCCTGATTGCGTGGTACGTATAGGTGTGTTTGCTCCTCCTCTCATTGGTTGCTGTATGCACATAGAGGTCACTAGGAGCAACACACCTATATGTGCAGTGTCCATGCTCCTAGATCTAGATGCCCAATGGCATAGTTAGGTTTAGCGTAGGACCTGCCTGACTTGAGATCACCGTGACGCTGGGTAGGTGGGCACAGATGTGTTTTGATCAAAATATATTGGTTAAGAGTCTCAGATTTTATCATATCAGAATGAGGTCTTAGTTTATACAGTATATATTGTTTGCATCTATTTTTGTGCACTAATATTCTTTTTCTGTGATTTACTCTTATACTTAAAATGACTGTATTATAGAAAAATCCTGCTAAATAAGATAAAAAATACAAGTCAGCTTAATTTATAGCATTATCTTCTTCTGTATTGTTAAAAATAGGGAGTTGGGTGACAAAATGATAATTAAATGCTACAGTGATACATAGATAAGTACGTTGTGTAGCAGAAACAGTTTGTAATCACTAGATTATGGACATTTCAAAATATCATGTTACTTAGGTTTAAATGGGCTTTACAGGATGTAAATATTGATAGCCCATCTCCACGGGCGGACTTGGAACTTAAAGTGGCCCTGGAAAAAATACTAAAAGTGGCCCCGTTTTGTAGTTGGGTCCAAATTGATGGAAGGCAGGGCCAGCAATATCATATTGTAGCACATTATACTACCCCAACAGAGCCAAATACCACAGTCCATCACACAATACTGCCAGCAGTACAAAATACATTCCCAAATTCTCACACTGGCTGGCCCCCTGGGCATTGGCCCACAGGGAAATTTCCCTGTAAGGTCTACGGCCAATCTGCCCCTGCCCATCTCTAGGATAAGTCATCTACAGTATATTTCATCAGTAGTGGGCGACCCCTGCAATCCCCACTGATCAGCTCAATAGGGAGGCTCCTGTGCTCCTGCAAACCATGCATCCCCTTCATTATTTACAATGGCTCACTTGCACCTGATGTAGTAAACAATAAATTGACACAACCCAGCAAATACACAGTTGCAGCAAGCTTTAAATTGACACTTAACACAGCAAAACTCATTGAAGATGTCAAGTTAAAGCTTGCTGCAACTATGTATTTAATGTACTGTATTAAGCGTCAAGTTACTATTTGCTGCTTCTGTATTAGAGATGAGCGAATCCTCCAAAATTCGCTTCGCCGAATGTTCGTCGAACTTTTCAAATGATTCGTACCTCATACGAATCTATTCGGCGAAGCTGGGTACAAATCATACGTTATTATGTGGTGTTTTGCGAACATTAGCTCACTTATAACGAACGTACAGTTGTTAAAGGTACACAACTTTTGCAGATGACACTAAACTGTGTAAAGTAATTAACACAGAAGAGGACAGTACACTGCTACAGATGGATCTGGATAGACTGGAGGCTTGGGCAGAGAAGTGGCAGATGAGGTTTAACACTGACAAATGTAAAGTTATGCATATGGGAAGGAATAATGCAAGTCACCAGTACATACTAAATGGTAAAATATTGGGTAACTCTGACATAGAAAAGGACCTAGGAATTTTAGTGAACAGAAATCTAAGCTGCAGAAACCAGTGTCAGACAGCTACTGCCAAGGCCAATAAGATAATGGGCTGCATCAAAAGAGGCATAGATGCCCGTGATGAGAACATAGTCCTGCCACTTTACATATCACTAGTCAGACCACACATGGAGTACTGTGTACAGTTCTGGGCTCCTGTGAACAAGGCAGACATAGCAGAGCTGGAGAGGGTTCAGAGGAGGGCAACTAAAGTAATAACTGGAATGGGTGGACTACAGTACCCAGAAAGATTATCAAAATTAGGCTTATTCACTTTAGAAAAAAGACGACTGAGGGGAGATCTAATAACTATGTATAAATATATCAGAGGTCAGTACAGAGATCTCTCCACGATCTATTTATCCCCAGGACTGTGACTGTGACGAGGGGACATCCTCTGCGTCTGGAGGAAAGAAGGTTTGTACACAAACATAGAAGAGGATTCTTTACGGTAAGAGCAGTGAGACTATGGAACTCTCTGCCTGAGGAGGTGGTGATGGTAAGTTCACTAAAAGAGTTCAAGAGGGGCCTGGATGTATTTTTGGAGGGTAATAATATTACAGGTTATAGTTACTAGAGAGGGGTCGTTGATCCAGGGAGTAATTCTGATTGCCTGATTGGAGTCGGGAAGGAATTTTTTTCCCTAAAGTGGGGAAAACTGGCTTCTACCTCACAGGGTTTTTTTGCCTTCCTCTGGATCAACTTGTAGGAAAACAGGCCGAACTGGATGGACAGATGTCTTTTTTCGGCCTTATAAACTATGTTACTATGTTACTATGTTACAACTTATATGAACACGTACGCATGAGCGTACAAATTGCGTACGAATCCCCAGTGCACTATTGTCTAGCAATTGCATAATACGCAGGCACGCACGATGCTAGGCCGCAGCGTGCACTCCTCAGAGGCAGAGCGAAGTTTTACAAATGGCATCCAGGCGATCCTCAGCAATTAGCTCTGGAGAGTTTAAATACATGATCCAGCTGATGGACCAGCAGGATTACGATGGCACACACCGACAGCCGAACCAGCAGAAGGAGATGCAGCCGGTGATCCAAGGCTTGCGTGCAACTATTATGAATTCTACCAGTAGAAGCTGTGGCTACATGTCCTTTGGCACTGCTGGCGTGTGCCACCTTCTCCTTCTTTTTTTTGGAGCTCGAGTTCTGGCTGGAAGTGGAACCCTTTTGCTTTTCCGTGCCAGACATTTTCACTTGACTGTGGCCTTGTAGGTCTTTGTCTCTCTCCCTGTCTCTCTCCCTGTTTCTCTCCCTGTCTCTCTCCCTGCCTGATTAATTACTAGCCCTGCACTGGCCCTGCAGTATCCCTAAAATGTTTATTATGGATTCCCAGAACAATTACACTCCAATTTTAACAAACAGTTCTCTTTCTTTAGGAACTTCACAGACAGTGCTTCTGCTCGTCTCAGCAGTCGCAGCACAACTGATGCGTCACTGGCTTACCGAGCCTGTGAGCCAATCAGAGCAAGTCGTTCCCACTAGGTCAGGTGACTACTTTCTTCCCAGGCTTTTTTCCTCACGAATAACGAACTAACAGTAAAAGTTTGCTAATTAACTGAATTCGTACGCATCAGCGTATAAAGTAACTTATACGTAGCATTAGCGTACAATTTATCGGACAAGTACGTAACGAATGCGTAGAAAGCTTTAAGAACATTTTCGAATCTAACGGAGCGAATCTCAAAAAATCCGGATTCGCTTCGCAGCGGAAAATTTCCAAGATTCGTATCGAATCTTCGAAGCGGCGAATCGATTCGCTCATCTCTAATCTGTATACTGCCCGGCATATGTTTTTAATTGAAAGTCAAATGCAGAAGTATCCAGCTGTTCAGGCATACAGTTGTATATGGCTTTGGTATGCTTGACTACATCTGTATACTGCTCAGTATATGTTCTTTATTCCAAAAGGTCAACCACAATTTTCAGAACAACCAGATGTAAAAACAAAAATATATACTAGTATACTGTATGGTCAGGTATAAATGTATAATGTGTCTGCAACAAAAATCTGTCTAAAAAAGTGGTGCAATCTGGTGCATTGAGGGTGTATACACTTTTTTCTGACATGCTAGACAAGGGGCAGGACTTAGCAGAAAGGGATGGTTCTTTACAAGAAAGGAGTGTGGTTTACAATAGGCTATTGTGTGCCAAAATTGCACCACAATTCTGGCATAAAAATCTGTCCCAAACTAAGCTAACCAATAGTTGGTATAGAGAAAAATGTTTATCCCCACACTAAATCTGAGCCCCTGTGATAAATCTGGTGCAGGTCTAGACAGCTGGTCTAAGCTTACACCATCTTTAGGATTAGTGACGCTGGGCCTATAAGATTTTAACCTTACCTCTTATTCCACATTTTTTTTTGTATATTTGAAGATCATTGATAATTTTGTTTTGAAAACATGCAACTTTCAGCAATTAAAGATGTATCTTCCCAATCAACAGATACATACAGTTTATCATGGTTTATTATTGTTAAAATGGCAAAGGTGGCCTGGATCTACAGTATTTCCCCCAATTGTTGATATTTCAGTTGGTTTTATAATACAGATATGACCAAATCTAAAGCATGAAAACGTTATTACTGACTTCACCTGCTTCTGGGCCAAGAGAGAGAGGCAAATGTGCACTTTGAAAATTCTTCATTATACCAATTTTTGCACTCTTCCAGTTTTAGATTGTATATTCCTTAGATGTATTTTTTTTTACCTTTTTGCCTGGAGGCACCAGGTTTTGATTGGCTTTGACAAGATGTGACAGCGCCTTCTTTATGTTCTTTTCCTTCATGCTTTGTAGAACTGCAGACGGAAGGAACGTCGCAAGTCCCCATTCCTTTCTGCAAGTATAAATACTTTTTTATTCCTTGTGCTTATATCTAAGTTGAGTAGATTTATCAGGCAAAGAAATTGTAATATGAACTACTAATTTGTTACCTTTACCAACAGGTGGTCTACAAAGTATGTCCGGCCATGACATGCCAGCTCTCTATTGTGGCTCATTTAGGTTGGCCCCAAATGGGAACTCCCCCATGATGCCCATTTGCCCTGTGAGGAAACCTCTTTTTCATAATTCATAACACTATTATTATAGTGTATTTTACATGAAGTCAATAGATTTCAATTACTTGCGTTGACATTTGTAAATCAGCATTGTTCATCATATGAATCCAGTCTTTTTCATAGTAATAGTGACAATAAATCAAAATCTTTATCAGTAAAAAACCTTTCTATAAAAATATTACTTTCTAGTGACTTTATACAATTGCTGTGCATTAGGACAAGTGACAAAAACATTCTGAATTTTGGTCTATTACAGTCGATTCACATTATTACGACCACCAGCTAGTATCCAGAATATCCTTTGTGTGCAACAAGAACAGCTGCTAGACAGGCTGAGAGTGACTCAATAAGGTCCTAGTAGGTTGTCACATGTATCATCAGCCAGGCTGACCACAGAACATCCCACCTCTGCTGGAGGGTGTGTGGGAGAGGATCCATAGAGCAAAAATGACAATCGAGTTGGTCCCACGGATTTTCGTTTGGTTTCAAGTCTGGGGAATTAGGGCACGAGGGTAGTACATGAAAGTCTTGGTGATGCTCTTTCAATTAATGTCAGACATTTCTAGACATGGCGGACTGTCTTACTGAAAGATCACATTCGCCCCAGGGAAGACAGTCAGCATGTATGGGTGTACATGATCTGCAAGGATGGATTCATAACTAAATAAGTTCAGAGTGCCTTCCATATGAATAAGTGGGCCCAAAGAATTCTACAAACACATTCCCCAGACCATAACACTGCAACCACCAGCTTGTGTTCTTACAGCAATGGTTGCAGGGTATTCATTCTCTGATGTTTCTCATCTGACACGGCAACGTCCATCCGTTCAATGATGTTGAAAATTCATCATTGAATGGAGAATGCAACTGTTTGCCAATCAGCAGAGGTCCAATTGCAATACTGCGGCAAAAATTGAAGCTTTTCTGCAGATGCAATTTCATTAGCAGAGGTGCAGTGACCATCTGTCTGTTTTGGAGCCCCATATACAGTAGGGTTCGATGAACTGTTGATTTAGACACATATCTAGTTCATTTTGTCAGTGAGTTACTCTATTGTAGCATGTCAGTCCACTCTAGTGTAGCTTCATGGACACTTTCACCACAGTAGCAGATGAACATTTCAGAAATGCTGCCACACTTGGCCTGAAAGCCAATAATAATCTCTTTTTGCAACTTTGACAAATCGCCCCTTTTACACATGACATCAATGAGGATATGTGTGCAGACAGCCTATCGCCAGGGCCGGATTATAATTGGAGCATTTGGAGCTACTGCTCCAGGCCCCGGCTCCAATGATTTCAGGGGGGCCCTGCGCCAGAAGTCCTCCTTTTTTACAGTTGGGGCGCAGGAAGCAATGAGCGCTTCCATCAATACAGATGGAAGCGCTCATTGCTGGAGCGCAGGAGCTGGGCCCTGGTACTCACCGCTCAGCTCCTGCGCTCCCTTCTTCATTGGTGGTCAGCGGCTGCCTGCGCTGCACTATCCTGACTGGTGCGGCGTCAGGACGTAGTGCGCGCACTCTGACCTGACGCTGCACACAGTCAGGTGACAGTGCAGCGTGGGCAGTGAAGACAGAAGAGCGCCGGACCCGGAGCTGCCTAGAGGTACGTTTTTTTATTTTTTTTAATGGGGGCACAGTGGGCTGATCTGAGGTCTGATTGGGGCACTATAGGCTGATGTGATGTCTATGGGGGCACTATAGGGT
This sequence comes from Rhinella marina, assembly GCA_900303285.1. Classification (NCBI taxonomy): domain Eukaryota; kingdom Metazoa; phylum Chordata; class Amphibia; order Anura; family Bufonidae; genus Rhinella; species Rhinella marina. The sequence goes on along the minus strand of ONZH01009984.1, from coordinate 197,001 downwards.
GATCTGAGGTCTGAAGGGGGCACTATAGGGTGATCTGAGGTCTGAAGGGGGCACTGTGGGCTAATCTGAGGTCTGAAGGGGGCACTGTGGGCTGATCTGATGTCTGATGGGGGCACTATAGGGTGATCTGAGGTCTGGAGGGGGCACTATGGGCTGATGTGAGGTCTGATGGGGGCACTATAGGCTGATGTGATGTCTATGGGGGCACTATAGGGTGATCTGAGGTCTGAAGGGGGCACTATAGGGTGATCTGAGGTCTGAAGGGGGCACTATAGGGTGATCTGAGGTCTGAAGGGGGCACTGTGGGCTGATCTGAGGTCTGAAGGGGGCACTGTGGGCTGATCTGAGGTCTGAAGGGGGCACTGTGGGCTGATGTGAGGTCTGAAGGGGGCACTGTGGGCTGATTTGAGGTCTGAAGGGGGCACTGTGGGCTGATCTGAGGTCTGATGGGGGCACAGTGGGCTGATGCGAGGTCTGATGGGGGCACAGTGGGCTGATCTGAAGTCTGATGGGGGCACAGTGGGCTGATCTGATGTCTGATGGGGGCACAGTGGGCTGATGCGAGGTCTGATGGGGGCACAGTGGGCTGATGTAAGGTCTGATGGGGGCACACTGGGCTGATTCAAGGTCTGAAGAAAGCACACCGGGCTGATCTGAGGTCTGAAGGGGGCACTGTGGGCTGATGTGAGGTCTGAAGGAAGCACAGTGGGCTGATCTGAGGTCTGAAGGGGGCACAGTGGGCTGATCTGAGGTCTGAAGGGGGCACTGTGGGCTGATCTGAGGTCTGAAATAGGCACTGTGGGCTGATCTGAGGTCTGATGGGGGCACTGTGGGCTGATGTGAGGTCTGAAGGGGGCACTGTGGGCTGATTTGAGGTCTGAAGGGGGCACTGTGGGCTGATCTGAGGTCTGATGGGGGCACAGTGGGCTGATGCGAGGTCTGATGGGGGCACAGTGGGCTGATCTGAAGTCTGATGGGGGCACAGTGGGCTGATCTGATGTCTGATGGGGGCACAGTGGGCTGATGCGAGGTCTGATGGGGGCACAGTGGGCTGATGTAAGGTCTGATGGGGGCACACTGGGCTGATTCAAGGTCTGAAGAAAGCACACCGGGCTGATCTGAGGTCTGAAGGGGGCACTGTGGGCTGATGTGAGGTCTGAAGGAAGCACAGTGGGCTGATCTGAGGTCTGAAGGGGGCACAGTGGGCTGATCTGAGGTCTGAAGGGGGCACTGTGGGCTGATCTGAGGTCTGAAATAGGCACTGTGGGCTGATCTGAGGTCTGATGGGGGCACTGTGGGCTGATCTGAGGTGTGATGCTGGCACTGTGGGCTGATGTGAGGTCTGATGGGGGCACGGGGGGCATGGTATAGTATTTGGGGACATTGGGGAGCACAGTGGGCACAGTATTTTAGGCAGCAACAGGATAACAGTAAAAGTGGGTAATCTATGATGTCTTTGTGGCAGAGAGAAGATGGGTCTGAAAGAAGTGTCATGGCTGTGTGGGCCAAATAGAGAAGATGAGAAAAGAGAAGATCTACATCAGGAAGACGTCACTGGATGTAAGAGGTATGTGCTGCTGTATCATCTGGTATGTCTGGTGCTGGTGAATGTAATGTCCATCCAAATATGTGTCACCTGTTTCTTCAGCAAGGACTTGCCGGTATATGGTATGTTACTGCTGCAGCCAATCAGTGATCTAATGCTGAGAACTGGCTGCAGTGGACACATACCATACACCTGCACATCAGTGTGCACATCACCAAAAAGAGGAAAAAGGTTTCCTCATCCTTGTGTTTAAATGACTGTGGTGATGCTGCCAGCGCTGTGCTCCCTCTGGCTCATGTCTTATTGTATGTGGAGTGTCAGCTCCAGAGCAAACAAGCACTCCAGCCCCAGCACAGCTCAGCTTAAGGTTTTCCTCTTTTTTTTTTTTCTTTTGCCAGGCCCTTACTGGACGAGGGGCGTGGTTTAGCAGATTGTTGGGTGTGGTTTAGCAGGTTGGGGGTGTGGTTTAGAAGGTTGTGGGTGTGGTTGAGAATGTCCTCCTTTTTAAGATGAAGCAGGTGGCCACCCTACCCCCCGCGCCCCTGGTGCCGCCCCCCGCTGCCGGTGGTACAGTGGTACAGCTTCCGTGCTCCGCTGTCTCCTATCTCACTGGCTACTTCCGCCAGTGAGATAGTCGCATCCGTCTGACCCAGGTCACCGCAGCCCCGGATAGGCCAGAGCCTATCCGGAGCTGCGGGCAACAGAGCAGACGGACGCGATGACGTCATTTTTATATACATAGTCAACTGTCTGTTTCCAGTTGGGGTGCGTCTTTTCAGTCTGTCAGCACTGATTGGACAGTATCAGCGACCTCCACCCACCCAACTGGTAACATCTCTTTGATATTTTTTCAAAGGCTATATTCAGATCACTATTAGCCCTTCACTGGGCTTTCCGTTCAAGGTTACATTTAAATTCTTGAAACTGGATTCAAACATAACCCTCAACGGAACTTTGTTACATTGTTCTGGAGGGCCTCGCGTAAGTTGCAGCGAGGGGGGGCACCCATCATAAATTTTGTGCTCCATACTGCTGGTAGCCTTAATCTGGCCCTGCCTATCGCACACCTTATATACCCACAAAGCCAGTTCACAACACATGACTTTCTTCATGAACTCTGAGCTGCCATTGTCTAAAGTATATGTATGTAATATGCCTCTAACAATATAAAAAGTACTCTGGATAAACAAGCAGATCTTTTACTTACTCAATATATTTCAATGAGATTTTTTGTGTTTGCTTCGTGGTAACCGTTGCAATGTACATCTGTAATGCTGCCAATCTCAGTGCAATGTCATATTTCAGCTCTGGCCCAAATCTTTCTTGGACAACGTCATTGCAACTCTGTAATTGACCAACAGATGGCGCATTAGACTCAGAATGCCAGACAATATCATGCAGCATTTTAAAATTGATGTGCTTAACTTACACGAAGAGTATAATAAATAGCATCACTGTCAAGGTTCTGCATCAGGTACATCATAAGCTTGCAGGAAAAGTATCAATAAAACCTAAGTGTCATATAGCAGGGTCTAGGAAGACTGAGCTCAATGTAATGGATAGGAACAAAATCTACTAAGATCACTTCCAGCCTGCATGATAGTGTATTCATTTTTAATGATTTACATTAGAAACATTGCATTTTAGAAGGTCCCCTATACTGTTTTATGTTATGCCCTGTATACAAGAATATATTACTATTTTACCTAACTGCTATTAAACTGAACACTACGTAGACTATACAATATTGACACCTACCTTCTTCAGATGTAATCAACAGAGGGTCTGGAATATGTTATAGCATGGTGAGGATTTCTTACCTGCACATATAAATATTCAAAAGCAACAGGATCTCTCCGAAGTAGGTCAATTGGATCCTTTGGAACAAAGCTAATTCTAAACAGGCATCTCATCATATGTGAGCTGGGTCTTTGAGTCACCTAGACATTAGACAAAGATATTAGTAGAAATCTGAGTAACTGGGATATAAAGGCTATTTACACTTTACTAAGTCTTTAAGAAAAAACCTTTTTAAAACTCATTTTTTTTATTCATCTCCTATGTAAACCTATGTGCACCAGGGTTGCTAATGCTGTAGATATATGGCTACTGATGATAAAAACATCCTTGGGGGCACATTTACTGGAGTTGTAATTTTTCCACAAGCATTGGAAACTCTAGTCTTTAGTAAATGTGCCTCCCTTTGTGCAGTCTGATCCTACAGACATGTATTACTTAAAGAGGGCATTCCTGTTTTTGGAAGGTGAAGTTAAAGAGGACCTTTCACCTCTCCTGACATGCGTGTTTTAATAGCTTTATGCATTCCCCATGTAATAACAATTCTGGAGCATCTATTCTTATGGCTTTATGTTGTGCCATTCCTTTATTATTTCTACTAGAAGTTATTAATTAATTGCTAGCAGTCTGCACTAAGGGTACAGAGGGGTGGTAACCAGTTGTGTACCTGTTCAGTCTGAAAATGGCAGCATTGATCGGATAGAGTGAGTCTGTGCAGGGATACACCCCCAACTGGTTACCAGCCCTCTGTACCCTTACTGCAGACTGTTAGCCTCTGCAGCAACAATTTACTCCACCAAGTAAACATGTACATCTACAGTGCCTTGCAAAAGTACTCCTTGGTGTTTTTCCGTTTTTTATTACAACCTTGAATTTGAGGGGTAAGGCCTCAATGGTGGCAGTGGTCATGTGCTGTGCCTGCACACATCAACGCTGAGGTCATTATTTGCTGGTAGTAGTGCGTGAGTGTAGACATCATGTACCATAAGTGGAGGAAAAGGGAGCTTGGAGTGCCCCAGATGAGTCCAATTTTTTTTTCTTAAATCCTCGCACCCTGCCTTACAAAATCAAAAGGGGTTCCCAGTCTCAAAGAAGTCTTATAAAATGAATTTTATTTTAGATTTTATGCAATGAAAAAAAGAGTCCCGATTGTTATAGTGGAATTAACAAAATACCCTTTTAAAAAAAGAAATAAAAACTGAAAATATATGACTGTATATCTATTCACCACTTTTGTTGTAAAACCCATGAAGTCCACTTCAATCAATTAACTTCCAAAGTCACATAATTAGTTGAAGAGTCCTTCTATCTGCAAAGTGTCATGTGATCTGTTATATGATGTGAGTATAAATATACATGTTCTGAAGGGCCCTGGAATCTGTAACACTACTAAAGAAGAACAAGAAGTCCAAAGAGCTCTACAAACCTGTCAGAGACAGAGAAGTGTAGATCAAGGTTGGGTTATAATAAAAATGTCAAGCTTTGATTGTCCCATGGAGCAAGATAAAGTCCATTATAACAGAATGGAAAGAATATAGAACAAATACAAACCTGAAAAGAGAAGGCCACCCACCAGAACTCATAAACTGGGCAAGGGGGGCATTAATCAGAGATTAAACAGAGACATAAACCATAACTCTGAAGGAGATCCAAAAATCCATCATTGGAAGTATATTTTCATAGGACCACAGTAAGCCATACACACACACAGAGTGAAACTTTATGGAAAAGACATTGCAATTTTGTACTTTCAAGGTAGTAGACATGTTGTGTAAATTAAATTGTAGAAACCACCCAAAACCTGTCTTCATTCTACAACAGCAAAAAACACAAAAGGGGGTGGGGCTGGGGGGATACTTTTGCAAGGCACGGTAAATCCATTATTAGATGACATCTTTAATTTCATATGCAACACAATACAATACAGTTTTTTTTATCTTGTTTTCAATGTTTAAAAGATTCTTTAAGAGAAATAAACCTGAGTTAGTGTCTCCTGTTCATGTAACAAAAGTAGTTTGGTTCCAGCTCCCTCTGTTGTTTGCTCCAGCATCAAGGAAAAGTGTTCAATGCACTTTATTGAAAGCTTTTCTTGGAGTGTTAATATAACATCCTGTAAGAAAATCATATCTCAGTGTAAAGCACTTCACATGCTATATCTAAGTATCCATCTAGTACTTGATAATATCTATGTTTAAATAGCAAAAAAAAAAAAAAATAATCAAAGCAAAATAGAAATAATATGAGGCGATAACATTTATTCACTCATTCATTATAGTGTACAGTAGATATGGACCTGACAATACAGTGTTACATGTTATTATAAGATTGTATTTAAAGATACACTGTAATATTTTATATATGTTATTTATAGTTAAAGATGCAGGGTAACATTTTACAACACAATCAGTTTTTTTTTTAACTTTATTTAAAAATAAAGATGATTTAATCCTAGTAATAATATGCTTTTTGACATTGTTTCTATGTTTTTTTTTTTTTTTACAAGTCCAGCATAAGGAATCTTGCTGACGAGAACCCTTGAACTAAAAAGTAATGTTAGATGGCATCCATGGAAGTCGTATCCATTGACTTAATTTTGCAGTCCTTTGTTGAGAGCCACAGTGGGTGCTTCATTGAGTTTAAGGCTCAAAAATGCAGATCCGCAATACCACGGATGCCGAACGGCTTGTGTTCCGCAATTTGCGGAATACACATCGCTGGCACCCCATAGAAGATACCTATTCTTGTCCGCTATTACAGGCAAGAATAGGACATGTACTATATTTTCTCGATGAGCCGGGCACAGAGATTTATCAAACTGGTGTAAAGGAGAACTGGCTTAGTTGCCCCTAGCAACCAATCGGATCCGACCTTTCATTTTTTACAGCTCTTTTGGAAAATGAAAGGAGGAATCTGATTGGTTGCTATGGGCAACTAAGCACTTCTACAACAGTTGATAAATCTCCCCCAATGCCTTTACATTTTTAAAGACCAATGACATTTGTAAAACCATGTATGTGATAAATTGACAGAGAGAGCAACGGTGTATGTAGCATAGGGAAAGCCCAGGCAGTTTCAATGGAGCCGTTTATACCATCAGTTGATGATAACCTATTTAGGATACCATTTTCAATAGGAATGGCATTGTTAATAAACAAGTAGATCATAAAAAAGAAGTGGAAGGCGATGTAAACACCAGGCCCTTCTGTCCTGGATGACAACGCCTGGCACCATAGTTGGACATCCAGTTTGATGTTTACTACAGGACTCCTGTTCTTCTGTGTTTGCCACTGATGGCAAGGAATCTAGCTGTGATCATGAGAAATAACATAATAACTAGTAAAAAAATAAATAAAAAAAATGGGAAAGAGTACATTTATGAAAGCAATTATATGTGACATTTTAAATGAGGCCTGTACATGAGTTTATCAACTCCGAACAAACAAGCAAGGAAGAGATGGAGACAGATTTATTGTTTAAACAGTCGACATTGCATTTCATTCATTCACTGACTGCCAAATCTACCCATGGATTACATTTGGTGTACCCAATAGAAGATACCAAATAAAGAAACAAGGCTGCTGACATGAAAACACAAATTGCAGATTGAGATCAATCCATATTGCATAGGTAAATTTATTAGTGTTTTTACCAATGGGTTATTATGTAGCTGCAATAGTTTCAGCAAGAACAAATTAAAATAATGAGCATTAGGAAATCACATTAATGTATATGGCATCCATAACTTTCTAAAAATACCTTTGCAAATAAATTAACACGATTCTAATCTGTGCTGTGGAGTTTTGCTTCTGCATGTGACATAGACAGATGGCATGGATTGTTAAACAGGAAATCTTAAGTACAATGAGAGAAGTAATAGGAAAGCAGATAGACATTTTTTGGATTAGGTAGATTACGGCACCAATTAAACATTGCAGCTGCAATATCACAGTTTAGAGACTCATTGGTCTCGTTAATGAGACAGGGCGAGATACAGAGGACCCAAACGACTTTAATGTCCACGACAAATCTAAGTGTTGAAAGTTGATCAGAAATGTGATTCCCTCTGATAGGAGGATATTAACACATAATCTACTTATAATGGCAATTCTAATTAGTGGCTGACACAAAGGAGGAAAGAGTAGCTGCTGCTAAGCCTGGTATATGTTTTGTTGTGGACCATGCAGCTTGCCATTATGATTAAAATCACATTACGTAACAGCAGTCCTATTCTGAGATTACAGTGCCTTGCGAAAGGATTCGGCCCCCTGGAACTTTTCAGCCTTTTGCCACATTTCAGGCTTCAAACAAAAAGATATAATATTTTAAACTTTGGGTGAAGAATCAACAATAAGTGTGTCACAATTGTGAAGTGGAACGAAATGTATTGGATCATTTAAAATTTTTTTGTAATAATAAAACTGAAAAGTGGGGTATGCTAAATTATTCGGCCCCCTTGCATTAATACTTTGTTGCACCACCTTTTGCTGCGATTACAGCTGCAAGTCGCTCGGGGTATGTCTCTATCAGTTTTGCACATCTAGAGACTGAAATTATTGCCCATTCTTCCTTGCAAAACAGCTTGAGCTCCTTGAGGTTGGATGGAGAGCGTTTGTGAACAGCAGTTTTCAGCTCTTTTCACATATTCTCAATTGGATTCAAGTCTGGACTTTGACTTGGCCATTCTAAGACCTGGATACGTTTATTTTTGAACCATTCCATTGTAGATTTTGCTTTATGTTTGGGATCATTGTCTTGTTGGAAGATAAATCTCCGTCCTAGTCTCAGGTCTTTTGCCGACTCCAACAGGTTTTCATCTAGAATGGTCCTGTATTTGGCTCCATCCATCTTCCCATCAATTTTAACCATCTTTCCTGTCCTTGCTGATGAAAAGCAGGCCCAAACCATGATACTGCCACCACCATGTTTGACAGTAGGGATGGTGTGTTCAGGGTGATGAGCTGTGTTGCTTTTACGCCAAACATATCGTTTTGCATTGTTTCCAAAAAGTTGGATTTTGGTTTCATCTGACCAGAGCACCTTCCTCCACATGTTTGGTGTGTCTCCCAGGTGGCTTGTGGCAAACTGTAAATGAGACTTTTTATGGATATCTTTGAGAAATGGCTTTCTTCTTGCCACTCTTCCATAAAGGCCAGATTTGTGAAGTGTTTGACTGATTGTTGTCCTATGGACAGACTCTCCCACCTCAGCTATAGATCTCTGCAGTTAATCCAGAGTGATCATGGGCCTCTTGGCTGCATCTCTGATCAGTCTTCTCCTTGTTTGAGATGAAAGTTTAGAGGGACGGCCGGGTCTTGATAGATTTGAAGTGGTCTGATACTCCTTCCATTTCAATGCTTGCACAGTGCTCCTTGGGATGTTTAAAGCTTGGGAAATCTTTTGGTACCCAAATCCGGCTTTAGACTTCTCCACAACAGTATCACTGACCTGCCTGGTGTGTTCCTTGGTCTTCATGATGCTCTCTGTGCTTTAAACAGAACCCTGAGACTATCACAGAGCAGGTGCATTTATACGGAGACTTGATTACACACAGGTGGATTCTATTTATCTTCATCAGTCATTTAGGACAACATTGGATCATTCAGAGATCCTCAATGAACTTCTGGAGTGAGTTTTCTGAACTGAAAGTAAATGGGCCAAATAATTTTGCATGCCCAACTTTTCAGTTTTATTATTACAAAAAAAGTTGAAATGATCCAATAAATTTCGTTCCTCTTCACAATTGTGACCCACTTGCTGTTGATTCTTCACCAAAAATTTAAAATGTTATATCTTTTTGTTTGAAGCCTGAAATGTGGTAAAAGGTTAAAAAGTTCCAGGGGGTCGAATACTTTTGCAAGGCACTGTAAATGGTGCTATATGTTCTAGAAAATGCACAGGAGGAATAATGGTAAAAAGCATATATACCACTGCTAGGTAGCATTGTCCTCACTAAATGAATCAGCTTGTATAGGACTATCAGAAACTATGGTCACCTAACAGAGTATAAAGTATAGACAGTAGGTTTTGAAAACCTACTGTTTAATGTTGGCAGTGCATGCCAGAAGAGTCAGGATCTGCCAGAGAAGAGTCCAGCTTATTCATGAATTGATGTTCCCACCCTCAACTGATTAACAGTTTTCAATCTAGGGAAAGGTTGCGGAGGGTGGAAGGGGGAAGCAGGAGCTCATGAATATGTCAGACTCTACAAAGGCCACTATTCACACTAGAGGACCTAGAATGTCCATGCATAAAATGGACACCCAAATTATTTTAATGGGATTTGTGCAATGCATTCTGATCTAACATTGTGCCATGGTCATGGTATCACATATAATTGTGTTACTAAGTTATTGGGCATATTGGAGAGAAGGTGTGTTGTGTCTGTGGGAAAGGATGGTAAACTAGGTATTATAGATAGATTCCCTTTAAACGAAAGTGTTGCCAGAAAATGACCTATTGTTTAAGTTTTATGTTAAACATTTTTAAAGAATTATTGGTGGTCTTTTTAAAATTTTTTATGTCACGTTTTCCGGCAGCAGAGCGTGTTTACACAGCACGATCTGCTGCCTACTAACAGTTATTTTTGTTTCCACACAAATGATCTATACCCAACTGCTCGTTCATCATGTAATTGGTGGCACCTTTATACTGCCTATGAACGCTCGTTAGTGATTATCAGGTGGATTCTCAGCCCATGTAAAGGACCCTTTAGGCTTTCCTAGTGCACAATTACTAATTTAACATGAACATATCCAGCCCTACATTTCTCCCTGCAGAGGTGGGATTGAGTATTAAATTGCACCTTTCAGATGTAGCATATATACATGGCTTAATGTAATAAAAGGACATGCTAGAGTAAGAGATGTTGTTTGTGAGCAGGATATAACATTCATATACCCTAACAGGGCACATAAAAAGGGGTTCAACATTGCTATATAATTAAACGAGTTTGGTCACTATGGAAGTAATGACGTATTGCCAGACTATACCATCACTCTGGAATCATTTGGGGTGAAAATTCCAGCTCCCCCACTGATCATCAGAATAGAGTGGTACAGTGCTAGGTAAGTTCTGCGGTTCTTGGTGACTTTCCCTGCACAGAAGTGCTGTATCCATGATGACATCAGTGACAAGATGGTCAGTGGTTCATCCACGAAGATGTCCATGAAGGATCCGTGTTTAGTCTGTGTGTCTGTTTTGTTTCTTTTACCTCCATGTGTCATCCATATTCCACATACACTGCTCAGCTAACAAATTAATTTCAAGAGCATCTATGTTGTGTTTGTGTTTTTGCAACCCCTAGACTATAATGGGTGTGATGAATGTGTAAAAGAAAGGTAATGTTTCCATGGTGTAACCCAGGACCCCTGGACTGTGGTAAATTACAGTTGTGTGAATAAAAACATTAAAATGAATGGATACTTGTGCTGCCTGTAGAAAACACAGTGCAAGTCCATGATTCACTGACATCTGAATATGGCCTTCATTGAAAGCTTTGTTGCAGTTCCCTACACAACAGGTACCTGGGCGTTGTGTTGTGCTGGAGAACTGTTGAAAGTGATGGCATGGGTCTGGAATGTCAGATACAGTGCCTTGCGAAAGTATTCGGCCCTCTGGAACTTTTCAACCTTTTGCCACATTTCAGGTTTCAAACAAAAAGATATCACATTTTAAATTTTTGGTGAAGAATCAACAACAAGTGGGTCACAATTGTGAAGTGGAACAAAATTTATTGGATCATTTAAACTTTTTTTGTAATAATAAAACTGAAAAGTTGGGCGTGCAAAATTATTCGGCCCATTTACTTTCAGTTCAGAAAACTCACTCCAGAAGTTCATTGAGGATCTCTGAATGATCCAATGTTGTCTTAAATGACTGATGAAGATAAATAGAATCCACCTGTGTGTAATCAAGTCTCCGTATAAATGCACCTGCTCTGTGATAGTCTCAGGGTTCTGTTTAAAGCACAGAGAGCATCATGAAGACCAAGGAACACACCAGGCAGGTCCATGATACTGTTGTGGAGAAGTTTAAAGCCGGATTTGGATACCAAAAGATTTCCTAAGCTTTAAACATCCCAAGGAGCACTGTGCAAGCGATCATATTGAAATGGAAGGAGTATCAGACCCTTGCAAATCTACCAAGACCCGGCCATCCCTCTAAACTTTCATCTCAAACAAGGAGAAGACTGATCAAAGATGCAGCCAAGAGGCAGATGATCACTCTGGATAAACTGCAGAGATCTACAGCTGAGGTGGGAGAGTCTGTCCATAGGACAACAATCAGTCGAACACTTTACAAATCTGGCCTTTATGGAAGAGTGGCAAGAAGAAAGCCATCTCTCAAAGATATCCATAAAAAGTCTCGTTTACAGTTTGCCACAAGCCCACCTGGGAGACACACCAAACATGTGGAAGAAGGTGCTCTGGTCAGATGAAACCAAAATCCAACTTTTTGGAAACAATGCAAAACGATATGTTTGGCGTAAAAGCAACACAGCTCATCACCCTGAACACACCCCACTGTCAAACATGGTGGTGGCAGCATCATGGTTTGGGCCTGCTTTTCATCAGCAGGGACAGGGAAGATGGCTAAAATTGATGGGAAGATGGATGGAGCCAAATACAGGACCATTCTGGATGAAAACCTGTTGGAGTCTGCAAAAGACCTGAGACTAGGACGGAGATTTATCTTCCAACAAGACAATGATCCCAAACATAAAGCAAAATCTACAATGGAATGGTTCAAAAATAAACGTATCCAGGTCTTAGAATGGCCAAGTCAAAGTCCAGACCTGAATCCAATTGAGAATATGTGGAAAGAGCTGAAAACTGCTGTTCACAAACGCTCTCAATCCAACCTCAAAGAGCTCGAGCTGTTTTGCAAGGAAGAATGGGCAAGAATTTCAGTCTCTAGATGTGCAAAACTGATAGAGACATACCCCAAGCGACTTGCAGCTGTAATCGCCGCAAAAGGTGGCACAACAAAGTATTAATGCAAGGGGCCGAATAATTTTGCATGCCCCACTTTTCAGTTTTATTATTACAAAAAAAGTTTAAATGATCCAATACATTTCGTTCCACTTCACAATTGTGACCCACTTGTTGATTCTTCACCCAAAATTTAAAATGTTATATGTTTTTGTTTGAGCCTGAAATGTGGCAAAAGGTTGAAATGTCCCAGGGGGCTGAATACTTTCGCAAGGCACTGCATACCACCTAGCGATGTGCCATAATATTATGACTTTGGAATACCCCTTTAATGCATTCCAAATCATACAAAGAATGCAAACCTCTGAAATACATCTTTCATTTTGCTTTCTCAGGATACTTTATAAATATGGCCTATTGTCATGGCACATCTGGCATAAACCGTATGTAATTCCACAATTTATTGACCTTTTATTAAATAGGTCCCTCGGTATATGATTACAATAGCTCATTGTCAATTTGTGTTGTTTGGGATGGCTACATTTCATATAAAAGATAAAACAATGACAGACTCTGTTCATCACTATTACAAGGTCAAGCTTTGGCAGATTGAAATCCATGTATCTGGCGCTGAACGGCATTGACACTATGTTATTACAGTGCTTTACTGAGACAAGGATGAGCCTCCAAACCATTAAAACAATAAGTGTAGCTGAGTACAAAAGGTTACTAACTAGGTCATGATATAAATTGGAGAGGAGCTGCAGTCTGCCATAAAACCTGTAAAATACAAGCTGTTGTCTAAACGTCTGGATACACTTGACAATGAAACCTGTGGACTAATCCTCTTCCCCTGAAGTAATCATAGAACAAACCTCTATTGGCTATCACTTATACAATTGTATAGGCAATACATAATTCATGCAAGTTCATGAATAGTTCAGGAGCAATTGCCACTGCTATAAAGACTGCATATTCATTAGGAAAAGTGAGTTATAAGTACCCATTTTCCTTCAGCTATACTATACATTAAAAGGGTTCTCCAGGAATGACTTAAAATGGCCGACTGCAAACCGCCCTAGAATGTGATGAGGACTAGTTACTTCCACTTGCAGAGCTGCATGGGGGGCTCACTACACATCCTGCCTTCGATATGCCATAATGGCTGAGCTGCCAGTCAGGAACTCACTAATATGTACTATATAGAAGTGCCAGAGTGTAGTGAGGACCCATCCCCTAACCCCTCCACCATAGGTAGCTCTGCAAGTGGTTGTAACCAGGAGTTGAGGATGATTTTGAAATGGGTTTACCAAAGTGATCTTGTATCTTATATGGTTTGTAAACTAAAGCAAAAATGGCATTCTATATGTAAGTAGTGTGAAATATTCCCTATTCTCTCTCAGACAAGAAGCTGTTGCCACTACAGAAACCTAAAGATCCTGCATAGGATTGAGTGAAACATCTATGCAAACAGGTTGCATGATTTGGTAAGTAAGATGTATAATCTTTTAAAGAGGATTGGTCATTGGAATAATCATAAAGTAGAAACAAAAGTCTTTGATCTTACCTTTATAGAAGTACCACTGTCAAAACGAAAGGATTTGGTTTGCCCATTTTCTAAATACACTTTTAGGACATTTGGCATGAACAGAAGTGAATTGTCTTTGACTGTTTCCTAGGGAAATGTAAGGAAGAAGCAGGGCAATTTAAAATAAGTAACTTGAGTGACAAGGGTACCTTTCAAGAAGTAGGATATGTTATATTATGATTAGTGTAAATAAAACAAAAAACAATATGTAAAAAAAACCAGAATGAATAATAAAATAATGAAACATAATCTCTTCAAATCACCTAACCTATGGCATTATTAAGACTATGTCCACAAACAGAGAATTCATGGTACTGGGTATCACTGCTCAATTGTGCATCTAAAATCTGCAACAAAATGCCGAACCACGTGAATTAATAGGCTGCAGAGAACACCTTTGTGGATTGGGAGCAAGCAGTGAATTTTGGATTTGCAGTGCAGTTGGAATCAGCTGCCAATGAAAAAAACGATGGCAAAATCTCCTTGTAACACGTGGATTTAGCCACAGATAATAAGCTATTTCCACAATGGAAATATCTACCATATGTGCACAAAGCCTAATTCTCACAGATGCTTACAATCAGAACAGCAAATAGCAGGATTTCTCATGTCTAGGAAATCAACTCACTGTGTAAACAGATATTAATTGGAAAGCGTAAAACAAGTGATAAAAAGTGAACATCACATCAGAGGTGTTAGTGATTCTTATACAGCATTATACCGCTCCATTCGACCTGAGCTGGAGCCAAATACAGGTTGCCCCCAGAGTAGCAGCAACACATAGCCAAGATTTAATGTGCGTGTGTATGGGGGTCAAGGACCTCCAACTTAGACCTATCAAGATTAGATTTTTTAACATTAGAAATATGTGAAATAATCTTTACTGCTGCTTATTTCTTAAAGCATACCAATATTTTTTCATACAATTTGGAAAATGCCAAAAACACTAATATTTCCTACTTTCAACTCCCATTACAGCATGGATCCGAATAGCTAAAACATTGATTTTCCAGTGCAGTTGTCAGACAGCACTTCTACGGCAGCCTGCATATCTCAGATTACTCAGGTCCTCAGCTCAAAAGGGTGGCAGAGAAAAGGCAGCAAGACATTGGATGCTTTAAACCAAGCCTTTCCTTATCTCTCACTGTCACACTTACCATATGTTTTTTGCAAAATATAATATTAGAGTAGAAGCTCTTGAATTGTACATGTTAATACAAGTGAATGCTTGTCTGTTGCACAAGCTAAATGTCTATTTTGGACCAATGGTTTGAATGCTGTGGGGAGGTGGTGGGTAACTTTTCTTGTGTGAAAAATAAGTAGGATGAAGTTTATTAGAATTTGTTGTGTCTTTATCACAAGAATTGTATTAAAGCTGGTGATTCACTAATTAATAACAGATTTCATTGTGGCTGTGAGTCAGAAAAGCCTAAGAAAAGCAGAAAAACAGATATCTCCCTGTTCTGTTTGGTGGTTTATTTTCATATCAAAGCACTAAACAAACTTTCTATTCTTGTCAAGAAATCATCATGTGGTTTTGTGCTGAAAAAAGTTCTAAAAATATTTGTAAAGAAGAAAAAGAACCAAATCATGCTATCATTCAATGGTCCTCAATATTATTTTTTTCGGCATGCTATTTCCCCTATCATACCGCGTAGAGGTAATTGACACAACAAACATTGTTGACCTTTTGAATGTACTATTAAGCCTAAACGGATCATCTCTTATAAATATAGCTTGGATTTTAGAAAATGGAACACTGATGCTCGCTGCAAAATAGCATTAAATGCTGGAAGATTTTCCATTCTCATGATGAATTATGACTGTGCCATTAACATTTTTTCCAGAAGAGCTAGTGATAGTCAAAGCAGCATATCTGATGAAAGACACCAAGCATTAAAATGAAAAGAAAAAATAAAATAAAAATAGTAGGCATTTATACAGTTTCCAGAGGTTTATATAGGGCCCCTTTTCTTGATGCTAGCAGTGATGATAGTGGTAATAATGATGAAGACAGTGATGATAATGACAACTGTATGTTATGAAACTAGAGGTTGGAAGGTGAATTCAATATTATACTGTATTTTCAGATAAAAACAAACTGGATTTTATTATACATCTTCATTATTGATCAGCTCATAGTGGCATGATAATAAATAAAAAGGCATGCACTGGTGCCTATATGGATAATATAGCACCAAACGGTACAACAGACAATGGGAAGCACTAGGGTCCAAAGTATTTAAAATCAAGTGATGGTGCTCATCTTCTCGTGTTGTGCTACATTAGGCACAACACCAGTGGAGAGCCTTTATTAAAGAGTGGCTGGTGCCGCCAATGTCGTAAGGATACTTTCTGTATTGTGGGGCCAACTCCCAGGAGGAGAACATCTTCTTGTCTACCTGTCTGTGGACATCACTTGGCGTAATGGCCATAACTGTTGTATGTTCAATGTTCATTTATTACAGTGTCATATACAAGTATACATTATGTTATACTGTCGCCATATCATTGTCTATTATGGTGTTTTATTGTCTTGTGCTTATACCTAGCAGCCAATCTGAGAAACAGAGCTGCAAAGAGAAATCATGAGGGAGTTTTAGAACAATGTTTTTTGGACCCTGATAAGTTGAGTATCAGGCTTCCTCAAATATTGCTTGGTGATCAGTGAGGATATGATTGCCAAAACCTCCCCTGATCCTCAGAAGGAAAGATTGCCAGTTTACTGGCCATATGCAGTGGTTCTGCTGTGGATTTGTGCAGCAGAAAATTTACAGTGTATATGCTGAAATTCTTCAGCAGCAAAATCCACATCAAATGATGCTCATTTGTGGTGAAATACATCACTGAAAAGTTGGGGTTTGCCGCAGATTTCATCCTCTGGGAAAAGGGTAAAATCTATTCCAGAAATCTGCAATAATACATGTCAAATTATGTACAGATTTTGTTGCAGAACTCCCATCCACATGTGTCCACCCAATACTTTATTTGCTGCAGATTTTCCAAAGTATGTACATCAAGTATGGCTACGCCCTTGAAGTATTTCTTTTACAGTGGTGCTGTGCCACGCATTCATGCAGGAAAAAAACCTAAAGGGCTTTGAATATGATTTTTTTAGCTCTCAACTTAACTTGATGTGAAGCCATCAAAGCCATAATTATGATATAAGGGACTCCAGTTAAACCAGAGTTAGAGAGCATAATTCAGTTTTTCCCTTGCCCAGATGTTATAATTTAAATGCAATCTCTTAAAAGAGAGCTGTGACAATATCTAATTTTATCTTAAAAATAAAATCTGGAACTGGTGTTCTTTTTTGTGTTGCTATAGCATTGTTTTAAAAATGTGAGATTATATCATGAAGTATGCTATAAATATTAGAGAACATAACTAGATTGAGTTTGATGAAGCCCGTGAAAAGAAATATAAACACTGATATATCTGGCTTCACACTATTAAACGTGGGTAGGTACTAGTAATATTCTTTACACAATGACATCTTTTTTGATTGTTATGGTGTGTTAAGAAATGTATGTATTGCACGTTGCATAGTACATTGCTATGCATAAGATTCTGATATATTCTGATATTCTGGATATTTGAAACCTCTACTGATTGGTATGAAAGATGACATAAATATCCTTTTTTACAGCAGAGTCACATGAACCTCTATGATTGTTCTACTATGGTTTCCTACAAAGCTGACCACTGATTATTACCATGTGTGTGAGGCCTAAGATAGTGGGAGTCCAGATGAAAATGACAAAAATAGGTTTTAAAAACAATAAGCCAATGATTGGTAGTTATCCAGGAAACCTGTGGTAAATAATAGTAGCAGACACTTACAGAAACCTGTCCATTGATGATCACTTCCTCTGAAAATCGAACCTTAACTGGATTGGACTTCAATCTTGCCTTTTTTGCTGCACTAATAAATGCTGATTTTGGTGACTTAAGACAAAAAACACAAGGTAAACTGTTAACATTATTTGTCATATTTGTCATAATCAAGCACTTATTTAAAAAGAAAGCAAATACATTATACAAGTAGAAAAAATATATAGAATAAAATATGGAGACTAAAATATAAAATTTGTTTCAGGTCCGATTGTAGCGAATATGTTGGCAAATTCAGCTTGGTTATGAATAAAATGACCCGAAACGAGAGTCCTCAGATTGCCTTGAGAAATAATTTTATTTGTAAACTAAAACATGGTACATGAATTATCCCTTTTGGATGGAAGATGCCTTCATCTGATCTGTAAAATAGTGACCACCATTTTGAGAGATTTTTTCTGCATCAAATCTAAAAAGATTTTAATTCAGCTGGAATGCAATTTTTCCTCTAAATATATACATATAGGGAATCATTTATTAAGACCAGTATCTTAGACACTGGTCTAAAAAAAGACCCTGCTCTGGTGGTGGATCACCAAAGTTATGTAGAGGCTCCAACCTCTACATAACTTAGGCACATCCAGCTCTGCTTCTAAATGTAAGCCTAGCTGGCTTACATTTAGACTATTTTCTACCCCTAAACCAGGTGTAGAAAATGATGAATGAGACAAGCCTGCCAGCACGTCCCCTTCCCTGTCCATTCCATGCCCACTTTTTTAAACCTGGCGTGAGCGGGGAAAGGTCGCAGATTGCGGCACAACTATCCATTGTGCCATAATATGTGCCTGAAATATGTGTATTTCAGGTAAATAAATGACCAACATATTTTTTAATCGCAGACACCTCTATTATTATGACAGCTGCTCAGTTTTCCCAGCATCTCCCCTACATGGGAAATGAGGTACAACATGCAGCCATTAAATTAATGTGGAATGTCCTTCTGTGACATTGATATGTCCTTATAGAGCACACTCCAGGTGAACAATTAGGAGGAACATGAGGCACGAGACTCCCTTTCTTGTTACCAGTGGTTATATCAGTTTGGGCCCCCCAGTGATAAGAGATTTAGCTCCTGTAACATGGATAGGTGATAAAGGTCCATTGTGGGTCAACCACTATAATGGTAAAACATTCATTTATGTTCTACTCACTGGGTATGGTTGCACAACTGTAAGAAGTATTGATTCCTTGCAGCTTCTGTAAGAAAACACACAAATATATGATATATTAAATGTTAATAGCAATTACAACAAGTAATATTTAGAACGAAGCATGGAAATTCACTGTGAAAGTCTGTATTAACTCTGTAAGAATGATAATGAATACATTAAAATTGTAAAGTTGAAAATTGAAAGCCTTAATATTACCTTGTATGTACAACAATACAATGATAACAAGAGATAAAATTTCCAATAGCAATATCTTAATGTCCTTTCCAATTCCTATTCCTCTCACAGAGCCTACTATTTTCCTGTGTAACTTTGAATGTCCTTCACCCCTCCCAGAAAATTCCAGGTGAATGGGTCACTCAGGACTGAACTGTAACGTACAGTTTTCTTTTGTCGCTAAATGATATTTTAACAGTTTTCTATTCAACAGCATTGTCCATTGTTAAGTTTAAATAGGTCATTAATCCACTGAGATGAACGTTTCTCTTTAGGCCATGCTCTAGTAGAACTACAAAGTGGTGACATATTGGTTTTCAGCACTCAGGAGCGGATTGGGAACTAAAAAACGTAAAGTGGCCCCATGTTGTAGGTAGGTCCAAACTGACAGAAGGCAGGGCAACATAATTAGGGCCAGCAATACCATAGTACAAAGCAATGTACTGCCCTAGCTGAACTAAATACCACAGTGCAACACAAAATACTGTGACCTGCTGCATAGGGCATAGATAATGTTGAATTCAGGAGGCTGCTGGCTAAGTGCGTAGGAGAGAATCAAATCATTATGTACCCAGCTTGCGGCCCGGAGGAGGACTTGTGTAGCCCTTCTAGGCATGGCCCACCGGGAAATTTCCCTGTAGAGTCATGCCAGTAGCCATGTTAGCTACTGGCATTACACTGATTGGCTGGCCGGGAACGCGTCATCGGGTGCTATAAAGCACCCGGTGACATGTGACCCGGCCAGTGTTAGACGGGGAGAGCTGCAGCAAGGAGGGACAGAGAGTGTAGGGAGAGAAGCACACTAGGCAGGGATAGAAATTGCTCAAAAAAGACCCAAAAGCCCTTGTAAGGGTTATTATATCTGTCACAAGCCTTTATTTACTGACATTTGAGGACTTTAAAGGTGGTGAAAATAGCACTAGGTGGCCTGCCATTAATGCCACATGTGCTGCTGCTGCTGCATGCTGTAGGACACTCTCTGTATACTATATACCTGGCACACTTTGCTATAATTTCTGCTGTTAAGCTCACATTACTTCTTTTGCGTCTTGCTGTATAACATTTGCGTATTGACAGAATTTCTATAGACAGGGTTACCATCATTGTTCAAACGTCCATTGGGAAATATTTTTTATTTTTTTTGGGTGGCAAAAAAAAAAACAGTCGTGCCCTGTCAGTAACGCTAGGTGCACAGCGTATTACAACTGTTCAAAAGTCTCTGTAGCTGACATCCGTATTTAATTCCGTTAATTTAGGCCGCACTTCCTCATTTGATGCTGCAGTTCAATTTTCCCAAGGAGGGAATTAAACAATAGGGATAGTATTTGGGTAAGTAGAAAGATTGTCGCTGTTTCAAAAAGACCAAAGTCCATTGTGAAATACGTCTTTTTTTAAATTTTTTTGGGTGGCAAAAAAAACCCAGGTGTGCCCTGTCAGTAATGCTAGGTGCACAGCGTATTACAACCGTTTAAAAGTCTCTGTAGCTGACATCCGTATTTAATACCGTTAATTTAGGCCGCAGTTCCTCATTTGCTGCTGCAGTTCAATTTTCCCAAGGAGGGAATTAAACAATAGAGATAGTATTTGGGTAGGTAGAAAGATTGTCGCTGTTCCAAAAAGACAAAAGTCCATTGTGAAATACGTCTTTTTTTTAATTTTTTTGGGTGGCAAAAAAACCCCAGGTGTGCCCTGTCAGTAATGCTAGGTGCACAGCGTATTATAACCGTTCAAAAGTCTCTGTAGCTGACATCCGTAATTAATACCATTAATTTAGGCCGCAGTTCCTCATTTGCTGCTGCTCTATAAAGTTAGCGCATTCAGAATATTGGACATTCGTTTAAATTTTTCTGATCATACAGTTAATAAAAATCGACAGTACTGTAGTTGTGACCAAGTTGCATATATACTATACAATATGCGCAAGGCAAGCACTAAGGGATGGGGAAGTGGGCGTTCTGCTGATGGTGAACGCAAAGGCCATGGCTCTGGGCGCAGTGAAACTGTGCCTGCTGGCAGAGCCCAAGAAACAAAGTCATCCAAAACTCCTAGCTTCATGTCACAGTTTGCAGGGCGGCCACAGCAGTCGCCACAGCAGTGCGAGCAGGTAGTCGGTTGGATTTCAGCTGATAATGCTTCCAGTCGGTTCAGAACCACCCCCTCTTCCACAAAGTCCAGCCTTAGTAGCCAAGAGTCTGGGCAACCGCATCCTCACCCTGATCCTCCTTCCTCCCACCATGCAGAGTCTGGGCAAAGAAGAGATCCCACATTGGGATATTCCGAGGAGCTTTTTTCATCACTGTCCCTTGGCTTGGGCCTCTCGCCAAGGCCACTTGAAGTGGAACATGAGGAGATATTGTGCCCTGATTCCCAACCTATTGAGCAAACACAGTCTGAAGACGATGACAGGGGTGAACGACAAGTATTTTCTGGATGATGATGATGAGACACAGTTGCCAATAAGTCAAGGGCAATTAGTGTCTCAAGAGGTTGTGGATGAGGATGAGACGCAGTTAAGTCAGGTCCTTGTTAGTTCACCATGTCAGGAGTAGGAGCACAGTGAGGATGTGGAAGAGGACGACGAAATAGCTGACCCAACCTGGGAAGGTGGCAAGCCAATCGAGGACAGCAGTACAGAGGGGGAGGGATCCACAGCAGTGCAACAGCCTGGAAGAGGCAGTGGGGTGGAAAAAGGGAGAAGACAGGCCATGACAACCAGGCCCACAACTGTTCCTCGGAGCAGCCCCTTACGACCAGCTCCCTTGCCAAGGGTTAGGTGTTACGCTGTCTGGTGGTTTTTTGAGGAAAGTGCTGACGATAAACGGATTGTAATTTGTAACCTGTGCCGTACCAAGATGAGCAGGGACGAAAACACCAGCAACCTGACCACCACCAGCAAGATCCGACACATGTCTGCAAAGCACCCTAAAAGGTGGGCTGAACGCCTGGGTCCATGATCTGTGTCTGCAGGTCACACCACTGCCTCCTCTTCCCCTCTGTTACGTGCTGTCCAAGACGCAGGCCCAGGTGCCTCCTACCCTGCACCTGGACCTTCGCAGGAAACATCAGCCAGCACGTCCACTTCAATGTCCCAGCGCAGCATTCAAATGTCCTTACCGCAGGCATTTGAACGTAAGGCCACCCACTCACAGGCCATAGCTCTAAACGGGCAACTTTCCAAGTTGCTGGCCCTGGACATGTTGCTGTTTAGGCTGGTGGACACCGAGGCCTTTCGCAGCCTGATGGCGTCTGCTGTCCCTTGTTACGCAGTCCCCAGCCGCCACTATTTTTCCTGGTGTGCCGTCCCTGCCTTACACCAGCATGTGACCAGAAACATAACCCCTGACCAATGCAGTTACTGGCAAGGTCCACTTAACAACTGACACATGGACAAGCGCTTGTGGCCAGGGATGCTACATTTCCCTGACGGCACACTGGGTGAACGTTGTGGAGGCTGGGAGTGAGTAGTCCCCTCTTCAGCCCATCCACGCCGAAGAGATGGTGTAAACGTGGTATGCCTACCCTGTGTAGTGGTGGCAACCGCCTCCTCCTCCTCCTCCAATTGGCGCTGAGAAGACGAATCAAGGGTGGTCTGGCTATCACCCTGTGTAGGGTCTTCCCCCATTTCTACCTCTTCCACACGCAGAGCATCGGCCTTTATTGTGAGCAGCAAGCTTTTTAGTCCACCATCTGGGCCTGCAACATAATTTTTGGGCCTGTCAACTCACCAGCAGGCACTCAACCATAATGTTTTACACGCTTAGCTCACCATCTGGGCCTGCACACAAATTTGTAAGCCGCTCAGCTCACCAGCTGGGCCTGCAACATAATTTTTTGGCCTGTTAGCTCACCAGCAGGCAATCAACCATAATGTTTTACACTCTCAGCTCTGCTACATGTCACTTCTAATGTTTTAGACGTTCAGCTAAGCGGCATGTCTCCCTTAAATCTTTTTCTATAAGGTCGGCAGCAGAGCGTCACCCTTAAATTTTTTGGACGGTCAGCTCGGCATTATCGTGTCAGACTTAAATATTTTTAATGGTCTGTTCTTCTGAAGAATATCACATGAAGAATATAATATTTTTTGTACGGTCAGCTCGGCATTAGAGTGTCACACTTGAAAATTTTTAACGGTCTGCTATGCGGCGGAATGTCACATCAAGAATATCATTCTTTTGGAGGGTCAGCTCGGCATTAGCGTGTCATATTTAAATATTTTTTACGGTCTGCTATGCAGCGGAATGTCACATGAAGAATATCAATTTTTTGGACGGTCAGCTCGACATTAGCGTGTCACACTTGAAAATTTTTAACGATCTGCTCTTCAGCGGAATGTCACATCAAGAATATCATTCTTTTGGACGGTCAGCTCGGTATTAGCGTGTCACATTTAAATATTTTTAACGGTCTCCTCTTCTGCAGAATGGCACATCAAGAATATACTTTTTTGGGACGGTCAGCTCGGCATTAGTGTGTCACATTTAAATATTTTTAACGGTATGCTCTTCAGCGGAATGTCACATCAAGAATATAATTTTTTTGAAGGGTCAGCTTGGCATTAGCGTGTCACATTTAAATATTTTTAACGGTCTGCTCTTCTGTGGAATGTCCCATGAAGAATTTAATTTTGTTGGACAGTCAGCTCGGCATTAGCGTGTCACCCTTAAATTTGGGACAGTTTGATAAAGTGAGGTGGCAGCAGCATGTGTCCCTTAAATGTTTTTTTCGTTCAGCTCGGCAGCAGAGTGTCAAACTTAAATTTGGGACAGTTTGATAAAGTGCGGTGGCAGCAGCATGGAGTCCGACTTAGATAAACGCAATTAGATCCTGGAATTACCGCGGAGAGCGAGAGTGGAACGGCCAAGGCGGCACACGCCGCTGGGGGGGCACCGGCCTCCCGTGGCTGATAGCGAAAAAAAAAACAGTCGTCAGCGACTCCTAGTGGTGCTGTGGCAGCAGCATGTGTCCCTTAAATTTTTTAGACTATCAGCTCAGCAGCAGAGTGTCACTCTTAAATCTTTTGGACGGTCTGCGCAGCAGCAGAATGTCACCCCTATTGTTTTTGAGTGTCAGCAGCAGGTCATTAATCATAATTTTTGATGCCCTCGTTTATGTGTAATAAAGGTGTATTGGATTGCCTGTTCCTTGTAATTTTTGGCAACCCTTTCACTTAGTGCATAGGCTTTATGAGTGTAGGAGTCCCACGTCATGAACAATTGTACCACAATGTGAATGAGGCCCTCCTTTATAAGATATACCGGTTGTATGGGAGTGCCTCTACTGTGTATTTTTTGGCAGCACTTGCGCTTAACGTACAAATAAATCTATGTTTCCTAACAATATTTCCTGTAAAATCAATGTTATCTTGGGTTTTTTTTGGGTATTTTTGTCATTCCGTAAAAGTGGCGTAATAGTCGGCCATCATCGTGAATATCAGCGACATTGGCATCCAAGATGCATCCAGACATCCTCCCCATGCTGTTCCCTAACCATTTCTGTGGTGTTTCCACCATTTTCTGACGTTTCCCTATGGACCAGACACCCTCCCCATTTCAGAACAGGTGGTGCCCGGTCTTCTCCTATTGACTTCCATTATACTCGGGTGCTCGGCCGAGCACTCGAGCACCACCTAGTGTTCGGCCAGAGCACCCGAGCACCTGAACATCGGGGTGCTCGATTATCACTAGTTTACACATATTTTAGCTGTAATATTTGTAAAACCTTTGTGTCAGCCTAAGGGCCCATTCACACTTCTGCATAATGGGTTCGGACCCATTCATTTTCAATGGGGCTGTAAAAGATGCGGACGGCTGTACTTCCGGTCTGCGGCCCCGCAAAAAAATAGAACATGTCCTATTCTTGTCTGCAGCCACAGACAAGAACAGGCATTTCTATTATAGAGCCGGCCATGTGCGGTCCGCAAAATGTGGAACGCACATGACCGGTGTCCGTGTTTTGAGGATCCGCAATTTGCGGACCGCAAAACACTTGCGGATGTGTGAACGTACCCTAAGGGTAATACCACATGGTCAGGTTTGCTTAGAAAATCAAAACCAGGAGGAGATTAAAAAAAGAGGAGAATTATTAACTTATGTTATAATTTTTCTCTTTTTATGAACTGCATGAGGAGACTTGATAGTATGGTTGTACCCTAATGGAAATATTGCCTGGTGTGCAGAAACTGCTGAGTTTGTTCTGAAATATCAAAATGTTAGCTAGTTTGTTCACTTATGTGGTTGATCAGGATGAATTCTTAACCTTCTCTGTCTGTAGTTGGACAGCAAGACATGCCTCCTACAAAAAAAGGTGTGTGCAAAAAAAAAAAAAAAGCTTATACAAGTTTAATTTCCCTTTAAGACATATTTTGCAATTATGAGAAATTTTCCAGTGACATTGTTCTTGGGTTTACTGGCATATTGTGCTTGTCTTTTGAAGCAAATAATCAGCAGGACACATTCATAAATTACATTAATTTTGAGCAAAGTATTAGATCAGAATATGCCATGGGCTTAAATTGACTAAGCTAAGTAAATCTTCTTTCATTCTTTAATGTCTTTCATTAATGTGAAAATTATGGAACACAGGCATTTGAGCAATGATTTGTGTTGCTAAAATAGTCTAAAATACAAACCAGAAAGCATTTTGTTATAAATGAGATTCTTGTGGTGCATCTTAAGAGGCATTCTAAAAATATCAATGACAATTGAATCTGCATTAAAAGGGATAAGGAAGATGCATAGTCTAGAACATGAAAAGAAATAAATACATATATACAGATGTATCAAACCTTAGCATCTAATGGGTTAAATGCACTGTTGCAAAAAACTGTAAACTGACACATAAAACATTAATATATAATTTACTTATGTAGCATACATTAACTTAATGAAACATCCTAGCGATATGCCATCATTATCCCAGATGGGCAAACCACTTTAACCCCTTAAAGGGGTTGTCCAAGTTATTTTTTTTGTTCTTTGCATGTTTCTGACTAATCACATGTAACAGCTTTGACATGCACTTACTGCTCCTACAATTGCTGCTTTTTCAGATTTCACTCAGGGTCATATGAACTTTGATGTCAGCTTCTCTCCCTGCTTTGATGATGTTTCGCGCACAAGCCTGAGAGAGCAGAACAGAGTCTGTACACGAGACGTCACTATGTAGGCCACGCCCCCCTGCACTGCCGGCTGCTCTCTCCCTGGATTCTTTCAGGAAAACTTTAACCCCTTCAGCCAGCACAAACTCATGGCTGGAGGCTTTACTGAGTAGCTGCAGGCAGTGAGGAGACAAATGCTGGGCATAGGAGCTGACAGACTAGAGAAGATCTGCAGAGCATTGCACAAGAAAGGTAGGGGGAAGTTCCTGTGTATATCAGCAGTGTCATTATACAGCAGGAACTTGTAGTTCGACATATACAACATGCTGCTGAGTATCCTCGCAGGCAGACATATCACTCAGGGCAGCACTTGTATTCAATCCCTTTGCAGAGCAGGGGGAGGGGCAGAGATTGTTGTTGCTGCAGGTAAACAAAGGGCCAGAAGAGAACCAGGGAAATTAGGAAATATATATTTTTTGCCTAAAACTTGCTTAACTTAGTTATATATTGCTGACCATCAGATTTAAAGTGCTATATATTTTTTTTCATAACCCCCTAACGGACAACCCCTTTAAGGACACAGCCAATTTTCACACACACAGATATATATATATATATATATATATATATATATATATACACACACTGGAGATGAAAATTAGAGAACAACACACAACTTCCTAAATGTCAAGGTCACTATGTAGTCCTATGTGAATTTATCCTAACAGGAGTTAAAGAGCGGTATTTTAAACATATTTCATGAGTTGCATATATTCTAAAGCACAGTATAAAAAACTTAAATGAGGTATTTGAAAAAGAACACTGATCAAAATTAGAGAACACTTTCAGACACCTGCAAGTTGGTGGTCTTAATATGGCACCTGGTGCTAATTTCCTTAATTATCTGACAAACCCTATTTAACTGGCAGCCTAACTTTCCAGTTGTCACTGACTTTGCAAGATGGAAAGCCGTTCCAAAGTGACTGAAACCCTCCATCAGTGGGTTGTCAAGATGAAGGCCAAAGGGGTGACCCTATCAGCCATAGCAAGAGAAGTTGGTCGTTCCAAGTCTGTGATTTCTAGAATACTGCATCTTTACAACACCACAAACTCATTCAAGTCCCACAAGAAGGCTGGTCGTACACGAAAGACAAATGCAAGAGAGAACAGGATAATGCGGAGAATCTCCATGGGCAATCGGTTCAACACTGCAGCTGGAATTGCTCGCCAGTTCAGCACTGAACAGGCTAAGTATCTATCTCGTCATACAGTGTCTTGACGTTTAAGAGCCTTTGGACTGAAAGCCCACTCTGCAGTGACCAAACCTCTCATTAGCAGAAAGAATCAAAAGGCTAGATTAACCTTTGCTGAGGAGCATGTTGTGTGGACAGAGGAAAAGTGGTCCAGAGTTCACGTTAGTGACGAAAGCAAGTTTAATTTATCTGGGTCTGATAGGAAACATTATGTTTGTCCACAAATTGGGGAAAGACTGAACCCAAAGTGTGTAAAGAAGTCACTGAAAGGTGGAGGAGGAAATGTCATGGTTTGGGGAATGTTTTCAGCAGCAGGAGTTGGGCCTCTCATACAACTACATGGCAGAGTGAATGCAAGTTTGTATCAGAACCTTCTTCAACAACACGTGGTTCCTTCCTTGTGTTTGTCACTCAATCAGCCAGCAATTTTCATGCATGACAATGACCCCTGTCACACAGCAAAACAGGTAAAGCATTTCCTTGAAACTGAAAACATTGAAGCAATGTAATGGCCAGCTCAGAGTCCTGATCTAAACCCAATAGAAAACCTCTGGAAAATCCTTGGTGACAAAGTTATGGCCAAGAAACCCACTACAGTCACCGAACTATGGAAGAAACTGCAAGAAGAGTGGACCAAAATCACACCATAGCAGTGTGAGAGACTAGCGATGTCCTGTGGCCGCAGATGTGCTGAAGTCATTCAAAGCAAAGGCCTGTACACTTCCTACTGACTGGCGACTGTTGTAACCTTCAGAAAACCTTCAGTTGTAATCTTTCTCTGTGCTACAGTCATTGCTGTTCTCTAATTTTGTCTAATTTTGATCATTGTGTTTTTTGCAAAATAAAGATTTTTTGTTGAAGTACTTTGGTTATTTTGTTAAACACTGTTCTAGTGGCATGGTATACCCCTAACAAAAAATCCTTCAAATGTTGACCAATGAAGATTGCATTAACACATGTGGAATTATATACTTAACAAAAAAGTGTGAAACAACTGAAAATATGTCTTATATTCTAGGTTCTTCAAAGTAGCCACCTTTTGCTTTGATTACTGCTTTGCACACTCTTGGCATTCTCTTGATGAGCTTCAAGAGGTAGTCACCTGAAATGGTTTTCACTTCACAGGTGTGCCCTGTCAGCTTTAATAAGTGGGTTTTTTTTTACTTATAAATGGGGTTGGGACCATGAGTTGTGTTGGGCAGAAGTCAGGTGGATACACAGCTGATAGTCCTACTGAATAGACTGTTAGAATTTGTATTATGGCAAGAAAAAAGCAGCTAAGTAAAGAAAGAAATTAAGGTCAGTCAGTCCGAAAAATTGGGAAAACTTTGAAAGTGTCCCCAAGTGCAGTCGCAAAAACCATCAAGCGCTACAAAGAAACTGGCTCACATGAGGACCGCCCCAGGAAAGGAAGACCAAGAGTCACCTCTGCTGCAGAGGATAAGTTCATCCGAGTCACCAGCCTCAGAAATCGCAGGTTAACAGCAGCTCAGATTAGAGACCAGGTCAATGCCACACAGAGTTCTAGCAGAAGAGACTTGTTTGGGCTAAAGAACACAAGGAATGGACATTAGACCAGTGGAAATCTGTGCTTTGGTCTGATGCAGGGGCGGGCTGGGCCGGGGGGCAGGAGGGCACTTGCCCCCCGGGCCGGTAGATCCAGGGCCGCTGCGGCCCCTCTACTCAATTGTATCTGCAGATACAATTAAGCCTGCGGCAGCGCCGGCGGGACAAGGGAAACACTGGTTTCCTGCTCCGCTATTCCTGGCCGGCGCACTGATGTGACGTAGGCGGCGCAATGTCATCATCGCGCCGCCTGCGACGATCTTGAGAAGCAGAACCGCCAGAAGAGGCCGGGTCTGTATCATGTGACCGCGCCAGGACAGGTGAGTGAACTTCAAGTACCCTCCCCTCTTCTATCCATATAACGCCCTAACCCTGCTAGTGGCCCCTGACCCCTAAAACTGGCCCTGTCTGACCTCTAATACTGGCCCCTGACCCCTACCCTAGTACTGGCCCCTGACCCCTACACTAGTACTGACCCCTAATACTGGCCCCTACCCTACTACTGGTCCCTGACCCCTACACTAGTACTGACCCCTAATACTGGTCCCTGACCCCTACCCTAGTATTGCCCCCTGACCCCTACACTAGTACTGACCCCTAATACTGGTCCCTGACCCCTACCCTAGTACTGGCCCCTGACCTCTACACTAGTACTGACCCCTAATACTGTCCCTAACCCTAATATTGACCCCTAATACTGTCCCTTACTCTAATACTATGCCATATTGACCCCTAATCCTAATACTGACACCTAACCCCAAGGCTACATTCACATGACCGTATGTGTTTTGCGGTCTGCAAATTGTGGATCCACAAAACACAGATACCGGCCATGTGCGTTGCGCATTTTGTGGACCGCATATGGCCAGTGCTAGTGTTAGGATTATAATCCTAATAGTATAGGATTATTGTCCGCGGATCTTTTTTGCGGTGTGCTGTCCGTATGGAAATACGGTCGTGTGAATGTACCCTAATGCTGACTCTAACCCCAATACTGGCACCTAATTCTAATATTGACCCTAATTCTAATACTAGCCCTAAGGGTGCATACAGACGACTGTTTTTCTGGGTCTGCATCCGTTACGCAATTTAGCAGAACAGTTGCGGACCCATTCATTTTATTGCAAAACACTTTCGGTCGTCTGAATGTAGTCTTATGCTAATACTAGGCCTAACCCCAATACTAACCCCTAACTCTAATACTGCTAGTTCTACGCCTAACCCCAATATTAGCCCTAATATACGAACCGTAATACTAATCCTAACCCAAAAACTGACCGTAACCTTAATTACAACCTCCAATACCTCACAAAGTGCTCATAATATCTGTACCCACTGCATCTTTAACGAGATATAAAAGATGCAGTATATACAGATATATGGTATATACAGCAGTGTACTGATATATGAGGTATGAGGTATAATAGATGCAGTGTGTACAGATATATAGTATATACAGCAGTGTACTGATATGTGAGGTATGAGGTATAATAGATACAGTGTGTACAGTGTATACAGTATACAAGCAGTGTACTCATGTGAGATATGAGATGTAATTTATACCTCGTACCTCGCATATACTGTATTTACACTGCTGTATATACTATATATCTATACACACTGCATCTATTATACCTCATACCTCACATATCAGTACACTGTTGTATATACTATATATCTGTACACACTGCATCTATTATAGCTCATACCTCACATATCAGTACACTGCTGTATATACTGTATATCTGTATATACTGCATGTATTATAAAAGTATAATAGATGCAGTGGGTACAGATATATAGTATATACAGCAGTGTACTGATATTTGAAATACAAGGTGTAACTCATACCGCACATATCAGTACACTGCTGTATATACTATATATCTGTACCCACTGCATCTATTATACCTCTTGTCATTTGACCCTCATGAACAGGTAACCAGTTATGTTACACCTTTTGTTTTCTAGCTTCTTCAGAGTATTATAATACAGTGTGTGTACGCTGTATTCAGGGGGCACATAGAAGAGGCACTATACATAAAGAGGGCACATAGAAGAGGCATTATACATAAAAGGGGCACAAAGAAGAAGCACTATACATAAAGAGGGCACATAGAAGAGGCATTATACATAAAGAGGGCACATAGTAGAGGCACTGTACATAAAGAGGGCACATAGAAGAGGCATTAAACATAAAAGGGGCACAAAGAAGAAGCACTATACATAAAAGGGGCACATAGAAGAGTCATTATGCGTAAAGGGGGCACATGGAAGAGGCACTATTTAAAGGGGCACAAAACATGTGGCACTATATACAGAGGGCACCGAGCATTGGGCACTATATACAGAAGGCACAGAGCGTGTTGGCACTGTACAGAGAGCACAGACCATATGGCACTTTATATAGAGGGCACGGAGCATATGGCAGTATACAGAGGGCACAGAACATATGGCAGCATACAGAGTGCACAGAGCATGTGGCACTATATAGAGAGGGCAAAGAGTATGTGGCACTATGTACAGAGGGCACAGAGCATATGGCAATGTATACAGAGGGCATAGAGTATGTGGCACTACTATTGGGGGCCCTGTGTGTAGCACTAATGCTGCTGTTATATTCAGGGCACAGAATGTGGCACTAAGATGAGTTTGTGTCAGTATGCAGGATGCCAATGTGTTGGTAAAGAGAGAAGCTGAAGAGATCTTCTCGGCAAAATCTGCAGAGCTGAATTGTGGACGGGAGAAGTCATCATGGTGGCCTGAGCCATATGGGGAAGAACTCAGGAGGAGACGTCACCTGTAAGTCACTGAATGGAAGTGATTATTCTGCTACTGACTGTGTATGATGAGGGCTGTAGTCACCTGAATGATCTATAGATGATGATTGGTGGTAGCATGCTGTTTTGTGAAACAACAACTCCCAGCATCCCTTTACTGCTGTTCAGGCCATGCTGGGAGCTGTAGTTTCATATGGTGAGGACTGACCTGACTACTCAGATGGTATCTGTGCTGAACTTTTAAAATCTGGTAATGTATAAATGTACTGCACATGGTTCTGGTGCTGTATTTTTATAGTGAACTTGGTTCTGGTGCAGTATTTAACTTATGGGTTTGGTTCAGGTGATATATATATATATATATATATATATATATATATATATATGTAGTGAACTTGGTTCTGGTACAGTATTTGACTTATAAGTTTGGTTCTGGTGATAAATATATGTAGTGAACTTGGTTCTGGTACTGTATTTGACTCATTGGTTTGGTTCTGGTGTTGTATTCATGTCGTGAACTTGGTTCTGGTGCTGTGTTTGACTTCTAGGTTTGGTTCTGGTGCTGTATGTATGTGGTGATCTTGGTTCTTGCTCTGTATTTGTGTGTTATACGTGCATCTGATGCTATACTTCAGTCTAATACCATTCATTCACATCTGAGTTCGGGCCCCTGTCACAGATTCTGTCAAAAAGACCGGACAGAAAAGTCCTGCACGCAAAACTTTTTTGTCCGGTAGAGAAGCAGCTTCCTGATCAGATCCCATTATGGAGTCTCTTCAGCTCAGGAGTTGGTAAATCTTGCCCCTATAATGATCAGGTTGTTGCTATAGACTCAGTAATGTTCTGTATCTGGGATTGCACATGTACGTGCGATCCCAATGTGAAAACACAACCAGCTTCCGCCTTTTAATGATTTAAAGCCCAGTTACCTATACCGCCTTTATATGGTAGGTGGAGGTAAACCGGTTAAGGTGGGCCGCTACACATGGGCCAGTGCTGTATGCTTGCCCCCCAGGCTAAAATTTGCCAGCCAGCCCCTGGTCTGATGAGTCCAAATTTAAGATCTTTGGTTCCAACCACCATGTCTTTGTGTGACGCAGAAAAGGTGAACGGAAGGACTCTACATGCCTGGTTCCCACCGTGAAGCTTGGAGGAGGAGGTGTGATGGTGTGGGGGTGCTTTGCTGGTGACACTGTTGGGGATTTATTCAAAATTGAAGGCATACTGAACCAGCATGGCTACCACAGCATCTTGCAGCGGCATGCTATTCCATCTGGTTTGCGTTTAGTTGGAAAATCATTTATTTATCAACAGGACAATGACCCCAAACACACCTCCAGGCTGTGTAAGGGCTATTTGACCAAGAAGGAGAGTGATAGGGTGCTATGCCAGATGACCTGGCCTCCACAGTCACCAGACCTGAACCCAATCGAGATGGTTTGGGGTGAGCTGGACCACAGAGTGAAGGCAAAAGGGCCAACAAGTGCTAAGCATCTCTGGGAACTCCTTCAAGACTGCTGGAATACCATTTCAGGTGACTACCTCTTGAAGCTCATCAAGAGAATGCCAAGAATGTGCAAAGCAGTAATCAAAGCAAAAGTTGGCTACTTTGAAGAACCTAGAATATAAGACATATTTTCAGTTGTTTCACACTTTTTTGTTAAGTATATAATTCCACATGTGTTAATTCATAGTTTTGAAGCCTTCAGTGTGAATCTACAATTTTCATAGTCATGGAAATACAGAAAACTCTGTATTGATCTGATGAATAAAATCCAGGTAGACGGTGCTGGCTTCAGCAAACTTAGTTGCTGGAGCTATTTTGATAGTAATAGCTGGGCTGGATTTTATTTGGGTTGGGAAGGTAGGTCGGCAGCGGGACCTTTCCAACCCACCCAATTCCAGGGCATGTCTTTTCTCTGGCCCGAGGAGATCCCAGGTGAGGCCAGCTGGTGTAATCTGGGAGGGATAAGTAATCCTCCAGTGTGTCAGTCTAGGGAGAGGAACTGACCCTGGAAGAGGGTTGAAGCCTGGGAGGCTTGTGTGGTCTCAGCCAGGTGGGCTGAGGGGCCACAGGGCTCAGTTTAGCCGGGTCTCTCCCCAGGCATGTGCCATTTGGTGAGCTCACAGCCTGGAAGCTGCTGACCAGACGGCTGAGATAGCCGCATCAACAAGTTGTGTGTGAACAGTGTTGTTCTGTAGGTGAGTTAGCTGGAACCTGTATTAGTCAGAGCCCAGCTGGGCAGGCGTTATTTTTATGTTTTTGTTTTGTGTTCTGGTGCCAAAAAGTGCCAATAAAATAGTGTTGGACTTAAAAAAAAAACAGCGTGTTGGAGAAATAGTGTGATGTGACCCCCTGAGTGTTTACGATCCCTTACATATGGTGGAGGATGCGGGCATGTTGTTGCCAAAAAGGGCATGTTGATGCGGGCCAGTGTCCATGCTGAAAAGGGCAACAGCTGGTTGCTAGGGGCAACGGCGTGGAAAAGAGCAGGTGCAGCTAAAAGTGTTGCTGTGAACCCGTGAAAAGGGCCGGAGGCCTGGTGTTGGAAAAGATGCAGCTGTTAATCTGCTAAACTGGACATTTTTTTTGCTGTATTGCAAGTAAAACGTGCTGAAATTTAAAGGGCCAGTAGCCCAAGGAAAAGACTGCCCTGTTGAAAATGTTGTTGTTTTTTTTTGGTTGGGGGTCATCTGGTGCCATGGAACAGTTCATAAACCTGCTGATTCAGACCTACCTGCAGCAGGACTGTGCCATAATGGATGACTATGGGATCAGGAGATCTGATAAAGGCAGTGAAAGGTCCTGTGAGTTGGTAATTGGAGGAATCCCGCTGGGGGTCAGTCTAGATTCCCGCCAACAAGTGTCTCGGATTATACCCGAGGTTCTGGACTTCCTAAAGAGGGGGCCAGAGACAGAGACCACAATGTCTCTGACATTTTAAACAGACTATAGTTCTGTGCAGTGGGAGCTGCTAAAATGTGAGACCCTGGAGGAGGAGTTCGTGATGGGCACAGACTTTCCATGGTTTTGGCAGCTGTGGAATGGCGAAAGTTCTTTGAATGGTGCGGCTGGAGAAACTGAGGGACAAATTGACAACCAAAGCGTTTCCCATAGCAACCACTGGTTTGAGGAGACGATAGCTGATCCTGTGACCAGGAACCAAGGGCTGGAGGTTCCCAAGATTCCGAGGAAGGAGGGGGACCTCAGTGTAGATGTCTCTGGAGAGCAAGCGCCCTCATCTAATGGGTGTGTCGACACCGTGACAGCAGCTGGTAAGACTGTTCATGTTTGTGCATGTGCCATAGACAATGTGATAAAGAGAGAGGCTCTGAAGGTTAGGCATGGTGCTGATCAGTGCCTCAGAAGCCTTGGACTATGGTGAGAGTCGGCGGCAGTTGTTACCTGCCTAGCCGGTATGTGTCGCGATCTCGGGACTAGAAACTACGACCAAATTGTGTCACATGGTTGTGGATGGCAGTCCAGTACAAGCCTTATTGGATGCCAGGAGCCAGGTGAGCCTGGTACATGCCAGCCTGGTGGCTGGGGACTATGTGCTGGACAAACACATAAGTGTGATGAACATTGATGGGGCTAGCAAGTTCTACCCTGTGGCTCTCACGGAGTGTGAGACTTCAGTCGGGACTGCGACTTATGAACTCGGGGTTGCAACTAGGCTTATGTATGATATTGTATTGGGCTGTGACTTCCCCTTGTTTAGGGAGTTGTGGGGAAATAGAGACATTGCTGCAGAACCTGTGCCGGTCCCTTTAAATGAAGCCATAAGGGAAATGCCCATTGGAAACAATGGGGCAGATAAGGTGCAGAGTGGTCGTTTCAGCATACCGGAAATGCATAATGGAAATGTGGGGTCATGTAAGATATTTGATCATGATTACATGCCCTTTTCTTTGCAGGTTATCAGGGAAGAAGCTCCCCCTGCTGGTGAAATGTGTATAATGAAAAAATGCTGAATAATTTTGAGAGCACACAGCTAAGAAAACCTGCTGTAGGGAATATGCAGGAAAGTGTGGCAGTGTTACAGGGTGTGCCACACATACCAGCTGCAGATAAACAGTCTCCACTGTGTTCTATGGTTACTGAGCTTGGATGCAGTGTTCATGAAGGTGTTGTAAATGTAAACCATTCAGGTGCAAGGGAGCCTGAGTGGGTTCAGGACATGAACCTGGATACTGTGGGAATTCTCATTTGTGCACCTAGAGGTCAGGAATGAGACTGACAAAAGTGGTATAGCAAATGGGTATGCTGTGACTGACAGCTCCAAGAGTGAAAGTCTCTCTGCATTTCCAAAAGAGAACGATGGTATTCCTACATCTGCTGTGGCAGCAGAGAAAAGCAGAAACTGCATGGTGCAGGGAACCAGCTGTGTAATAGACGTCGCTCATCTAGTACAAAAGAAGATAAATAGAAAACCTGAGGAAGAGAGTCCTCTGAAAGAGGCCAAGATGCCAGAGCTTGTTGAGAATGGGTCTGGAAGTGGTGATGCTGCAGGGCCAGCCGAGGTAGAGAAGATGGAAGAAGTTTCTGCTGAACAAATTGAGGCTGATGTGGATGCAGAGGCCAAGAGACTCATGGCCATGAGTAGCCAGGACCTGGGTGTGAAAGACGTCTGCTCCATTGTCAACACTTTCCAGGATGTCAACAGCCTTCTGGGGAAGAATTACGGGGAGACGCCCGACCAGTGTACAGATGCTGTCTACTACTCTGGCATGGCTCCGCTGGAGCTTATACGAATGGAGACCCAAGTCCTGGGTAAACCGCTGGAAGAATTGCCAGAAGATGAAGAGTCAGATAAGGGCTCCCATATCCCTAGTGCCTCCAACCTTGATGAGAAAGAAGGGGAGGAGTTAAAAGTGCTGGTATATGGTGCCATGTCCGAGAGGGATGAGAAGGCTGGAGAAGCTAAAGCCGATGAGTGGAAGAAGTCCTCAGGTGCTGCAGAGGTCACAGGGGCGGAAGAAGAGTCTGCCGAAGTGGAAAAAGCCACTGAAGAAGCAGAGGACTCTGAAACTGCTGCCAAACCTAAGGAGAACAGTACTGAAGAGAAGAGCGAGCACAGAAACAGAGCTCCTGATTGTTCCAGAACAAGCAGATTCAAGTGTGCGCAGCTGAAGAGACGTGGCAAAGCAAAGAAGAAAGTGGCTGGAAACATCTGCGGGTGGGAGCTACTGTGCAAACGGCTCAGTCAAGGGCTGGAGCAGTCCCGGAAAGGGCAAGAGCCAAAGAAACCGAGAGAACGAGATAAAAAAGTGCAGGAGCGTGTCATCGCTCATAAGAGAATAGAAAGAGAGGGTCTTGATATCATTTGGGGACTGGACTCCCTTAGACACTACCTACGGGATAGGAAGTTGGTGCTGATAACAAACCAAATCCTGCTGGCCTGGATATGGCAAAATAGAGGGAAAACATGTGTTCACTCCCACAGGTTTGAACAGGGGGGGGGATATGTGGTGATGTGTACTGGAAAGCTGGAAGGGGTGTGTATCTCACTCAGGTTCCTCAACTGGGTGAAATGAATAAAATCCAGGTAGACGGTGCTGGCTTCAGCAAACTTAGTTGCTGGAGCTATTTTGATAGTAATAGCTGGGCTGGATTTTATTTGGGTTGGGAAGGTAGGTCGGCAGTGGGACCTTTCCAACCCACCCAATTCCAGGGCATGTCTTTTCTCTGGCCTGAGGAGATCCAAGGTGAGGCCAGCTGTTGTAATCTGGGAGGGATAAGTAATCCTCCAGTGTGTCAGTCTAGGGAGAGGAACTGACCCTGGAAGAGGGTTGAAGCCTGGGAGGCTTGTGTGGTCTCAGCCAGGCGGGCTGAGGGGCCACAAGGCTCAGTGTAGCCGGGTCTCTCTCCAGGCATGTGCCATTTGGTGAGGTCACAGCCTGGAAGCTGCTGACCAGATGGCTAAGAGAGCCGCATCAACAAGCTGTGTGTGAACAGTGTTGTTCTGTAGGTGAGTTAGCTGGAACCTGTATTGGTCAGAGCCCAGCCGGGCAGGTGTTATTTTTATGTTTTTGTTTTGCGTGCTGGTACCAAAAAGTGCCAATAAAATAGTGTTGGACTTTAAAAAAAAGCCAGCGTGTTGGAGAAATTGTGTGATGTGACCCCCTGAGTGTGTACGACCCCTTACTATATATAGTGATTTTTAGATTTTTAGTTCCTTCATATTCTTTGCATGCCTTCTGTGCAAGTGTGCAAGAACCACACTCTAGAAAACCATTTTCAATGCAATTTTGGGTAGATGTGGGGGTCATGTACAGCAAGTAAAGTCAATACTCATAGACCATAGATTTATGATTAGCTTGTTTTGTCATATTTGTTGAAACCTGAACAATTGCTGTGCCTCAAGACGTTATAACTTGGGCACATTGTGTACTTTTTGTTAAATTAGCAAATAATCAATAAAACTGCATTCTCTAGCAAGGCCTTGGGAAATAAGCTAGAACTTTTGAAAGACAAATCACAAATGATCTCTAAGACTTGATTGATTTTTGCTGTAATGAAAAACACAGTTTTTGAAGCAGTGGCAGCAGAAATTCTGTAGAGCAAGCTTGTGCTTTGCATAGCTGAGAGGATACTTAATGTTGCCCGCTGTGCAGTGTGAACAGATGGCAAATATTTCCCCTCCCTTCTTTCAACTTGCTTAAAACTATGCATGGTACATAAGCTGAGCACATTCATTGAATTCTACATTGTTATGCCAGACTTTGGCACAGACAGATATTATGTCATCATGCATTTTACATTTCCAAGTCTTCCAAATAACATTCAGTAAAAAACCCACTTACATTACATAAATGGATCAGAGAAATTATTCTAAATGTATTTTGGAATAGTTGAGGAAACTGGTGCAAAAGAACATAAAATAACCAGTTTCTGGTGACCTTCTGAACACTATGGAGCAGATTTATTAACAATGGCAATTTATATGCCAGTCTAAAAAAACAAAGATTGCTGGATTGAATTGCTCCAAATGTATTAAAATGTGCATCTAGCAATAAAGGGGCTTTACTCAGGGCTGCTGTCTTTTTGCAGCAGTCTAGTCTGAGCACTGCATGGATGTCCTGTGCAATGGAGAGCAGGGCCTTAGTTCTTACATGAGAGCTGAGCTTCTCCTCTAATGACCTGGGTAGGCAAATATGCTGATCCAGGCCGTTTAACCCCCTAGATGCCTAAGTAATTTAGAGGTAGGCCGCTGCAGTGCAATGTATTTTAGAAGTAATCAAAAGACTAGTGGGACTAGTAAATGGTTAAAAAAAAGTTTAAAAAGTTTTATTAAGTAAAAAAAAAACTCAAGATAAAAATACACCTTTTTCCATTAAAAAAAAAAGCTTTTCAATTGAAAAAATGCAAAAAATAAAAAACAACAACTATGTGTAAAAACTCAGCGGCAGTGTCAATTTTTTCCCCATCCAACCCCGAAAGAGTTAATAAAAGTAAATCAGTAAATTGTATAGCCCAAAATGTCATGTCATTTAAAAACTACAGTTTATTCAGCAAAAACAAGCCTGATATGGGTACACATAAAGAAAAATAAAAAATTAAACCCGTTGGAACCCGACAAAAAAATGAAAAAAAAATTGTTTGGTCACTAAGGCCCACACCAGGCTGGTCACTACAGGCTGTCAAATGTTTAGGTCACAACCTTTCAACTTTTGCCAGTGTGGTGCAGAAATCAACCTTTTTCCGCACAAATTTCGACTTTTTTACATATTGTGATTTTTTTTTTTTTTGAGGCTGTGCTTATAACAACAATTGGTGTAAACTAGTTATACTATAATAAATGTGGGCCATTTAGTGACATGAGCAAGAAGTTACATGTAAAAGTGTAGTACAATTTCAGCAAATACATGTTGTTCATTGTAAAGTATGCTACAATTTTCCAGTATACTTTCTGTATCAAATCCTTACCATTTTCAAAATTTCACCATCCAGTCTTTCAATGGGAATCTTTATTGCTTACTTGTAGGGGATAAAAATTTCTCCTGGTGATGGGATGAACAACAGATGCATGACCCATTACAAGACACAACTCTGAGAAATGTAACCGCCATGCATTTGTGTAATCATCATATGACCAGGACTGATTTTTATTCTGTGGATGTAGAAAAAGTCCCATTCAATGATAAACTGTGAAACTACAGTAATTTACTTCCATATTATTTCCTGCTCAAATAGTTGAATTCTTTATGCCTTACAAATTTAGTTAATTGCAAAGAACTTGGTTCCTTAATCTCTTTACAAATTTTCACACTTTTTTCCTTACGTTCTACATAAATGGTGTGAAACTGTGAATATACAGTCAATTGACCTTCAAAAATTGTAACTGCCAACAATATTTTCTTACTAAGTAAAAGAAGATAGGATTCATGCAATCCAAGCTCCAAATCATATTAAACCCTAAAATCAAGGAAAAAACTACATGTGACTTTTGTGGCAGATACATCATGCCACGTAACATGACTGCAATCATGTTCTTGTGGGCTTCCTCTTTCAGGTCCAAATGACATTGTCCTATTTGCAATTGACATCACTTCCTGCCTCACTGATCATGGACCAATCTGGTAAATATAATGGTCACACAAAAAAAATGAAATAGGGGCCTGGGAGATAACATGCCAAGAAGGCTCCTGCTGTGGATCTGAGTTGATTTCTAAAGTCTGTGTCCAACTTCACTTAATTTTGTATTGTATTACAAGCAAACCTTGTGTAGTCTGATCTTTCAGTTATAATTCTTTCCATCTCTTACCTACCTTATGCTGGGTATGATGGGTTATTAAAAAATAGGAAGGCTTACAATCACTGATGGAAATCACTGACCAAAACACTGACGTGTGAATAAGGCTTTAGACTTGCACTGAGCCAAAGATTGTCTGTAAGAAAGCATTCCTTCCTGAGAGTTGGCTGCTCACTCGGTGGAGAATACTGCTTAATTTACATGCAGCAATCCCCTCCACAGTATGAGAACGAGGCATCGCTATTGCAATATCTCATTCTCATAGAGCTGCATTGTTTCTGGGCAGCAGATCGCTGTTTAGACAGCACGATCTGCTGCCCAGAAACGATAATTTTGGTGTTTCCATGAATGACAGGAGCACCTGATGAACGAACGCTTAGCTCATTTATCGGGTGATCAGTAGGACCTTTACAGGGGCGGATTGTCAGCAATGAGTGTTCAATCCCGATAATCTGCCTGATAATTATTTATAACATCTAAATCCACCTTTAGTCTTAATGTATATAATAAATATATCTTAATAAAAAAGAGAAATAATGTAGAAAGAACAGTGCACAAAATTCAATACTTTTTACACTCTTGATTAGAAACAGCCTAAGTCTGTACTCGCCTCCATATTTATAGACATTAATAAATGTGCATTACTTACATCACCATACTGTTGTTTAGATATCTGAATAAAAACTGCACGTAGAAGCTTGTGAGCCATTAATATTGTAGGTTTCTGCCTAAATATGTTAAAATGAACAAAAGAATATGGCAAACAAAATAATAACTCTGCACAGCATGAGCTCTAGTATAAGTGCTGTCTGTGAAGTGATGTTCAGGTCACTGATTATATTTTATTGCTCACACACTAAATATACATTCCTTTCACTGTATTCACACACATCCCTGACTTAAGTATCCATTTACGTAGGTTTGAATATTATAATTTGTATGAATAGGTGGCAAGTCAACTCAGTCAGAACAAACATGATTTTTCAACTGTATGTTTTAAAAGAACAATTTAGAGGCTATTTGAAGATCTGTGGATTTTCATTCCTGCAGCAGTACAGCAGAACTCTAGGCAGGGGACTGTCCTTGGGTGACTTCTTATACTGCACAATTATTTATTGATCCCGATCTCCACCAATATCTTCCCTTAAACAATAACTTTTATTTGTAGTTAGTGTTGAGCGAATCGAAGTGTCAGAAGTGGACTTTGATTGGAATTTCAGGGAAAATTTGATTTGCTGCGAAGCCAAATTTCTTCATACTTCGTGGTAATGAATAAATTTTCTCTGGAATGGTGGTAAGAATTAAAAAAAATTATACTCACCTCGTCCATTTGAGCGCAAAGAGGCCGTCACGGCCATCTTTCTTGAAGATTCCATGCAAAATCTCATGCGCGGTGACGTATGACATCACCACGCTGGCCAGTGTGATGACATCATCATGCACAGCACTAGATTACACCCTGGATCTTCATTCAAGATGACCGTGGAGTGCTCTTCATGCTAAAATGGATAACGGATCTGGTTATGGTTTTGACCTCTTTCTGTCTGACTACACTTTTACCCCAATAGGTTTAGGCCCTTGCACCTTGTTAAAGTGAGTCTTTCACCAGTTTTATGCTGCTAGGCCTGATATTCATGAGCTTCTGGCTTTCTACGCCAGCATGTCACTGATTGACAGTTTCTTTCCAACTGAGCTAGCAGCAGGGGCAGAGAAGATAAGGAGCTCATGAATATCAGGACTCTGCATGGGTTGGTGCTGTACAACACAAGATATTAGCAAAATGAAAAGTGCCCAGCATTTTGCCAAGGGGATCAGTCACACGTTTTTGCCAAGGGAATCAGTCATAAAACTATTGACAGATTCCCTTTAAGTCAGGAACTGCCGAGGGGATGCCATTTAGGGCAGTTCATGCAAGTAGGTAGTGACAGTGGTGCAGGTGGACTACAGGGCTGCACAGTTCCCTACCCTATGTGACACTGTGCATGAACACAACCCCAACTGGTAACACACATCTGGACCTTCATTCTACAGTGATAGCTATTCATTCCTTTATAAAGGTCTTAGTATTGAACAGTAATTTGAAGAATAGCAGGAAAGAAAAAATTGGGAATTCAAGATGAAAACAATGTTCCAGGCATTGACAGAAGGAGTCAATTTAACACCACCAACCCACACGCTAACACACACTTCCCCATTAGACTAACTCTAGATCTTCTGTTTCTTAACATCTATCTGTAACAAAAACCTTAGTTTATTTCCTCTGGCTTATTTTAACGATGTATCACCCCATGTACTATATTTTGGTGTAACATATTTTAAATGTGATTTTTTCTACCAGTCATTAATTTGCAATCTTGCCTAATTAAGAGGCCTCTGTGCTCCAAAAGCTTGCAAATGTAATTTTTCTGGTTAACTAATAAAAGTATACCTCCTATACTACTTTTGTATTTTTTAAATTAAACATATTAAGCATTTTGAAACCAGCAATCTAAGGCAGGATATATTGTTAGTGTACAAAGTGTATAATCACATTCCTGTATTTCTGGGTGTACATATCACGGCTGCTGCATGCGCCCACTGGTGATTGTTAAGGTAGTAACTCAGTTTTACCAGGATCGAGGTGAACGTTTTGTAAAGTTTTTTTATTTTTTAAAAGTAGTAAAACAATAGATGTATCGCTGTAATCATGCAACCCAACATAAGTTCATCATGTCATTTTTAATGCACAGTAAACACTGTAAAAACAAAAAAAACATGGGAATTGTGTTTTTTTTCCAATTTCATGCCACATTGAATTTTCCCCTAATTTTTCCAATATATGATACAGTGAATTAAATGGTGCCATTAAAAATACAACTTGCCCCACAAAAATAAGCCATCATATGGCCAAGGAAAATTAAAAAAAATGTCTCTTGGGAGCTGGGAAGAACAAACAAAAAAGCTAATTAAAGATTGTCCCTTTAATAAAATCTCATATTTATTATGTTATTAACTTTCACTTGTTTGGGTTCTTGTTTATGTATTACAATTTTTACAAAAGTTGTTTTTAGGGAATGATATTGGTAGGGATTAGTCATCCTTTCGGGCCAGTTGTCAGTAAAGGTGTTGATATCGTCCTTGTCATCTCGTTGGGATTTCTCCATGTACTGGACTCTTCTGCTTTTCTGCAAGAGGGCTCATGGATTTTCATTACTTATGCTACGTATGTTCATAACTTGTTTTATATGGAAACATATTTCATAAAATAAAACTGTTCCTTGCAGATGAATTAAAGTAATTTGATATTTTTTATTCTTGCTTACACTGCTTTTTTCTTATCAGGAGAAGTGTAGTTGGATGATTTAATTATTATGACAAGGTTATGGAAACGAGTGTGTAATCACTTTCCTTTCAGTACTCTCTCAGTACTGTCTGCCTTTGTCTTCTTCACTTGTTCTTGTTCCCAACATGATTTGTTCTATCGGAATGTATTGATTTACTTCTTACTCTTGTTGAATTGTTTATTGCTCTTTTCATATAAAGTTTAAATATATTGATCTTTTGAATTCCTCCTAAAATGACTTTGTCCGTTTAAAGTATGGAGTATAGTG
Organism: Rhinella marina; assembly: GCA_900303285.1. Classification (NCBI taxonomy): domain Eukaryota; kingdom Metazoa; phylum Chordata; class Amphibia; order Anura; family Bufonidae; genus Rhinella; species Rhinella marina. The sequence continues at coordinate 152,820 of ONZH01009984.1, read as the reverse complement.
AAATCATCTCCCGTCTTCAGTGGTGTGAGACAGAAGATATTAGTTTCGATAACACAGTGATAACTGAGTACAGATAATTTAGTAGATGTTACCTGCAGTCCTATATAACACCAACAGTGATGACTCTCTAAGTACAGATAACGTAGCAGATCTCACCCGCAGTCCTATGTAACCCACAGCTAACATAGTGATAGTTCTCTGAGTATAGATAGTAGATGTTACCTGCAGTCTAATGTAACATCACTGAAAACACAATGATAACTCTCTGAATACTAATAATACAGTGATCTCTCTGAGTACATATAACACACAGTGATCTCTCTGAGTACAGATAACACACAGTGATCTCTGAGTACAGATAACATGGTGATCTCTCTGAGCACAGATAACATACAGTGATCTCCGAGTACAGATCACGCACAGAGATCTCCGAGTACAGATAACGCACAGAGATCTCTGAGTACAGATAACACACAGGGATCTCTCTGAGTACAGATAACGAACAGAGATCTCTGAGTACATATGACACACAGGGATCTCTCTGAGTACAGATAACACACAGGGATCTCTCTGAGTACAGATAACACACAGGGATCTCTCTGAGTACAGATAACGAACAGAGATCTCTGAGTACATATGACACACAGTGATCTCTCTGAGTACAGATAACACACAGGGATCTCTCTGAGTACAGATAACACACAGGGATCTCTCTGAGTACAGATAACACACAGGGATCTCTCTGAATACAGATAACACAGAGTGATCTCTCTGGGTACAGATAACACACAGTGATCTCTCTGGGTACAGATAACACACAGTGATCTCTCTGGGTACAGATAACACACAGTGATCTCTCTGAGTACATATGACACAGTGATCTCTGAGTACATATGACACAGTGATCTCTCTGAGTACAGATAACACGGTGATCTCTCTAAGTACAGATAACACGGTGATCTCTCTGAATACAGATAACACGGTGATCTCTCTGAATACAGATAAAACACAGTGATCTCTCTGAATACAGATAACACACAGTGATCTCTCTGGGTACAGATAACACACAGTGATCTCTCTGGGTACAGATAACACACAGTGATCTCTCTGGGTACAGATAACACACAGTGATCTCTCTGGGTACAGATAACACACAGTGATCTCTCTGGGTACAGATAACACACAGTGATCTCTCTGGGTAAAGATAACACACAGTGATTTCTCTGAGTACATATGACACACAGTGATCTCTCGGAATACAGATAACACACGGTGATCTCTATGAGTACAGATGATACACGGTGATCTCTATGAGTACAGATAACACACAGTGATCTCTATGAGTACAGATGACACACAGTTTAAAAAACAAAGTATGCCAGTACAGACTCAAACAAATCTACCTTAAAATATTCCCATCATGATAAATTGCCTCCTTAAAGTTTCTTGATTAGCCTTGAGTTTACAGGGGTATTTCTGTCTTAAACATGTATGACATCTTCACAGGATATGCCATAAATTCATGATAGCTGAGTTTCGAACCTATGAGAGCCTCATCTATCAGAAATAATGGGGAGCTAGCCTCTTGCCTGCCTCCTTCCTCTCTCCATAATTCAAGGACAACAGTCAGTGAACAAGGGTCATCGGTTACCAATTCTCCCGATTGGTGAGGTTACCAGGGGTAAGACGTGTACCTGCATTGCATTTATAGCATAGATCATTTCAATTAATTTAGCTAATTCAATCCATGATAAACACATAGTTTTATCCTTTTTCAGTAATTTCAATGCCAGACATGCTGGGAATTTGTGCCAGTGTCCTAATAAATGCAATGAATAGCAATCAACATATGTTTTTGTTTTTTCTTTCCTTAGAAAAATAAATAATTATTACATTATATTAAGCCAGTCAAAATATTTAAATGCACATATGTTATTAGTTTTTGTCATTACATCGTTACATTTTACTTAATCAAATACTTAACTGTCAATCTTTTATCTAATTAGGCAGAAGAATTCATCTAATGTTATGTTTGAATATGGGTGCATACCCTGTATAATTGGAATGTTATTGTATTCAGCAATTTATAAACTGATATTAGTATGTTAATGCTGTTCCAATATTATAAGCAACAATTAAAAAAATATAAAATATAATTAATTAGAGAAGAATACTATTCCCTACTTATCAGTCCCTTCTTCCACCCCTTGCTTTCTGCACTCATCTTTCATGCTTAGTTTACTTAGTTTATAAGTTCACTGAGGGATCAGGTTACAGCTGTTGTCAGCAATACATTACTGGTGTATAACATACTCCATAGTGCTGCTGCTTCTAAGGGTATGCTACAGACTAATAGGGGAGCAGTATTTTCTTTTCTCTATGTGTACTGTGCATTATATATCATAGCGATGTCATGTGACAACCACTCTCATCGCCATATGATAGGAAGTAATTTACTTCTCTATTCATTCCTATGGGACTGAAATTTTAGGAATACATAGAGAAACTGGCTTCCTGTCCACACATACAATGCTGTGTTATTTGGAGAGTCAGAGTGCTGATCACATGACACAGCTAAGAAGCAGAAGGTAGGTTATTACTCACAAATAACAAATACAGTCACTGCTAAGAAGATTACCTTCACTACAATTTAATCATGTACCTTTCTTAGGCCCCTTTCACACCTGAGGCACGGGGCTCCGGTAGGCTGTTTCGGTGGGTGAACAGCCCGCCGGATCCGTGCTGCCACAGGTGCACGTGTGGGGCCGGAACTACGCTCCGGCCCCATTGACTGTAATGGGGGCGGGCCTCGGATCCGGCCACAGCACGGCAACCCCTGCCGAGAGGCGGCTGGAGCGAAAATACAACTGCGGTGAATGGGGCCAGAGCGTAATTCCGGCCCCACAAGTGCACCTGCGGCAGCACGGATCCGGCGGGCTGTTCACCCACTGGAATAGCCTTACAGGTCAGGGAATAAACATTTTTGTGGGAGTGCTTCTTTAAATAAGATTTGATTGAATTGTTACAACCAGCAGGGATTTCTTTGCTGCTTCATATTCTTCTGTTTACTAACATCACTTATGTTTATTTGTTGCCTGTTAGTCATATGTGTTTTTTAATATTAGTTCTGGGGGGACCTGAGTACTAAGAGACAACATTAGTAACTGGGAAAGATGACACCTAGGTAAAGTCTAGTTGTTCAGTCTTCTCATTAAAAGAGCTTTTACGAGATATTTTTTCTGATGACTGATCTAGCTGAGAAGACACCAGCACTCCGCCGTGGCCTTCTCTTGGCTCACCATGCCATACCATGCCATACATTGTGCAGCGGCTGTGCTTGGTATCACAGCTCAGCCCCATACACTTCAATGTGGCTGAGCTTTACGTAGGCCATGTGACCAATGAACGTGACGCCACATAGGAAAGATGTGAGAAGGCTGCAGTGCTACTGTGAGCTTCATTGCGTTCTCAAACAGCTAATCAGCGTAGGTTCCGGGTTTTGGACCCCAAAAGATCACATACTGATTACCTATCCAAAGGCTAGGTCATCAGTAAAAATATCTCAGAAAACCCCTTTAAATGAATATTTTCAGCTCTTTTTATATATAAGAAAGATTTTATAAACAATTAATAACAGATTGCTGATTTTCGGCTATAATCCTACATATTCTTGTCAGGAATTTTGTGTATTTTTTTTAAAGACAACAAAAAGACAAAAAGGCAAAAAGTTCACCAAAAATGACTAGAGTATGTAAACACTGCCAAATATTTCAAACTATGGTGCAGCTGGATGTTTAGAAAACTCTTACACACCTAGTCACATGGTAGATCTCTTTTGCCATGCCCATCACAATTATTTAGTGAGCCACTCAATAGATAGTAAATAAGTATTTATGTAATTACAGTACATTGTTGACAAATGGGTGACTGCGAAAACTAGTCACCAGCATGTGAGGATTGTAGAGCTACAATATGAGTGAGCATGTTGTTATGACACTTATAACTATAGAGTTATTTAGAGCTCTCATGTTCCCAGGAAATGTTTAGTTCTGATACCCAATGTCAGCTAATATGAGAAAACAAGCAAAAATAAATACATGGAACGATACTTTAAAGTAACATGAATTAGCTATTTGACAATTTAATATATTTTTTACAGATATGAGACGACATAGAAATAGTCTTATAAGTTATTGTCTGGTTATTCTGAGTGCATAAAATGAAATATCTGGCTAGTGCAGTATAAAGTTTACTGAACAAGCACATTATAATTCAGAATTTTCTTGATAAACAACCCTGTAAAAGCATAGCTGGCAGTTATATAAATAGATACCTAGCTGCTGTCACCATGAAAATTGCAAATGAGTGGAAAGTACAAGGAGTGGTATGCTTTCTGATTCTGAAAATGCATAAAAATAGCATAAAATACTTGAACTAATTTGATATGTTTTTATTTAAACAGTTTCTCCCAGAATTGGGAAAAAGTAGAACACGTAGACTGAAAAGTCAGACAAGTGATTAGTACCTAGAAGGGTTCTAGTATGAGAGCGCAGGTTAATAGTTAACCCAAAGAGGACCCTGCAATTTACTCCCCGCCTACCCAGAGCCAAAAGTTTTTTTTATTTTCGGTTCACATAGCCATATGAAGGCTTGTTTTTTTTTTTGTGGGACAAGTTGTGTTTTTAATAACATCATTTAATATAGCATATAATGTAGTGGGGTGGAATTGGAAAAATAATGCAATTCTGCCACAGTTTTATTGTTTTTTTTTCGTCGTTCTCTATGCACTAAAATTGAAATATAAAATATTCCATCTGTCGTATGGGATAAATATTGTTATATTTTAAAATAGCAGGAACTTGGTGGCTATGGCATCCACTGCACGTGCAAGCGGGTCCCATCTTTGCTGTGCTGAATTGCTGAAGTACACGTATGGCAGAGGTTTAGAAGGAGTTAAATGCCTAATATAGCAATACAGCTTCCTGTTTTACAGTAGTATTTGGGTAAGCATATTGTAAGATGATGGAACCCCTTTCCTGGGACAGATTTATGATGTAATTATTATTTTGTTATGTATACTGTTAACCCCTCCAATGTTTCAGGAAATTACTTTGTGATGTCAAAATATCATATATTTTTGTGTCTTCTTTGGCAGAAATGCATTGTATATTGGTGATTTTTTTCTTGCTGTTGTTTTATGTGTGTAGGACCTGTGACAGTTCTAAGTAGGTCCTCAAGTCAGTGAGAGTGATTTGATCAGGGGTTTGGTACATAAGACTCTGTGGCCCATGTGAGAACACAGAGGGGTGGGTTCCAGTGTGTGGATACAGGGGACATATGGGTGTTTGGCACTCAGATGGTCAGTATGGTGACGCTATGAACACAAAAGATGGAACATGATCAAGAAAACATGGAAAAATGCTGGAAATAGACATGACTTTAGGCCATTTATACTATCATGGCCTACCAATAGAAAATCACTTTGGTGCAACTGACAGTGCTAGGGAGCTTGGGGGCAGTGTTAATTGTGCTTTGCTTTACTTTTGCTTCGACTGTGCCCTTAAGCTTAGAATTATTGATACAGATTTTAAGGGTAATGTACCTACTGACCAAAAAGAAGTCCCTAAAGGTGCCATATGTATAAGTAAACATGGATTTGATGCATTTGTGAAAGATATTGTGGGAGAGTTATCAAAACTGGGGTAAAGGAAAACTGGCTTAGTTGCCCATAGCAACCAATCACATTCACCTTTCATTTTTCACAGTTACATTGGAAACTAAAAGGTGAAATCTGATTGCTTGCTATGGGCAACTAAGCCAGTTTTTGTTTACACTGATTTGATAATTGTACCCCATAGACCGATCTTATTTTATACTATCACTGTGAATTGGTATCCATTGGTATACATTGATTGGAGTCATGTCGATGAACACTTTTTGTATTAATGTTTCTTTTGAGCATTTTTCTAATACACACACACACACACACACATTTGGAAAGAAGAACCTGCTATGGTGACTTTCTTATTCTACAGAACTTTTATGGAAGCAAACCATTTAAAATAAGTTGCGTTCATGTTCTAGTTTTCTAATCCCTGGATAGGGTTACCTAGAGAAAGAGATCCAAAATTCTATAATTAGATGTGCAAATTGGTCTCAGAGAGAGACCTTGTCCATGTAATTTAGCAAACCAATATAAAGAACATTCATAAATAAACAAATATGTAGATCCAAAAATAGAAGAAAAGATGCAACAAACAGCAAATATTTTATACTACAGAATTTTGCTGAAGTAGAAATACAAAACTGCAAAAGGGGAAATTGACTATTTTAAAAATAAATTGCACACTTGTGACTTTTTTTTAGAGGCAACACATTGTTCCTCATATTATGCATATTCCCAGTTCCAACTGATGTTTTGTGTTATATTACAAAAAGTAGCAATTTCTAAAATCATTGTGCCTTATTGCATAACTTTGACCCTGTAGAAAAATTTAAAATTTCAGATTTCATAAAGCTGAATCCTGGTTTTAGACAAAATTTGAAGGACTGATTTCTGATTTTCATGTACGTACTTATGACCTTATTCACACATCAGTGTTTGGTCAGTGATTTCCATTAGTAATTGTGAGCCAGGTGCGGGTCAAAAACTCAAAACAGGTGCAAATACCTCTTTTATACCTTATATTGGTGGAGGAACCACTCATGTTTTGGCTCCCAATCACTAATGTAAATCACTGACTTTGTAACTCTGGGCTAAGTGCAGTTCTATTGCTGTTCTCCTGCTATACTCATACAGCGCCTTGCAAAAGTATTCGGCCCCCTGGAACTTTTCAACCTTTTGCCACATTTCAGGCTTCAAATAAAAAGATATAACATTTTAAATTTTTGGTGAAGAATCAACAAGTGGGTCACAATTGTGAAGTGGAACGAAATTTATTGGATAATTTAAACTTTTTTTTGTAATAATAAAACTGAAAAGTTGGGTGTGCAAAATTATTCGGCCCATTTACTTTTAGTTCAGAAAACTCACTCCAGAAGTTCATTGAGGATCTCTGAATGATCCAATGTTGTCCTAAATGACTGATGAAGATAAATAGAATCCACCTGTGTGTAATCAAGTCTCCGTATAAATGCACCTGCTCTGTGATAGTCTCAGGGTTCTGTTTAAAGCACAGAGAGCATCATAAAAACCAAGGAACACACCAGGCAGGTCCGTGATACTGTTGTGGAGAAGTTTAAAGCCGGATTTGGATACCAAAAGATTTCCCAAGCTTTAAACATCCCAAGGAGCACTGTGCAAGCGATCATATTGAAATGGAAGGAGTATCAGACCACTGCAAATCTACCAAGACCTGGCCATCCCTCTAAACTTTCATCTCAAACAAGGAGAAGACTGATCAGAGATGCAGCCAAGAGGCCCATGATCACTCTGGATGAACTACAGCTAAGGTGGGAGAGTCTGTCCATAGGACAACAATCAGTCAAACACTTCACAAATCTGGCCTTTATGGAAGAATGGCAAGAAGAAAGTCATTTCTCAAAGATATCCATAAAAAGTCTCGTTTACAGTTTGCCACAAGCCACCTGGGAGACACACCAAACATGTGCAAGAAGGTGCTCTGGTCAGATGAAACCAAAATCCAACTTTTTGGAAACAATGCAAAACGATATGTTTAGCGTAAAAGCAACACAGCTCATCACCCTGAACACACCATCCCCACTGTCAAACATGGTGGTGGCAGCATCATGGTTTGGGCCTGCTTTTCATTAGCAGGGAAAGGGAAGATGGTTGAAATTGATGGGAAGATGGATGGAGCCAAATACAGGACCATTCTGGATGAAAACCTGTTGGAGTCTGCAAAAGACCTGAGACTCGGGCGGAGATTTAGCTTCCCAAGACAATGATCCCAAACATAAAGCAAAATCTACAATGAAATGGTTCAAAAATAAACGTATCCAGGTCTTAGAATGGCCAAGTCAAAGTCCAGACCTGAATCTAATTGAGAATATGTGGAAAGAGCTGAAAACTGCTGTTCACAAACGCTCTCCATCCAACCTCAAAGAGCTCAAGCTGTTTTGCAAGGAAGAATTTCAGTCTCTAGATGTGCAAAACTGATAGAGACATAACCCAAGCGACTTGCAGCTGTAATCGCAGCAAAAGGTGGCACAACAAAGTATTAATGCAAGGGGGCCGAATAATTTTGCACGCTCCACTTTTCAGTTTTATTATTACAAAAAAGTTTAAATGATCCAATAAATTTCGTTCCACTTCACAATTGTGACTCACTTGTTGTTGATTCTTCACCAAAAATTTAAAATGTTATATCTTTTTGTTTGAAGCCTGAAATGTGGCAAAAGGTTGAAAAGTTCCAGGGGGGCGAATACTTTCGCAAGGCACTGTATATAGCCCACATAAGAAAATACTCTTTTTATATTCAGGAAACGATTATCTCATTGGGCTGCAGAGAAGGATCTCTTCTTCCTACTACCAGTGCTGCAGAGAAAGATTTGCCAAGTTGATCTTCTGAACAAATCTCATGAATGGAGAACCTGATTGAAAATTAAAGTGTACCTAAATGTTTATAAAGTTTTTTTCAAACTCTTACAAATCAGTACATACAGAATTAGTACACAGTAGCCATGACAGGAGCTCATCGCTGCTCCTGCTTGTCCTCACTGCGCCAAAGCCTGGCATAGCATATCAGTATTGGTATCTCTGCACCAATGTGTTATGCAGAGCCTTCAGCATTTGTAACAGTTTAAAATATATATAACAGTTTTGGTACACTCTAACCAATTCCTTATTGACCACTTTACATTAGACGTCACTGAATAGCTTTCAGATCAACAACAAAGTCAGAACCTTTGTAATGAGGGTTTTGACTTTAAAGGGAAGCTTTCACAAGGTTTATGCCTCTTTATCTTAGAGTACTGACAGAGACCCTGGTTCTAGCTCTGTCACTCATTTGTTTCTTGCAGTAGTTTTTTAAATAAAATCACAGCATGAGTCAAACACTGGAAACCTAGTATTCATCTCAGCCATCCTGCTGATGATTGACAGCTTTCTCCCTATGCTGGTCAAAGAGAAAAACTTGTTAATCAGAGGTGGGTGGGTAGTTGGAGACAATGCTCATGAATACTGAGGACTCCAGTGTTTGGCTAGCACTTCTGCTGATAAACAGTGATTTTAAGAAATGAATTGTACTGGTAGGAAAGTTCGATGTAGTATGTATGATAATGCTAAAAAAGTATGATAATGCTATTTCTTATTAATTTCTATATTAATAAAATATTGCCAGAATGCTAGTAATTGTAGCTTTAGATCAATCCTAATTCCTCATTTAAAGCAGGAAGGTCTCATTGTTCGCCATGTTACAGATACAGTGGGGGTGCGTCATGGTCACTATGTCTACAAACCTGCTAATCCACCTGCCACTCTCTATTCCCCCTCCTGCCTGCACCCCTCCTTTACATCCAAAGCTACATGATTTAAACTTTATGAAATAACTACAGATGTATAAACATCCTCCAACAACCTGCTTGAAAAAATTGCGTTATTTTTGCTATATCTATGCCAGGTTATGTCCAAATAAAATGACTTACTGAATTTGTCTTTTGAATAATCCACAGTCACTGTATTTAATACAGATTTTCATAGAAATCAGACTTGGGTATGGTACTTGACTATGGTACATGCAACCTCAGCGGTGAACATTTTCATAAATGTATTTAGAGAACTTATTGAGACAGATTTATCAATTTACAATTACCATAGACGATCATCATATTTATTCATTTCGTACTCTGCTTTTTCATCACATACATACACATTGAAAAAAAGGGGCAGGGTTCAGCTTAATTCCTGAACATTTTCTGCTATGTACTTTTCTTCCGTTTCTATAGAAGAAGATAATGGCAGGTTCAACCTTGTGTTGTTTCAAGCTTAGAGAAGATTTTGTCTTGTGCCTTGCATTGGTATTAATGAATATTCCCCATTGTGCTGCTTTATGTTAGAATTATTACACTTTTCGCATCTTAAGATGGTTTTTATTTTTAGGTGTAACTATTTTTAAGAGTGGACAACTCATTACATGTCAGAACTGTGATACTCAATGTAAAATGATAAATGTTCCTTCCATATAGATGTTATCAAGAGCAATAGAGACAGTTAAGGCTCCTATTACCCCTTAGTTAAGTATTCTCTTTACAGTATTCTATTCTAAGAAGAGAAAGAAATGTTCTTTTCATGTATTAACCTATTAAAAATGCATGGACCGGAGCAGATCTATGGGCTTCGTAAATCAGATTTTTTTAATAATAGCCAGAACACCTTTTTATTTATCACAGAACAGTAAATAGCAAAGGTCTACAAGCTACTCTTATTGTTTTCTGAGTTTTCCTAGGAAAACAAGCCGATGATGTACTGGGCAACAAAACAGCAAAGGAAAAAAGTAATTTCTTACAGTTTTGGCCCCAGGCAGTTTGGCAGAAATAAGCAAGTATGTATAATAGTAATTCTATATTTCAACAACGATCTATAGACACGTCTGCATGCAGATTTACTTCACTGTACAGATTATTATATAAGGTAATACTATGGTAATACTAAGGAAATAACTATTTTTTAATGCTCCATTAATCATTACCTTTATATCTTCTCTACAGTAACAGTTCTGTTTCATCTACTGTGAGTGTGACATATTGAAGATAAAACATATTTAAAATAATGTGGGGTCCCTGTCTTACAATTTTTATGATTCTTCTATTAAAGGTGGCATATGCCTAGGATATGTCACCAATGTCAGATAGGTGCAGGTCCCACCTCTGGGACCCACTCCTATCTCCAGAATGGGACCCCAAAAGTGAACAGAGAACAGCTGCGCATGCATTGCCATACTCCCTTCATTTCTATGGGACTTCTGAAAATAGCTTAATGCTGGCCATTCCCAACAGTTCCATAGAGGTGAATTGAGCAGTGTCCATGGTGTGCTCTCTATTCATTTGTACGGTAGTTTCAAACACAGTCGAGCACTGGCTTAGCGGTTTCCAGCTGTTCCATAAAGGTTAATGGAGTGGTGCCGCGCTTGCATGGTGAGCTTTCTATTAATTTCTATGGGACTTTCTAAAATAGTCAAGCAAGAAGTGAATGAAGAGCACAAGGCGCAAGCACGGCCACCATTCCATTTCACCTTGGGGCCCCATTCTACAAGTGCAGGTTCCTAGAATAGGGTCTAGTTATATGCTACCAATGTCTTTGGTGACACAGCCCCTTTAAAGGCAATCCTGGAGTACAGCTATAAGGGGTGCAGAAATAGCAGGTGCACGTAGGCTGTGGTGCCTAAGAGGACTCAAAGGCCACTTTGCCACCTAAGAAGACACCAGTATTATAAATAGTCCATGATAGGTCATTTTTTCTGTTGAATTCTGTTTAAATCCATGGGAATAAACCAGTTAATATGCTTTCATATGAAATCAGAGGCATAGGGAGGCGCAGCATTAGCCCGTAGATTTTTATGGGCACCATATTATACCTTAATACAACTCAGAACTGTATAGAGACATGTACTTGAGGCCATAGCCACTTGTTTTTTGAATATATAATGAAAGTGATAGGCAAATGCATTCTGCTTTAAGAATCCTTGCTGTTTATAATGCACTTCCAACGTGACATGGTTAAAGGGGTTTTCTGGGTGTTCAATATTTATGGTCTGTCCTCAGGATAGGTCATCAATATCAGATCTGTGGGGGTCTGACTCCTGACATCCACGCTGATCAGAATTTTGAAGAGGCCACGGCGCTCTGGCGAGAGCTGTGGACTCTTTCTAGGTTAGTGATGATAGTTCATTGGTCACATAGCTTATTTGCAGATCAGTCCAACTGAAATAAATGGGCCTGGGCTGCAATACCAAGCACAGACACTGTACAATGTATGGTTCTGTGTTTGGTATGCTGTGTAGACGCTGCAGCACTTACCGTAATATTGCAGCCTCTTCAAACAGCTGATGGCGGGAGTACTGGGTGTCAAATCCTTACCAATCAAATATTGATGACCTATTCTGAGAACAGCTCAACAATATTGAACTCCCAGAAATCCCTTTTAAAATACTTAAAGGGTGTGTACATTTAAATATATTTATCTTTGAACACCATATCCCATATCACAGTATTTAAATTTTGAATGATTCAGAGCGTTTTTTAGAAGCCTACAGACCTCAGCTGAATTCTCCTAGGATTCCATTCTGGCTTAGTGTCTGGTGATTTGCACATAAGTATTGATTATCTAATATCAACCTTTGTACAGCAAATGGAAATGCAGCAGGGTTAACCTAATATTTAAATATGCTGGACATATATGCTATTAATTTTAGACTTCTACATTTTTTCTGTTTACAATGATATTTGTTTTCTTTCCACTGAAGCTGGTACTAAGACCAGAAAACCAAGTATTTTAATTAACCTAGTACTGGAATGATGAATGATCTACTCATATATAATATATGAGCTTTTGTGTATTAGGGCATAGAAGTAAATCAAGTATGCTAGCTGCATTTATTATATATGGTAATTTCATCTTGGAGAACTAAGGTTCAGAGGGTTGTAGTCTATACTAGTCAGTTGATCTTAAGTGACAACTGTTTTTATAAAAAATCTCAAAAAACCTGGTGATATCATCAACCACCCAGTCACTAAATTTATCTCATTTGTATGTTTTTTTTGAATACTGTTTTATAGTTGACAACTTTATCTTTTATGCTTTATTTGCCTTGCTAATAGGAAGATTACAAGTACAAGAAATGTGCCATGATTACACTAGAACAGACAAAGGGGGAATTTATCATAGACCAACATTTTACTCTGGTCTATGATATCCACTGCGCTGCTGGAGGATGAGCCTAATTTACTGCAAGGCACACACGTCTCATAAATTAGGCACATCGTCCGGCAATCTGTGGCTCAATTTACAGTGGCTGAGAGCTGCCATAGATTGCAGCCTTCTTGTACGCCAGCACACTGGAGTAAAAAAAAGATAAATTTGCCAGGCCTGCTTGCCCTGCCCTCCCCTCGCTATGCCCCCTTTTGGAGAAAGTGGCGAGGGTAGAGTAGAAAAGAGATGCAAATGAGCTCTTAACAAGCTCTGCCTCTAAATGCCACCAGATGTAAGGCAGCTATCCTGTAAGTCAATTTTTAGCTCTTTAAATAAGCCTTGAGACATGACTCGGATATTAAATAAGGCAGCACCTCATCTGCAGACAGCTGTTTTGGGGTGATTGCCCCTCATCAGTTAGGTAGAGTAGAAATTCTACTTGCACCTAGATTTAAGCAATGGCATTTAAAAAGTCAAAAACATGAGTTTTGCAACTTTTTCCTGCCAGAAAACTGATGGTAAATTATAAATTCCCTCTATAATGTCTACAGCTTTGAATATGTTCTATTTTGAATACTTCAGAATTTAAATGTATAATATCTGATACAGAATCGAGGTGTGGTTTTCAGATAATTCAGATAATAAACAGATAATTCTGCTTCTCAGAGCAATGCTATCGACTTAGGATGTTCATATACTTGGCATATGAATAATCAAAGATTATCCAAAAAATTGATTACTTTTCTGAATGTCTAGACTTTGACCAGCTGGGAATCAAATAACTTCCTTATCTTCCCTAGATTAATAGGTAATCAAATAGTAGCCCCTCTTAATTAATTAGGTAATCAAACATTTAAAGGGGTTGTCCAGCTTTTACTAAGTAATAGCCTATTCTCAGGATAGGCCATCACTAGCTGATTGGCAATGGTCCAACACCCCACATCCCTACGGATCAACTATTAGGTGTAGCTTCATCATGGGATGTCAGAGCCAGAACTACACAGCTCCATCAACTTTGTAGTAGAGGGAGCTCATTACTACAATACTGCTCCCTTTGAGATCAAGGCTGGAAAACACCTTTAACCCTTCTTAAATTAGATGAATGGAACAGTTGCAAAATTTGTAAAACAATAAATCTGCTGCATCTGAATTCACCATAAAATCAGTAAAATAAAAAAAAGTAAAAGAAACATGGAATCTTCCTGCTATAAACATTTATCATCTGTGTGTGGCTATAGTTATTTTTTAGCAGGTGCTGGCATTGGTAAATGATAGCTTGAAGCTGTTGTGTTTGTGACTAGTCTTGCATCTATTGGCCTGAATCCCTTTTGCTTGTAATAACCATAGGTGCCAATTATTACAAATATCCTGTGTCCTAGCGAGAATCTTTTCTTAGCATTGTGGAAAATCACTGTTATTCCTGTGCCAGGAACTTTTTTTTAGTTTTGTAACCAAAAACTTCAACAGTTCAAAAAATTATTATGTTATATAAATAACTGAAAGTCTCTCTGACAATGCAATTCGAATTCCCAGCTGCTCAGTATTCTGAGTGCCTATCCAAGAAAAAGATAATTTGTGCTGTGCATTAATGTTTTATTACTAGTGGCAAAAGACACAAGCCTATTGCTGGGTATGGTGAATTAAAAGGAAGAAACATATTACTTACCTGACAAGGTCGATCACTCGTTCCCTTGGGGCACTGCTGACAGGCTCCTCATTTATCATTATGATTTGGTCTCCTGGGACTAATTTCCCTTCAGAGGGACCACCTGCACCAAAAGCAAAGAAGGAGATATTAGAAACCTTTAATAATGTATACATTGAAATAATGCACCTCCTGTAAGCTAAAAGGATGTCATTAATTCTTTAATTCATGTTGACAGGGTATCATTTGCTATGGCGTAGTTATTGCAAGACTGCATAGAGAAGGTCAAATGTCATAATAATTGTACAAATAATTGCACTTACTCATATTTTATTCAATACTGATTCATAGTTTGTAAAATGAAATGCTCCAATGTCAGTTAGTCTATATTTGTTGTAACATACAAAATGAACTCACCCTACCCTATCCCTAGCTGTCTTTCTGTTAAAGGGGTTGTCTGAGTTATGAAAAAAAATGTATAGTACTGTAAATCTGATGGGCAGCAATATATAACTAAGTTAAGCAAAGTTTAGGCAAAAAATCTATATTTCCTCATTTCCCTGGTTCTCTTCTGGCTCTTTGTTTACCTGCTATAATAATAATCTCTGCTCCCCCCCCCCCACTGCTCTGCGGAGTGAATAAGTCTGCCCTGAGTGACATGTCTGCTGGAATACTCAGCAGCATGCTGTATGTGTAGGACTACAAGTCCCAGCTGTACAATGACACTGCTGATGCACACAGGGTCTTCCCCCTACCTTTCTTGTACAATGCAATACTTTGCATCTCCTCCAGATCAGCTCCAGTGTCAGCATTTGTAGGGTGAGGAGAGCAGATCCTGTGTCTCTTTACATCTGCAGCTGCTGTTGTAAAGCCTTCAGTGTGTTCTGGCTGAAGGGGTTAATGTTTTATCTGAAAGAATCCAGGGAGAGCAGATAGCAGGAGCCCGGCAGAGAAGGGCCAGCACAGTGACGTCTCGTGTACAGGCTCTGTGCACGAATACAAGATTAGCAGGGAGGCAAGCTGACATCACAGGTCATGTGACCCTCATTGAAACCTGAGAAACCAGCAGCTTTACAAGCAGAAAGTGTATGGAAAAGCTGTTGTATTTGACTAGTTAGAAACGTACAAAGGACAAAAAAATTACTCGGACAACACCTTTAAGTAATTTAGTCTACGTCTACCTAACTAAAAAATCTTCCTAATCCCTAACATTGACCCTGTAAGACGCTAAAGTGTCTTGGTTCTCTAATTGCTGTGCCTGTGATAAACATGTCCTATCAATCAGTGGCTGAGCTGAGAATAGTGGACCTTACATAAAGCCTATTAGATAAGTTAACATCGCCCGACCTGATTGCTTGTTAAGCTGACTGCAAGGCATTATGGGCAAACCTGCCAGCCAGGGCCCCTTTTGGGGTCAACGGATCTTTTATATACATATTCCCTGCCCTGTTTTCCTCACTACTATGCTGAATTTGATATGTAAAGTTGTAATTGCCTTTTTGTGCAATTCTTAAGAAATAAATCACCAAAATGTTGGCTTCATTTGGAATTAGAATTTTTGAGAAATTTGTAACAAATTAGATTAGTGTAGAATCAATTCTGTCATCTCTATCAGACATGAAACAATTCTTTTAATCTCAATTTTTTTTGTTTTTGGAGAGAAGCACACGCAAGGATAATTCAGTTGAATGGGACAGTTTCAGATATTTCGGAGACAAACCTACTGTGTATGAATAAACCCTTACATTGCTATGAAAATAACACTAAAATATTTTTTAATCTCATCCACTTGTGATGTGAAGATACATAGATATAAAGCTTAAATATCTTATAAATTATTGGCCAATATTTATTAAGACTAATACTAGAAGTAGGTATCACTGGTTCTCCAGGCAAGGGTTACATTCAACTATATATACACATCTATACTTACAACTTTTTAGGGGGCACTATGTATGTGGCGCTATTACTCTTAGGGGAACTATTTGCTTATAATACTGCCTCCTATGTAGAAGAATACAACTACTAGAATACTGCTCCTATGTACAAGAATATAACTACTATAATACTGCTCCTATGTAGAAGAACATGAAGAATATGACTACTATAATACTGCTCCTATGCACAAGAATATAAATAATATAATACGTCATATGCCAGCCTAAAAAAACTCTTAATAGATGCATTTTGGACTGTCTTAAAGTCATAAAATTGAATCTATGCCTGCTTTCAGCAGGTCGAGATTAGTGCACACATTGGCACCATTTTCTGGCTTTTCCCCCCTAAGAAATCATTCTAAGAAATTGAGGCTGTGCCCATTCCCTAAACACCATGCCTACCTTTCTGGTGATTGTGAAAAAAAGATACCTCAGTCACACAAAAATGGGTATGCACCATAATTTGTGACTTTTCAATGCATAATTTACTCCAAAATCTGACATGAAATGATTGATAAATGTGGACCATTTTCTAGGCAGGTTTTACATTTGTAATTAGATTATTTTTTCAAATATTTAAACTTTTTTACTTTGTCTCAAAAACTTCTCCCATGTCAGTCAGCCCACCAAAAACTTTCCCCATGTCATTCAGCCCCCCTACCTGACCTGTCCTTCACAGTTAATAGCACAACACTTTCTCCAGTTTTGCAGGCCCACTGCCTCGGGGTAACATTGGATTCTGCCAGGTCCTTTAAGCCACACATCCAAACCCTCACCTCCACTTCTGTTTCCAACTTAAGAATATCTCTCATATTTGCGCCTACTAGTGCATGCTCTCAACATCTGCTGCCTGGACTACTGCAACATCCTCCTGTGTGGCCTCCCATCCAGCACTCCTGTTCCCCTCCAATCTATTCTTAACTCTGCTGTCTGGTTAATCCACCTCTCCCCTAGTTTCTTCTCTGCCTCCCCCCTCTGCCAATCTCTTCACTGTTTCCCATTGACCAGCAATATATAACATATAAGGCCATCCACAACCTGTCCCCTCCATACAGATGTAGCATTAGTTAACATGACTTAAGGGGAGATAACACTTTTAGTTATCCCACCAAAAGGGAGGTTCCCTGTATTGATTAACACTGTAGACTTAGTTATGTCTGGTTAACGGGTTTAGCAAGTCATTATTAACAGTGCTACATCTGTACATCTCTGCATTGCTTTCTTGATACATAAACACACGTAATCTCAGATTCTCAAAGGACCTCTTCCTCAGTTCTCCTCTCATTTATTCCTCACACAATCGACTACACGATTTCTCATGTGCCTCTCCCCTACTCTGGAAGTCAACACATCAGGCTGTCCTCCAACAAAACTTCAAGCGTAACCTGAAAACCCACCTTTTCAGGAAAGCCCACCATCTGCAAGGAGCATGCTGCCACCACACAGCCACAAGAGCAGCCTATTCCCTCACCTACTGTGTTCTCCGCTTCCCTTATAGATTATAAACTCTTGCAGGCAGGGTCCTCTACCCCTGTAGCAGTCTGTTAATAGTGTAACTCCACCTGGATGTACAGTGCCATGGAATTAATGGCACTTTAAAATAAATAAATTAGTAATAATAATAATAATAATAATAATAATAAACTGCACCAAAAGCAGCAAGTGGGATTTCAGCCTGAGGCTGGTGTCATACACAGCTTTTTGTGGAAGTTGATACAGTATTTTGAGCCAAAGACAGAATTTGATTGGAAGGGAATGAGAAATAAAGGGAGGACTTATACTTCTCCTTTCTGCTGGCTCTACTTCTGGTTTTGGCTAAAAAAGCTGCATAAAAAATAGAACAAAAAGCTTTGTGTCACACCACCATATGATCCAAATAAAGCTTAGGGATCATTGTACAACGAACAGTTTTACAATTAATACACTTTGTATTTCAATTCCTCACAAAGTGGTTGTCTCACTTCAGTAAATGGCATTTATCATGTAGAGAAAGTTAATACAAGGCACTTACTAATGTATTTTGATTGTCCATATTGCCTCCTTTGCTGACTTTATCTGCAGGATCTGTTTACTGGGGGTTATTGAGAGGCTAAAAACCTATATAGGCCTTTTTTCTGGTCACATCTTATATATGTGAATGCAATTCAGTATATTATCTCAAATGCATCATCATCAGCGGTCTTTCACACGACAGTGTATTTTGCGGGCTCCAATCCGCTTTTTTTGCTGATAAGATGCGGACCCATTCATTTCTATGGGTCCGCAAAAAATACTGACAGCACACTGTGTGCTGTCCACATCCGTATGTCCGTTCTGTAGCCTGCAAAAAAAAAAATAGAACATGTCCTATTCTTGTCCGTTTTGCGGACAAGGATAGGCATTGTTACAATGGATCAGCAATTTGCGGACCGCAAAACACAACGTTTGTGTGAAACTAGCCTAAAAGCCATGAGAACAAGCTGTCATTCTCTAGACTGCTCATAATCGTGTCTATCTGTGAGATGTATTCAGTCTATTCCTGTACAGCTTTCAGCCTCTGGATATAAACAAGAATGTTTTCATCCACTGACAACCCAGAAAAAACTGATAAAAAACTGAGTGAAATATATTAGAGAGTTACAAAACATTTCATTTTATAACTAAGCTCTATTTACTTAAAACTAGGAAACTTTTTAATGAGCATTTAAACTTAAAAGAAAAAAAACATTAATTAAATCATTGAGTTGTCCTATTCTGTCCTATTCTTGCTGTTTTACAAAAGTGACAAGAAATATCTGTCTTTAAAGCTTTTTTAGCCCCTTAGTGACCAGCCTGTTTTGGGCCTTGGTAACCAAGCAATTTTTTTCATTTTTCATCTTTTCATCTTTGCATTCCAAGACCTAAAACTTTTTTTTTAATTTTTCCATTGATAAAGCTGTATGAGGGCTTGTTTATTTGCAGGAGAAGTTGTAGTTGTAATGGTACCATTCTGGATTACACATAACTTACTGGTTAACTTTTATTAACTCTTTCTGGTGGGTTATGGAAAAAAAACCTGAAATACCTCCATTGAGTTTTTAAGTTATACATTTAGCAGCATTCATATTTCAGAATAAATAACATTATAACATTTTTCTCTGTCACTAACATTACAGTGACACCAAATACATATTGGGGGAGATTTATCAAACTGGTGTAAAGTAAAACTGGCTTAGTTGCCCATAGACTCCACCTTTCATTTTCCAAAGGAGCTGTGAAAAATAAAAGGTGGAATCTGATTGGTTGCTATGGGCAACTAAGCCAGTTCTACTTTATTCCAGTTTGATAACTCTCCCCCATTGTCCTCTATGGACTACCCTATTATTAAAGGGGTTGTGACAAGTTTTAAAGTTATCCTCTATCCACAGGATACAGCATAACTAATTGACCACTGGCACTCTTACCAATCCCAGGAACAGGGGTCCTGGTACCCCAATCTGATAGAGCAGTAGGTCATGCATGCGACCTGTTGCTTCATTCATTCTTTTTGAGACTGTGTTTATTTTAGGTTTTACTACTTTTGCAAAATGAAAAGCTTAGAAAAACAAAAAGAGTTTTTGCATTACCTCATCCCAAGACCCATACTGAGAGTATATAGTCCTATTTAAACACTGCTGGAAACAATTAGCAAACATATATGAGACTGTTGCCCCCATTGCTGTCCCAGTTTTAGAAAAAAACATTTATCTCCAAACATAAATGCATCATGTAAACTCCAGTGCCTCGCCAACAAAATTGACATACTCTTGAATCTTCTTCTAGATGGGGTGAAATATATAGTATGTTAGTTGCAAAACAGATTATGTGGTATTGTGCCCCTGTGATAGACTCTACATAAGGAAGACAAAGAGATGTTTCTATAAGAGGTTCAGGGAACATGTTTGATCAATAAAGACAGGGATTGGATCATCCAGATTAGTAGAGCATGCTGGAGATTACATGCATGATGAAGATAGTAGCATGTTGAAATTTGTGAGAATGGAAGTAGCCCATATGTCAGTAAAGGGAGGAGATGGCCATAGTTTATTGCTACAGAGGAGAGATGGTTAAAAAAAATGAATGCGATGGGCCCTCTTGGTTTAAAAGATAAAAAGGACCTGAGTGTTTTCTTGTGACAATGTTTTTAATTGAGTTGTGGATTTGTAACCATAGTGATAATGGCAGGAGGGGTGTATAATGGTTGCATGCTGGAGTCACAATGTGGAAGGGTTGATGCAGCACAGACAGCACAAAAGGATGTTGCCTAGTATGTTACCTGCACCCTAGTCTGCTAGAGTTTTAATTAATAAAGTTCTGAAGATTTGACGAATGTTGAATGGAGATATGATTTTAAAAATTCGCCTTATAATAAATTTCCCTAGTGTTTATGTGCATAGTAAGATGGAAAAGTGCTGAGTGGGACATAAAACCCCAAAAAGTCACAACATTTTACATAAGCTAGTGTAACATGGTGGCTGGTAAAGTACTAGAGGGAGTGTAAATCTCACCCAGAATGCTAAGATGGGTGAGGTAAAAGAATCCAGGAAACCTGGGTGGTTTCAGCAAAGAATAGTTTTCTGAGGCACTTTTCTTTAAAGTGTTGCATGGGTTTGGATTTCTATGGAATGTTGTGTAGGTTGGTAGAGGGACCTGCCATTCCATCCCACTCCAGTACAACTTTTCTCACTAGCAATTCCAGGTGTAGATGTTGGGATCGTTATTGTGGGGAGAAATACAGGGCTGAAATGCTGATTCAGTGCCAGAGCCTGGAAGCTGCATGACCTGTTGGCTGAGTGAGCCTGATCCACTGCATTTACAGAGTACCTAGGTGAGGTAAATGCTTTATAGTTAAAACTCAGACAGTCAAAGACTTTAGGGCACATTTATTAAGACTGGCATTTTGGACGCCGGTTTTAATAAAGGCCCTCAGCCAGCGCTGGTTCTGCTGAGGTTTTAAAGAGACGCAAGCATCTCCCTAACTTCGGTGCATCCAGCGCCAGTGCTAAATGTAAGATAGCTTCCTAGCTGTCTTACATTTAGACCTTTTTCTATGCCTGAAACAGGCGTAGAAAATGGTAAATGAGACGGGGGTCCCGTCCCGTCCCCTTCCCCGCACACGCTATGCCCACAATTTTATACCTGGTGTGAAAGTGAATATATGTTTTGCTTTGATGTGGAATTTTACAAGGGATGATATAATTTGCATGTCCTGTTTTATGATGGAAGCAAAATAAATTGAGTTTTAAACTTTTAAACTGCTAAATCCAGTGAAATCTGCTATCGCCGCCCCCGCATCACAAGCACACAGACCCATGACACTGCGCATGTTCCAAACCAGTTTTCAGTCATAAAGGGCTTTATAAATGTCCCTTTTCTCATGCATAAAGGTAACTGCTTTGTAAAGAATATAACATAGTATAGGATGGTACAAGTCATATTTCTTTTTAGTTATAAATAAATATTTTTCTAACAATTGATGGATTCCCTATAAAAAACATGTATGGCATGGTAACATAGTAACATAGTTTCAGCCTGTTATCCTGCTAGTTAAACCAGAGGAAGGCAAAACAAACCCTGTGAGGTAGAAGCCAATTTTCCCTACTTTAGGGGAAAAAAATTCCTTCCCAACTCCAATCAGGCAATAAGAATAACTCCCTGGATGAATGACCCCTCTCTAGTAACTATAACCTGTAATATTATTACCCTTTAGAAATACATCCAGCCCCTCTTGAACTCTTTTAGTGAACTTACCATAACCACCTCCTCAGGCAAGGAGTTCCAGTCTCACTGCTCTTACAGTAAAGAATCCTCTTCTATGTTTGTGTACAAATCTTCTTTCCTCCAGATGCAGAGGATGTCCCCTCGTCACAGTCCTCGGGATAAATAGATCATGGGAGAGATCTCTGTACTGACCCCTGATATATTTATACATAGTTATTAGATCTCCCCTCTGTCGTCTTTTTTCTAAAGTGAGTAACCCTAATTTTGATAATCTTTCTGGTTACTGTAGTCCACCCATTCCAGTTATTACTTTAGTTGCCCTCCTCTGAACCCTCTCCAGCTCTGCTATGTCTGCCTTGTCTGCCTGTGCATAGTACTCCATGTGTGGTCTGACTAGTGATTTGTACAGTGGCAGGACTATGTTCTCATCACGGGCATCTATGCACCTTTTGATGCAACCCATTATCTTATTGGCCTTGTCAGCAGCTGGCTTCTGCAGCTTAGTTTGCTGTTTACTAAAATTCCTAGGTCCTTTTCCAAGTCAGTGTTACCCAGTGTTTTACCATTTAGTATGTACTGGTGACTTGCATTATTCCTTTCTATGTGCATAACCTTACATTTGCCAGTGTTAAACCTCATCTTCCACTTCTCTGTCCAAGCCTCCAATCTATCCAGATCCATCTGTAGCATTGTACTGTCATCTTCTGTGTTAATTACTTTACACAGTTTAGTGTCATCCGCAAAAAATTATATTTTACTGTTCAAGCCTTCTACAAGATCATTAATAAATATATTGAAGAGAATAGGGAGCAATATTGACCCATGTGGTACCCCACTAATGACAGTGACCCAATCTGAGTATGTACTGTTAATAACCACCCTCTGTTTTCTATCAATGAGCCAGTTACTTACTCACATACAGACATTTTCTCCCAGGCCAAGCATTCTCATTTTCTATACTAACCTTTTATGTGGTATAGTGTCAAATGCTTTGGAGAAGTCAAGATATATGACATCCATTGATTCGCCGCGGTCAAATCTAGAACTTACCTCCTCATAGAAACTGATTAAATTAGTTTGACATGACCGATCCCTCATGAAGCCATGCTGATATTGAGTTATTTGCTGATTTTCACTGAGGTACTCCAAGATACAGTAGCATCTCTTAGAAAACCTTCAAACAGTTTACCCAAGACAGATGTTAAACTTACCGGCCTATAGTTTTCGGGCTCTATTTTTGGACCCTTTTTGAATATTGGCACCACATTTGCTATGCGCCAATCCTGTGGAACACCCCCTGTCAGTAAAGAGTCCTTAAATATCAGAAATAAGGGTCTGGCTATGACATTACTTAATTCTCTTAGGATACGGGGGTGTATGCCATACGGTCCTGGCGATTTGTCTATTTTAATCTTTTTAAGATGCCACTGTACTTCTTCCTGTGTCAGACAGGGCATTTTTAATGGGGAATTTACTTTTATATTCTGCATTTCATCTGACAGTTTATTTTTCTCAGTGAATACAGTGGAGAAAAAGATATTTAGTAGCTTTGCTTTTTCCTCATCGCTCTCTGCAGCTCCCCCTTACTCTGTAAGGGGCCAACACCTTCAGGTTTATACTTTTTACTATTTATATAATTGAAGAACATTTTAGGGTTAGTTTTACTCTCTTTGGCGATTAATCTCTCGGTCTCTAGTTTGGCTGCTTTTATTTGTCTTTTACATATTTTATTTTTTTCCTCATAGTTTTTCAATGCTTCCTTGCTACCCTCCTGTTTTAGTGATTTAAATATTTTCTCATTTATTGCTTTCTTTACAGTTCTATTTATGCAGGTTGTTTTTTTTCTTGTTCCTTAACCTTTTATTCCCATAAGGTATGTACCTCTCACAATTAGATATTAGGATGCTTTTAAAAATATCCCATTTTTATTTTTGAGGACTTTGTCCCAGTTAGTTAGGCCTATGGCCTCTCTTAGTTGGCTAAATTTTGTTTTTTTGAAGTTTGGTATTTTTGTTCCTCCCTGAAGAAACACTCTTTTGAATGACAATTGGAAGGTTATTATTTTATGGTCACTATTTCCCAGGTGTCCCCCAACCTGCACATCTGTTGTTCTGTCAGGTCTATTGGTTAATACTAAGTCCAGTATGGACTACAAGTATATCTGGGTAGTTGAAGTCCCCCATAATAATGACTTCATTCTGATTTTCTGGCTCGTCTATTTCGTTTAGAAGTAGATTTTCTGTGGACTCTGGTATATTACGTGGTTTATAATAAACTCCTATTAGTATTTTATTATTGTTTTTTGCTCTATGTATTTCTACCGACAGTGACTCCACATGTTCATGTCCCTCACTTATATCTTCCCGGAGTGAGAACTTTAGACAGGACTTTACATAAAGGCAGACCCCTCCCCCCCTGGCGATCCTTTCCAAACAAACTATAACCCTGTACGTTAACTGAACAGTCATAGCTATCATCCAGTCATGTCTCAGTTACTCCCACAGAACATACCATAAATATCTAATTGATTCAGGTCTGATCTATGATACCTTGACCACATCTTTGTTGCTCTACTAGGTGCTATAACACCAGGGTGTCCCATTAGAGTCACTACTGGTCAGACAATGTTTGCAGTGGAATAAAAATGTAATGAAATTCTTTTTTAGCTGTACTTTCCGTAAACACAATTGGAGTTTTATTGATCGCCATAACCAATATTTTTCTTCTTTTGTCATCTGCAACTTTTTTTTTTTTTACGTAAACTTCCAGTGTATTTAGTTTTATGGTAAGAATCACTTCTAGTACTGCCACAGGGCTAAAGAAAAAATATCCTCCAAAATAATATCTAAAATAAACTGTAAAACCCAGCTTGTGTTCTGCATCTTTCTTAAAAATCAAAGTCTTGTACAAGGAATTAAAGTTAGTTTAATGATGTTTTAATGACCCAGCAACATCTCAAAAGAATTGTCGAGAAACAAAAACAAGGCTTGAAACTTCTGAATTATTAAAACGATTATCTGCCTGTTAATGAATCTTTTATCAGCTAGGCTGACTTTCCTTTAGTTCAATGTCACCCGTTTTCCGGGTATATTATTAAACTGCATCCACAAAGAAGAAAATTGCCAATCGTGTATAAATATTTGAACTGTGTATCTTCAAATGCAATGATTTTAATCATGCTAATTAACCCTGAGAGGACTGGAGTCCTGATGAGTGAATAGGAAGATCTAAATGCTCAGGGTACTTCTTTCATGGTTAAACAATGTCAATGCTTGCATTCACTAGGAGTAATATATACAGTGACTTCTTATCAATTGTCATGACTACTAAAAAAGGGCCATAAAACCTGCAGTTGCTGACCATATCTTTGTACCTTTAGAGAACTATACAGAAGATATGAATAAGGTGCATAGTATGTCAAATAGTGATTGGCCCAGTAACAAAATGTGCTAATTTGTGAAATTTGAAAACTTTTAGGCCCCTTTCACACGAGCGTGACGGATTAGGTCCGGATGCGTTCAGAATGCATTCAGGAAAACTCGCACCATTTTGCAAGCAAGTTCAGTCAGTTTTGTCTGCATTTGCGCTTAGTTGTTCAGGTTTTTTCCATGCTGGTGCAATGCGTTTTGATGCGTTTTTCACGTGCGTGATAAACGCACTGCATCCGCACTTGCTTCAGGATGCAATGCATTTTTCACTGAAGCCCCATTCACCTCTATGGGGCCAGGGCTGCGTGAAAAACGCAAAATATAGAACATGCTGCGTTTTTCACACAACGCAGAACTGATGCGTGAAAAAAAATGCTCATGTACACAGACCCATTGAAATGAATGGGTCAGGATTCATTGTGGGTGCTATGCGTTCACGTCACGCATTGCACCCGCGTGGAAAAATCGCTTGTGTGAAAGGGGCCTTAAAGACTACTATTGATACATCTGTTGCTATGTACATCAGTGGAGGCAATAATTTTAGTTCCTGTTCCTCATTATTACAGAGCAGGGTACTAGTGGTCACATTCACATCAACATTTAGCTTTCTGTTCTTTCATTCTCTCAGAAGAACATAAAAAAAAAATAAAAGTACTGAAAAAAGTGACTGATCTCTGATGGAAGTGACACAAATTATGCACACTGATCAAAACTGATGCTCAAAATAACTGAGCTGATGGATCAGAAGAACAGAAAGCTACATGGTGATGTGAACCTGGCCTTAGGTGATTGTGATAGCCCTCACAGTAAGTGGCTACATGAGAAATGGTGGTATATTGGAAGTGACTTCCCGTCCAGCGTCGTAGTGCTACGGCGAGCTGATCGGATGGTATGCAGGAGCTGCGCCCGCCCGATCAGCGGTGGGAGTCCGGCTGTACCCAGTAGCCGGACCCCTGCTGTATGCACCGGCATCGGTGAAAACACAGATGCCAGTGCATTAACCCTTCATGTGCCACAGTCAGAGCTGACCGCGACACATGTGATGCGGGAGGTGGGAAGGGGTGTCCATCGGGTCCCCGCGCTGCTGTGATGATGGCTTAGATAGCAGCCGGATGCCTTCCTTAGGCATCTGGCTGCTATCTACGGAAGCTTGTGAGATCCAGACCCTGGATCTCACAGGCAGAAGGCTGTACGTGTATTACTTTGAGTAATACACTTAGAACCAATGTATTACAATACAAAAATCGCCAGGAAAATGAAAAAAAAATATGGCTCTCAGAAAATGACATAAAAAAAAAATTATTTTGTTCAAAAATGCATCTAATGTGTAAAACTTTCCAAAAATAAAAATGATACACATATTGGGTATCGCCGTGTCCGTAACAACCTGCTCTATAAAAATATTACATGAGATGGCCCCCAGGTGAATGCTGAAATTTAAAAAAAAAAAAAAAACTATGCCATAACAGACATTTTTTTTTCACCTTGCCTCACAAAAAGTGTAATGCCATGCAATCAAAAAGGCTTATTTACCCCAAAATGATACCAATTAAATCGTCATCTCGTCCACAGAAATTTAGACCCTACCTGAGACAATCGCACCCCCCCAAAAAAAAATGACTCTCAGAAAATAGCAACACAAAACAAAGATTTTATTCTGTTCAAAAATGCATCTAATGTGTAAAACTTTCAAAAAATAAAAATGTTAGACATATTGGGTATCGACGCATCCGTAACAACCTGCTCTATAAAAATATTACATGATATAGCCCCCCAGGTGAATGCTGTAAAAAAATGTAAAAAAAACTATGCCAAAACAGCCATTTTTTTCCCTCTCGCTTCACAAAAAGTGTAATAGCAGGCGATCAAAAAGGCGTATTTAACCCAAAATGGTACCAATCAAACCGTCATCTCGTCCCGCAAAAAATAACACCCTACCTGAGACAATGGCCAGAAAAATAAAAAAAAATATGGCTCTCAGAAAATGGCAACACAAAAAAAAAGATTTTATTCTGTTCAAAAATAAATCTGATGTGTAAAATTTAACAAAAATAAAAATCGTAGATATATTGGGTATTGCCGTGTCCGTAACAACCTGCTCTATAAAAATATCACATGATTTGCCCCCTCAGGTGAATGCTGTAAAAAAAAATTAAAAATACTATGCCAAAACAGCTATTTTTTTTCATCTTGACTCACAAAAAGTGTAATACCAAGCGATCAAAAAGTCTTATGCACCCCAAAATGGTACCAATGAAAACATCACCTCATCCCACAAAAAATGAGCCCCCACATAAGACAATATGTAAAAAAAAAAATCAATGGCACTCGCAAACCAATCCATCAAAATCTGTGCAGCAAAATCCATATGGCGCTCCTTCGAGTCCTGCCATGTGCCCCCACAACAGTTTACCACCACATATGGGGTGTTGCCGTATTCAGGAGAAAATGGGAAACAAATTATGGGGTGCTTTTTTCCTATTACCCCTTGTGAAAATAAAAAATTTGGGGCTAAAGCAACATTTTATTGGAAGAAATTAAACTTTTCATTTTCACAGCCAAGTGTTTCCAAAAACGCTTAGGGGGTCAAAGTGGCCAGTACCCCCCTTAATATATTCTTTGAAGGGTGTAGTTTCCAAAATGGGGTCACTTTTTGAGGGTTTCCACTGTAGGGGTACGTCAGGGTCTCTCAATTACAAAATGGTGCCCAAAAACCATTCTAGCAAAATCTGCCTCCAAAATCCGTATGGCGCTCCTTTCCTTCTGACCACTGCCACAAACCCATAGAGATGTTTACCACCACATATGGGGTATTTCTGTAAACTGCAGAATCAGAGTAATGTATATTGAGGTTTAGTTTGCAGTTAACCCTTGCTATGTTGCAAGAAAAAAATTATTAACATGAATAATCTACCAAAAAAGTGAAATTTTGAAATTTCACCTCCATTTTCCTTTAATTCTTGTGGGACACCTCAAGGGTTAACAAAGTTTGTAACAGCAGTTTTTTATAACTTGAGGGGTTTAGTTTCTAAAATGGGGTCATTTATGGATGGGTTTCATTATGTAAACCCCTCAAAATCACTTTATATCTGAATTGGTGCTTAAAAAAATGGTTTTCGAAATTTTGTTGAAAATGTGAAAAATGTCTTCTAAACTTCTAAGCCTTCTAACGTCCTAAAAAAGTAAAATGACATTTATAAAATGATGCCAACATAAAGTAAACATATGGGGAATGTAAAATAATAACTATTTTTGGAGGTATTACTATGTATTTTGAAAGTAGAGAAATTAAAATTTGGTAATTTGCTAATTTTTCCAAATTTTTTGCTAAATTTGGTATTCTTTTATAAATAAAAACGAAATATTTTGCCACAAATTTACTACTGTCATGAAGCACAATATGTGACGAGAAAACAATCTCAGAATGGCTTGGATAAAGCGTTCCAAAGTTATTACCACATAAAGTGACACATGTCAGATTTGCAAAAAATGGCCTGGCCAGGAAGGTGAAAACAGGCCCGGGGTTAAAGGGGTTATCCGAGAGTATAAAAAGCCCCCCCCCATATGCCAGGCCCCTCACAATGAATATACTTACCTGGCATGTAAATTAACATGTATTTTTCTTATTGTGAACAAATGACACATAATTAAGATAAATCTATTGATTAGATTGGTGTAAATTGACCTTATATGATTATTATCAGAGGGTTGGGAAAAGGTAGTATGATGCAGAATGGCGCAGGAAGATAACTAAAAGATGTGCAGTGTTTCTGGCTCAGGACCGATTTCCAAGTCACCTCCAGTAATCCTTTTGCTGGGAGTTCCCGCCCTTCATCAGCACCATGATCTACATGGTTAGCAAAAAGCAGGGGTGGAATTCAAATTTTTAACAACAGGTTCCCTACTCAACAGTGGGCATGCAGCATCATGACACATGTTTACATATACATCACATATATGCAACACACATACACATAAATACACCATATACATGTTACACACACATATATAAAACACATATGCACTACGCACACTTACCACCCAACTTTTAAAAATCCTAAGGGGCTAAACTCTGGAATGGAAGGGCTCATCTCCAGCTGCCAACCGGTTCTGTAATTTTAACAACCGGTTCGGTAGAACCTGAGGGAACTGGCTGAATACCATGCCTGGCAGAAAGTGTTTAAATAGGCAGGAACAGGGTCCGATCCCAGGCATTAATGCTAGAGTATATGATCCTTCAGACACGGATTCTGTGTCCAGCAAGATCGTCATCACATACATGCAATTCAAAATGTGGGAAAGGGACCTATCCTGCGATGTACATGTGCTTGATAAAGCTGGAATGGGTTAAAATAAAAGTTTTAAAAAAAGAGAAATAAGAAATTATAGAAATAGAAGAATATCAGGGCCAAGAGGAATTTAATGGATAATTAATGAAGCATTGTTATGTATAGAAAGAAATGGACAGCAAGCGTGTGATCCTCCACTAAGATATAATTCCATTTGAGCAGCAAGATGCGGAAGCTACAGAACCCTATTATGTGAAACTTGTGAGTAAGGATTTGTAGAAGAACAGAGACCAGGGGTACTTTTTGCACCTCAGGTTGACTGAAATGCCACTATCCCTTTCCTTGGGAACCCTACATATAGCAAAATGCTGTCTCCCACCATAGACACAGAAAGATCTTGTCTGAGGCAAGGTACAGTGCACAATTGGGACCAACCAAAAGCACACACAGTCGATGACTAGAGGAATATCTAGGTGTGAGCATTTTCAAAAGCAGTATATTCAGTGACAATATATAATTGATTGAGAAAGTACTTTTCAATTAAGGCCTCTTTCACACTAGCGGCAGCAAGGATCCGGCAGGTGAAGGGTGCCACCAGATACGTGCTGCCGCAGGTACATGTGTGGGGCCGGAACCGCGCTCCGGCCCCACACATGTCACACAGTACATACACACAGACACATACACAGACACATACATACTTACATGCTCCCAGCAGCTCCGCGTAGCACAGTACAGAAGGAGGACGGCGCGCACATAAGACGATTCTCCACAGCGCCCTCTGCTGGGCGCTGTGGGGAATCATCCTATTTGCGCGCCGTCCTGCTCCTCCTGCGCTGTGGAGACCTGCCGGGAGCATGTAAGTATGTATGTATATTTGTATGTGTATATGTCTGTGTATGTTTATGTGTATGTCTGTATGTATGTATGTGTGCAGGGGATGGATCCGTCATGAACGCCATTGAAAGTCAATGGAGGACGGATCTGTTTACTGTTGTGGCACACCAAACGGATCCGTCCCCATTGACTTTCATTGGGGGCCATGACGGATCCGTCTTGGTGCGGATGCCTGCGGTTTGCTTTCCGGTCTGAAGACGGAGCATTCCATTGTCTTTAGTTCAGTTTTGTCCCCACTGTTTTATTCCGGTATTGAGCCCCTATGACTGAACTCAATACCGGAATTAAAAAACGCTAGTGTGAAAGTAGCCTAAGTACTCAACATTAGAGGAATACACTTAAAGGGGTTGTATGAGATAAAAAATAAATGTATTTTTCCTTCCAGAAGAAGCATTGCTTTAATTGCCGTGGTAATGCAGCTCAGCACCATTTACTTGGGCTGAACATGGTCAGATATAGATGTTGCCCCTAGAGAGCAATGCAACCCATACAAAACATTTAATATAAAGTTGTATACAAAGTTAAAAGAAAGAATACAGTGGATCAGATTTACTAATCTTGTCTACACTTTAGATGGCATAATGTTAGACAAGAGAGGCAGCAGATCTACCAAATTTATCACAGTGCTTAAGCAGTATGATAGATTTGGAGCATCATGTTAAATAAGTTAGACACTTATGCCACATCTTCATTTCTTACTTTAGATAAATATCTACGGCAACATTTTAGCACAATTTGGTGTGTTTAGGCCATTCACTTTTGTTAAAGCCTCACCCCTTTCACTCTGTCACAACTAGTGATGATCGAGCACCCCGATGTTCAGGTGCTCTGGCCAAACACTAGGTGGTGCTCGAGTGCTCGGTTGAGCACCCGAGTATAATGGAAGTCAATGGGAGAAGACTAGGCGCCCCCTGCTCTGCAAAGGGGAGGGTGTCTGGTTGATGGGGAAACATGAGAAAATGGTGGAAACACCATAGAAATGGTTAGGGAATAGCATGGGGAGGGTGTCTGGTTCATAGGAAAAGGTCAGAATCGTGACTTCTCCTCTTTCACTCCTTTCACTGGTAAAAGTAAGCCAATTAACTGAATTCGTACACATTAGCGCACAATGCGTAGCATTAGCATACAAATTCGTACGCATTAGCGTACAATGCGTAGCATTAGCATACAAATTTGTACGCATTAGCGTACAATGCGTAGCATTAGCATACAAATTCGTACGCATTAGCGTACAATGCGTAGCATTAGCATACAAAATCGTACGCATTAGTATACAATGTGTGGCATTAGCGTACAAATCAACATGGCTACGGCATTACAGTGAATGCCAGTACTCACCCGCACGTTTATTCGCTGCGTTGCTGCGTAGTGAACAAATGTGCGCGGAGGAGACTCAAACACCACGATGAGCATACCGATGCTCGAGCGAATATAGTGCTCAGGCGAGCATGCTTGCTTAATACTAGTCACAACCTCTTGTCTAGTGAGAAACAAAGGGTGTCTAAAGCATGATGTAAATTTGGAATAATACATGTACACTAGTTTTTATGGTGCATATTTAGCCGGAATAGTGGTTTAGTAAATCTTCCCCAATATGTATTTAAAGGGGTTGTCCGAGTTATTTTTTTGTCTGTTGAAGTACTGCCAGACATAAGTGCAACAGACAGAAGTGTGTAGTTTTAAAAACTGCAGTAGTTAAGTCAAGCCTAAGGTAAGATCAGATTATTACTTGATATTACTTGATTCATATTTGTTATTGTAGAAAAAAAAAAGACAAAAAACTAAAAAATCTTAATATCATTTTTATATTGCTGTTTATGTTGTAGTTACTCTGAACTGTCTTGTATTTAGTATTTAGCTTAAATTGTGTAGTTTTGTTTTACTTTGGTTAATTTGGTCATTACTGCTGAGGTTGTATTTGGTTTGTTTTGGTTTCTGCATAGTCTGTATAGGTGTCTATTTGGGTGTAGCTGGTAACTGGTTTAATTAGATTAGCATAAGAAAAGACCTAGCTCACCTCGTTAGCATAACAACAGCTGTACCTGTATTTAAGGAAGGTTATAGCTCTGTAGAGTTTACTCTGTTGAAGTACTGCCAGACATAAGTGCAACAGACAGAAGTGTGTAGTTTTAAAAACTGCAGTAGTTTGAAAACGGCAGGAGTTTAGTAACAACATTTGATTTTAATATTATGCTTGCTTGACAATGTAAACTCCAGATTAAAAACACTACATCCCCATTTATATAGTATTATAAATCTAATTTATGTACAAAAAGAGAAGATATAACAAGATCATGACTTTAACAGGGAGCCGCCAGCGTGCTTCCACTCCGCAGCACCACCGGCATCCCTGTGAGGAGGCAGAGAGAAGAGCCGGTGATGTGCGTTCCCTTCAGTGCGGCCCGCATCCTCATTCCCCTTGACAACGAGCAGGGACAGGGGTTGAGCACCAACCTAGATGCTCAGTAACAATATGGTGCACTGCCTGTTTAACCTCTTACCGCACCATGACGTGCCTGCACGTCATCGGCTGCCCTGCCTTAAGGCACTCAGACGTGCAGGGCAGCATGTCATGGCTTCTAACGGTCACCCTGCCAAAGTGCAGAGTGAAAGGATCGCAGGGCTGACTGTTTCTGAAAGCTTAGGCTTTCAGAAACACTCTGGAGGGCCAATCAAAGCCCTCCCCAGCCCATGATTGCTGTGATTGGTCAGTCTGTAGAGACTGACCAATCACAGAGTGCAGCAGCGCAGCTCCAATGTCCTTGAGGACATCGGGGCTGCACAGCTATGTTTTAATTTTTCAGGATGGCCGAGCCGATGGCCGAGCGGACCCATCCAACCCACCCACCCTCCCGTAAGTATAAACATCCCCCTCC
Organism: Rhinella marina; assembly: GCA_900303285.1. Taxonomy (NCBI): domain Eukaryota; kingdom Metazoa; phylum Chordata; class Amphibia; order Anura; family Bufonidae; genus Rhinella; species Rhinella marina. The sequence continues at coordinate 119,162 of ONZH01009984.1, read as the reverse complement.
CCCCCATTTTCAGGATGGTGGAGCGGTATTAGATTTTCAGCTGTAACATACAGCTGACAATCTAATGTAACAGCCGACATCGCTGCTGGCAGCGATGTCGGCCGTTTAACCCCCTTCCATGCCGCGGTCTGTAGGGACCACGGCATGGAAGGGGTTAACAGGGAGGAAGCTCCCTCCCCCATCGGGCGCTGCGATGGTGTGGCCAGAAGACAGGGAGGGAGCTTCCTCCCCCCCTCCCATCGGGACGCTGCTCTGCTGTGGCAGCGTCCCGATGGTTACCATGGCAACCGGATGCCATCTGGCTTGCCATGGTATATGAAGCCTGACCAGGCTCCTGCTAAAGGCAAGAGCCTGATCGGGCTTAGTGTAAAGTAAAAATACACTGTAGTACACTATATAGTGTAATGCAGTGTATTATATAAACATCAGATCCACTGGATCTTCAAGAACCAAGTGGGTCTGAGTAAAAAAAAAGTGTAAAAAAAAAAAAGTGTAAAAAAATGAACGTAAAAAAAAATCATTTTTCCCATATATGCACATTTATAATTGAGTAAAAATAAATAAAATAATAAAATACCCTAGACATGTTAGGTATCGCTGCGTCTATAACAACATGCTCTACAAAAATCTCACCTGACATAACCCCTCAGATGAACACAGAAAAAAAATAAAATAAAAACTATGTCAAAAAGGCCATTTTTTGTCACCTTACATCACAAAAAGCGTAATACCAAGCGATCAAAAAGGCGTATGCCCCCAAAATAGTACCAATCTAACCGTCATCTCATCCCGATAAAAAGTAGCCCCTACCTGAGACAATCGCCCAAAAAATATAAAAACTACGGCTCTGACACTATGAAGACACTAAAACATGATTTTTTTTGGTTCAAAATTATATTATTGTGTAAACCTTAAATAAATAAAAAAAATTATAGATGTTAGGTATCGCCACGTCCGTAACAACCTGCTCTAAAAAAATCTCACCTGACATAACCCCTCAGATGAACACAGAAAAAAATGAATAAATAAAAGCTGTGCCAAAATTACCAATTTTTGGGTCACCTTGCCCCAAAAAGTGTAATAATGAATAATCAAAAAATCATATGTACCCAAAAATGGTACCAATAAAAATTTCAACTCTTCCTGCAAAAAATTAGCCCCTACACAAAACGATCGGAAGAAAAATAAAAAAAGATATGGCGTTCAGAAAATGGAGATACAAAAACATATTTTTTCTCAAAAATACTTTATGTAAAACTGAAACAAAGATAGTAGACATATTTGATATAATCGCATCCGAATAAAAATACCACATGATCTAACCTGTCAGATGAACATGATAAAAAACAAAAAATAAATACAGTGCCAAAACATCCATTCTTCGGTTACCTTGCCTCCCCAAAAAAATAATATAGAGCGATTAAAAATCATATGTACCAATAAATCTGTCATCTTATCCCGTAGTTTACAAAATGGGGTCACTTTTTGATTGTTTGTATTATAGGGTGCATCTGGGGGGCTTCAAATGGGACATAGTTTCTAAAAACCAGTCCAGCAAAATCTGCCTTCCAAAAACTATACAGCGCTCCTTTCCTTCTGCGCCCTGCCATGTGCCCATACAGCAGTTTACCACCACATGTGGGGTGTTTCTGTAAACTGCAGAATCAGAGTAATAAATATTTGAGTTTTGTTTGCCAGTTAACCTTAGATGTGTTAAAGAAAAAATGGACTAAAATGGAAAATCTGCCAAAAAAGTGAAATTTAGAAATGTCATCTCAATTTTCCTTTAATTCTTGTGGAATACCTAAAGGGTTAACAAAGTTTATAAAATCAGTGTTAAGTAACTTGAGGTGTATAGTTTCCAAAATGGGATCATTTTTGGGGGGTTCTACTATGTAAGCCCCACAAAGTGACTTCAGACCTGGTCCTTAAAAAGTGGGTTTTAGAAATTTTCTTAAAAATTTTAAGAATTGCCACTAAAATTCTAAGCCTAATGTCCCCCCAAAAAATAAAATGACATTTACAAAATGATGCAAACATAAAGTAGACATATGGGGAATGCTAAAAAACAAATATTTTATAAGGTATCACTTTCAATTTTAAAAGCAGAGAAATTAAAATTTTGAAAATTGTGAATTTTTCAAAATTTTTGGTAAAGTTGGGATTTTTTCATAAATAAAGGTGATATATATTGACTCAAATTTATGACTGTGGTGAAGTACAATGTGTCACGAGAAAACAATCTCAGAATGGCTTGGATAAGTAAAAGTGTTCCAAAGTTATTACCACATAGAGTGACACATGTCAGATTTTCAAAAATAAGCCTGGTCATGAAGGTGCAAAATGGTCCGGTCATTAAGGGGTTAAATAGGGCACACTGAGGGGTCACGTGATTTAAACAGGCAGCCTGCTGGCAACAGGTTGCCTGTGATTGTTTTTATTTCTGCAATTGCCACACAAGCTACTTTTTTGACTCATTATAACTGGACTTGACCTTGGCTTGTGTACCTCGACTATGACCTTGTTTTTCCCTTTTGACTGATGCTACCTCTTGGCTTTTTGACTTTTGGCTTCCCCTGGTTCTGGTTTGCGTCTCTGATTTGGATTTGATAGTTTTCTCAGTATTGGATCCCAGCTTGGTAACATTCTGTGTTGTTCTGTCATTTGTTTATTTGTCTCCTATTTTTCACTTTCCTTTAAGACCCAGCACTTAGCTAAGGCTACTTTCACACTAGCGTCAGCAGGATCCGTTTGTGAGATCCGTTTGTGAGATCCGTTTCGGGGTCTCACAAACGGTCCTGAACTGATCCGTTTGCCCCTAATGCATTCTGAATGGATAAGGATTAGAGATGAGCGAGTAGTGAAATATTCGAAATTTCGAAATTCGATTCGAATAGACCGCGAAATTCGACTATTCGACCAGATATCGAATCCCATTAAAGTCTATGGGGAAAAAATGCTCGCCACTTGGAAATCTCAATTCGACCACTTGGAGGTCACCAAGTCCACCCTGGAACCTCAGAAAAGGATGCCAACACTGCTGGAATGCAACTAGGACAGCAGGGGAAGCATGTCTGGGTGCATATAACGCGCCCAAGTCGCACTATTACGCCACTATCACAGCCTCTCAACAATACACTCCAAACACAATCTAACCTCTCTGTAAAGTGAGACCATACAAGGAAACCTTCTTTCCTCTACATTGCCATGGACCCCAAGCCAAACTAGACAAAAAAGAAGATGAAATTCTGCACCCCTTAAAATCACGTTGCCTATAACAACCACAGATGGCATAGGCAAGGGGGAAAGCAAATAGACCCCACCCCTAATTGTCATTGTGTGTGTGTGTGAGATGTGGTCAGACATGTCTTCTTTAAAATGTAAAAACAACTCAAAAACACATGCAGAAGCCTTAAAATGCCCAAATTGTTGGCGCTTGAGATGTCAGTGACCCGACCTGGCCCAGTGTCATGTCTAGCAGGTAAAGCAGTGGGGATGTTGAGGGATGCATAGGACCGCAAAAGGCAGGAAGAGGCCGTGGGCTGGCCAGAGGCTCAAGGAAAATTTTGTGGAGGCCCAAGAGGTGAGACCTCTTAAAAATTATGTGGAGGCCCAAGAGGTGAGACCGCTTAAACATTTTGTGGAGGCCCAAGAGGTGAGACCTCTTAAACATTTTGTACAGGCCCAAGAGGTGAGACCTCTTAAAAATTATGTGGAGGCCCAAGAGGTGAGACCTCTTAAAAATTATGTGGAGGCCCAAGAGGTGACACCTCTTAAACATTTTGTGTAGGCCCAAGAGGTGAGACCTCTTAAAAATTATGTGGAGGCCCAAGAGGTGACACCTCTTAAACATTTTGTGTAGGCCCAAGAGGTGAGACCTCTTAAAAATTATGTGGAGGCCCAAGAGGTGAGACGTATTAAAAATTATGTGGAGGCCCAAGAGGAGAGACGTGTTAAAAATTATGTGGAGGCCCAAGAGGTGAGACCTGTTAAACCTTTTGTGGAGGCCCAAGAGGTGAGACCTGTTAAAAAGTTATGTGGAGGCCCAAGAGGTGAGCAATAAATATATACATTTTTCTTATTTACGGAGCAATTCTACGGCGGTTAAGGAGGAGGAGGTGGAGGAGGAAATGGCACTTCATACAGATGGCACTTCACTTTTGGCTGCTTTCCACTGTTAACCTCTTAAACCTTTTGTGGAGGCCCAAAAGGTGAGACCTGTTAAAAATTATGTGGAGGCCCAAGAGGTGAGACCTGTTAAACATTTTGTGGAGGCCCAAGAGGTGAGACCTGTTAAACATTTTGTGGAGGCCCAAGAGGTGAGACCTCTTAAACATTTTGTGGAGGCCCAAGAGGTGAGACCTGTTAAACATTTTGTGGAGGCCCAAGAGGTGAGACCTGTTAAAAATTATGTGGAGGCCCAAGAGGTGACACCTCTTAAACATTTTGTGGAGGCCCAAGAGGTGAGACCGGTTAAAAATTATGAGGAGGCCCAAGAGGTGAGACCTGTTAAAAATTATGAGGAGGCCCAAGAGGTGAGACCTCTTAAACATTTTGTGGGGGCCCAAGAGGTTGAAACCTCTTAAACAATTTGTGCAGGCCCAAGAGGTGAGACCGGTTAAAAATTATGTGGAGGCCCAAGAGGTGAGACCGGTTAAAAATTATGAGGAGGCCCAAGAGGTGAGACCTCTTAAACATTTTGTGGAGGCCCAAGAGGTGAGCCATAAACATATAAATTTTTCTTATTTACGGAGCAATTCTACGGCGGTTAAGGAGGAGGAGGAGGTGGAGGAGGAAATGGCACTTCATACAGATGGCACTTCACTTTTGGCTGCTTTCCACGGTTGGAGAAGCAAAGTCCGGGTCAATCCACTTGCTGTTCATTTTGATTAGCGTCAGCCTGTCGGCACTGTCGGTTGACAGGCGGCTGCGCTTATCGGTTATAATGCCCCCGGCTGCGCTGAACACCCTTTCTGATAGCACGCTGGCGGCAGGGCAGGCAAGCACCTCCAAGGCGTACAGGGACAGTTCCAGCCACGTGTCCAACTTGGAGACCCAGTAAGTGTAGGACGCCGAGGGATCGGGGAGGACAGGGGTACGGTCTGCCAGGTACTCCCGCAACATCCGCCGATACTTGTCCCTCCTGCTGATAGCGGGCCCCGCAGTGATGGAAGTTGCACGAGGGGGTGCCATGAACGTGTCCCACACCTTGGAGAGTGTTCCCCTGGTGGCTGTGGGCCTGATGGATGTTGTGGGACTCTGGGAGACCCTCTCCTCTCTGCCGCCAGCGATGGTGGGTGGGAAAATCTCCATCATGTTCTGCACGAGTTCCCTCTGGTATTCCAGCAATCGATTCGTCCTCTCCTCTACCGGAATAAAAGAGGAGACGTTATCTTTATACCGGGGGTCCAGGAGTGCGAAGACCCAGTACAGTTTGTTCTCCACTATCCGGACAACACGTGTGTCCCGGGAAAAGCAGCCCAGCATGAAGTCAGCCATGTGTGCCAGACTCTGAATAGGCATGACCTCACTGCCCCCACCAGAAGGATCACTTGCCATTTCCTCCTCTTCCTCTTCCGCCTCCTCTCCGCCCCATCCGCGCTGAACCAATGGGACGCACACAGCCTGACTGCTACCCTCGCCGCCAGCATCCTCCTCCTCTTCCACAGCCACCTCCACGTCGTCCTCCTCCTCATCCTCCTCCTCCTGCAACTGCCACCGTGAAGCAGACAAAAGTGTGGTCTGACTGTGTAGCTCCGTTGCGTCTCCTCCTACCCCCGTCTCCTCTGCGTGCAATGCGTTCTCCCTTATTGCGATGAGCGATTCTTTAAGGACGCCTAGGAGCGGGATGGTTACGCTCACTATAGCGTCCTCGCTGCTGACCTTCTTGGTGGACTCCTCAAAGATACGCAGTACATCGCATATGTCTGCCATCCATGGCCACTGAGGGAGCTGAGGGAGCTGAGTTGGAGGCACGCGTGGATTCATAATCTGGTACTCCATCAATGCTCTCTGCTGCTCACACACCCTGGCCAACATGGAATAGGTGGAATTCCAGCGAGTGGGCAGGTCGCACAACAGCCGATGTTCAGGCAAATGGAGGCGTTGCTGGAGTTTTTTTAAGCTAGCAGCAGCTACAGTTGACTTCCGAAAGTGAGCGCACAAGCGCCGCACTTTCACCAGTAGCTCTGCCAGGTTGGGGTAAGTCTTCAGAAATTTTTGGACTACCAGATTAAAAACGTGGGCCAGGCATGGTACGTGATTGAGTTCGGCAAGCTCCAGAGCCGCCACCAGGTTACGGCCGTTATCGCACACGACCATGCCTGGTCCTAGCTGCAGCGGCGACAGCCACATCTCCGTCTGCTGCAATATGGCGTCCCTCACCTCTGGGGCGCTGTGCTTCCTGTCGCCCAAGCTGATGAGCTTTAGCACCGCCTGCTGACGTCTCCCCGCGCCAGTGCTGCAACGCTTCCAGCTAGCGGCTGAGGGAGATGTTAAGGCACAGGAGGAGGAGGAGGAGGGGGGTTTATCAGAACCCATGCTGGCAATCTTGGGCGGGGGTGGTAGGTAGGCCGTCTCTGTTTGCGACCCCGTCCCCGCTTCCACTACATTCACCCAGTGTGCCGTCAAAGAGATGTAGCGTCCCTGGCCGCAAGCGCTTGTCCACGAGTCGGTGGTCAAGTGGACCTTTGCGCTGACTGCGTACCTCAGGGCCCGCCTGATGTTACGCGACACGTGCTGGTGCAGGGCGGGGACGGCACTCCGGGAAAAGTAGTGGCGGCTGGGGACGGAATAGCGAGGTGCGGCAGCCGCCATCAGGTCGCGGAAGGCCTGCGTCTCCACAAGCCTAAACGGCAACATCTCCAGGGCCAGCAGTTTGGAGATGTGGCAGTTTAAGGCTTGGGCTTGGGGGTGACTCGAGGCGTACTTCCGCCTGCGGTCGAACGCCTGCGAGATGGACAGTTGTTGGGACGAGGAGTGTGAGGGTGCAGGCGAAGAGGCGGGGGAAGGGGAGGCTGAAGGAGAAGGCCCCAAAGTAGCCGAGGCAGAGGCAGATGTGGAGGTGTCCTGGCTGGAGGTCTGGACCGCAGTGGCAGCACACAACAAAGGGGAAGAGGCAGTGGCAGCAGGACCGGGCGCAGTTTGTATTGCGTTTGCTCTCTCCCACTCAGCCCAGTGCTTGACTTCCAAGTGACGCCGCATGCCTGAGGTGGTCAGATTGCTCTTCTCAGAGCCCCTACTCAGTTTTGAGTGGCAGAGTGTGCAAACCGCGCTCAGTTTGTCATCCGCACAAACATTAAAAAATCTCCACACCACAGAAGTACGAGGCCTCGATGGGGGAGCTTCGCGCGACTGCCCGCTGCCAGGAACAGCTTCGGCCGTGCTGGCTGTGGCCTCACTACTTTGTCTGGACTGTCCTCTGCCTCTGGACATCCCTCTGCCTGTGGACATCCCTCTGCCTGTGGACATCCCTCTGCCTGTGGACATCCCTCTGCCTCTGGACATCCCTCTGCCTCTTGCTGCCTTTTTCAGTGCTGCGCAGACCACCACCTCTCCACTGCTTTCCCCGCTGGACATCACCCCTGGCCAAGTGGGGTCGGTCATTTCGTCATCCACCACCTCCTCTTCCTCACTCTGCTCCTCCTCCTGCCCACTGGACATTCCAACAGCCTCCCTTGATGGCAACTGCGTCTCATCATCATCATCGCTCATGATAACAGATGCTGGTTCAGGGTCCACATCAGCAGGAGATGGCGAAAACTCAAGGGTTTGGGCATCACTACAAACAAATTCCTCTCCTAGCTCCTGGGATTCTTCCGGCACATCTGAAAAAGGACCCAAAAGAGCTCCTGGGAGGGGTCAAGGGTGGGATGACTCTGTTGGCCAGGTGTGGAGGAAGGAGGGTCAGAGTGAGACTGTGTGGATGACTGGCTGGTGGACAACTGTGTGGAAGCGCTATCGGCTATCCATTGCACCACCTGTTCAACCTGCTCAGGCCTCAACAGCGGTGTAACCCGCCCCCTGCTTAACTGTCCCATAAAGGCAGGGATTCTGGATGAGCGGGATCCTGGCTGACCCTCACCAGCACGCATTGTATCCCCACTGGCTTCAACAAGGCCCCCAACAGCATTTCCGCGCCCCCGTCCTCGTCCACGTCCTATTCCGCTAGCCCCCCGCCGCATTTTTTTTTTTTTTACAATATTTTGCCTTCACAGCCGTGAAATTAGTTTGCAAGAGAACGCACAGTACAGTTTTCAATTGAAAGGCCTATATATTGTATATATTGTATATTTCAAGGTACACAGCCGTGTTCTAAGTGATCAGACGGTGTGTATGAACACCAGTTATGAGAAATTACTTTGCAAGAGAACGCACAGTACAATTGCCAGTTATAAGGCCTATATATTGTATTATTCAAGGTACACAGCCGTGTACTAAGTGATCAGACGGTGTGTATGAACACCAGTTATGAGAAATTACTTTGCAAGAGAACGCACAGTACAGTTGCCAGTTAAGGCCTATATATTGTATTTTTCAAGGTACACAGCCGTGTACTAAGTGATCAGACGGTGTGTATGAACAACAGTTATGAGAAATTACTTTGCAAGAGAACACACAGTACAGTTGCCAGTTATAAGGCCTATATATTGTATTTTTCAAGGTACACAGCCGTGTACTAAGTGATCAGACGGTGTGTATGAACACCAGTTATGAGAAATTACTTTGCAAGAGAACGCACAGTACAGTTGCCAGTTAAGGCCTATATATTGTATTTTTCAAGGTACACAGCCGTGTACTAAGTGATCAGACGGTGTGTATGAACAACAGTTATGAGAAATTACTTTGCAAGAGAACGCACAGTACAGTTGCCAGTTATAAGGCCTATATATTGTATTATTCAAGGTACACAGCCGTGTACTAAGTGATCAGACGGTGTGTATGAACACCAGTTATGAGAAATTACTTTGCAAGAGAACGCACAGTACAGTTGCCAGTTAAGGCCTATATATTGTATTTTTCAAGGTACACAGCCGTGTACTAAGTGATCAGACGGTGTGTATGAACAACAGTTATGAGAAATTACTTTGCAAGAGAACACACAGTACAGTTGCCAGTTATAAGGCCTATATATTGTATTTTTCAAGGTACACAGCCGTGTACTAAGTGATCAGACGGTGTGTATGAACAACAGTTATGAGAAATTACTTTGCAAGAGAACGCACAGTACAGTTGCCAGTTAAGGCCTATATATTGTATTTTTCAAGGTACACAGCCGTGTACTAAGTGATCAGACGGTGTGTATGAACAACAGTTATGAGAAATTACTTTGCAAGAGAACACACAGTACAGTTGCCAGTTATAAGGCCTATATATTGTATTTTTCAAGGTACACAGCCGTGTACTAAGTGATCAGACGGTGTGTATGAACAACAGTTATGAGAAATTACTTTGCAAGAGAACGCACAGTACAGTTGCCAGTTATAAGGCCTATATATTGTATTTTTCAAGGTACACAGCCGTGTACTAAGTGATCAGACGGTGTGTATGAACAACAGTTATGAGAAATTACTTTGCAAGAGAACGCACAGTACAGTTGCCAGTTAAGGCCTATATATTGTATTTTTCAAGGTACACAGCCGTGTACTAAGTGATCAGACGGTGTGTATGAACAACAGTTATGAGAAATTACTTTGCAAGAGAACACACAGTACAGTTGCCAGTTATAAGGCCTATATATTGTATTTTTCAAGGTACACAGCCGTGTACTAAGTGATCAGACGGTGTGTATGAACAACAGTTATGAGAAATTACTTTGCAAGAGAACGCACAGTACAGTTGCCAGTTAAGGCCTATATATTGTATTTTTCAAGGTACACAGCCGTGTACTAAGTGATCAGACGGTGTGTATGAACAACAGTTATGAGAAATTACTTTGCAAGAGAACACACAGTACAGTTGCCAGTTATAAGGCCTATATATTGTATTTTTCAAGGTACACAGCCGTGTACTAAGTGATCAGACGGTGTGTATGAACACCAGTTATGAGAAATTACTTTGCAAGAGAACGCACAGTACAGTTGCCAGTTATAAGGCCTATATATTGTATTTTTCAAGGTACACAGCCGTGTACTAAGTGATCAGACGGTGTGTATGAACACCAGTTATGAGAAATTACTTTGCAAGAGAACGCACAGTACAGTTGCCAGTTATAAGGCCTATATATTGTATTATTCAAGGTACACAGCCGTGTACTAAGTGATCAGACGGTGTGTATGAACACCAGTTATGAGAAATTACTTTGCAAGAGAACGCACAGTACAGTTGCCAGTTAAGGCCTATATATTGTATTTTTCAAGGTACACAGCCGTGTACTAAGTGATCAGACGGTGTGTATGAACAACAGTTATGAGAAATTACTTTGCAAGAGAACGCACAGTACAGTTGCCAGTTATAAGGCCTATATATTGTATTTTTCAAGGTACACAGCCGTGTACTAAGTGATCAGACGGTGTGTATGAACACCAGTTATGAGAAATTACTTTGCAAGAGAACGCACAGTACAGTTGCCAGTTATAAGGCCTATATATTGTATTTTTCAAGGTACACAGCAGTAGTGCCAAATATAGTTTGGTATGTAGCTGAGCACCTAATACACCACTAATGCCTCTCTCTGTCCCTACTCCAGCAGCTATCCCTGAATACAGCAGCCGTTCTCTGTAAAGTCTATATTGTAGTAAGCTATCACTGAAGTCCACTGTAGTAGCCCTGATAAGGGCTTTTAATCACGCTCCTGCCTGTCCAACAGCTAAAATCTGTCTCTCCCTTCTCCAGCCTCTGTCCCTGACTAAGTTCACGCAGCATATGCGTACGAGCAGGAAGAGCTGAGTTTTTAATATTCGAGGTCACATGGTTTTTCCAGCCAATGCATGTAGACGCCGTTTTCGCGCTGCCAGCGTGCTCAGCGTGCCTGTCATACCCCCCCTGCATGGTGATTGGTGGAAAAAGAGCGCCAGGGAAGGTGGGAGGGGAAACGAATTCTAGGTGCGCCATCGCCGTTATACTCGAATTAAATCGAGTACGCCGAATATCGTAGTATTCGATCGAATACCAGCTCGATCGAACACTACTCGCTCATCTCTAATAAGGATCCGTTCAGAATGCATCAGTTTGCCTCCGTTCCGCCTCCATTCCGCTCTGGAGGTGGACACCAAAACGCTACATGCAGCGTTTTGGTGTCCGCTTGACCGAGCGGAATGGAGGCGGATCCGTCTCCACTCCAATGAAAGTCAATGGGAGCGGATCCGTTTGTACGCTAATGTACAATAGCAAAAGAATCCGTTCCCTATGTAACTTTTAATAGAGATCAGAACAGATCAATTTTGCCTATGTAAAAGATAGGCAAAGCGGATCCGTTCTGAACGGATGCAAACAAATGCATTATAGGAACGCATCCGTTTGTGAGCGCCTGCACGGATCTCACAAACGGATCCGTCCTAACGCTGGTGTGAAAGTAGCCTAAGTTAGGGACTACCGTCCAGTTGTGGACCACTAGTTAGGGCGGGTCGTGCAATTAGGCATAGACAGCAGTGTGGGTGGACTCTCAGGGCTCACTTGCTCCCCATTGTGATAATGACTTTTTTCATTGAAAGCAAACAATGAAAGTCCCAACTGAATGACGGCAAGACATCCTGAGAAGTATATAAACAATAAGCTTTACTTGCTAAACCTGTTTAGGTGGCAGAAGAGATACACTTTGAAATATAAATCCTCTCTGTATGTGAAGTCTAGACACAATTCAAAATTTGATGATGAAACAAGATGGGTTCTAACACTGATTAACATGACACTACTGTCATTAACTAAGTGATTATCAGGTACTGAGTGTATCATATCCCCACTGTGCCAGAGTTTTCAAGATATGCTTGCTGTTCTCCAGCAGTAGCCTAACAAGTTTCAATTAATGCCACAAAATAAATTATTGTAGGAATGTATAACTTTGTAAATGAAGGGAAATGCGTAACTAAAATTTGGACACTGAAAACTGACGTTGCATGTGTGCTACACAGTAAGCTGAATATCGCAAATGTTCATGATATGTTTTAGGTCCTCCCTTAGCATATTGATATGAAGCCTGGTACATCACTGGCCCACAACTAACAGAACTTGCCCTTCGCGATACCTCGCAAAGCAAGGGGAGCATCGGAGCAAGGAAATGCTCCGATGGTAATGCAGTGAAGAGGAGCTTATATCCGACTTTAGTCTTGGACTCGGACAACCCCTTTAATAGGAAGTTTAATAAAAACCTATTACAAAAATTATTTTTAGCCCACAATATATTATCCAATTAAATAAAAAGTATGTATCTATAGCCTTTAAAGGAGAATATCATTGTTTAGATAAAAACATACTATCAAATTCAGAAAAATAATTTAATTTATAGATTTCATAAATAGATTCATCTTACTATTATAGGCAGAACTATCACCATTTGATTGTATGCTACCAGTTTATACTAGAATGCAGATTTGCTTTAGTGGGGATTCATGGCACATTATGTAGATTAATGTTCATAATCCCTATTGTGATTGCCACCACATTAAAAAAGACCAGTAAGGATTTAAAGTCTGTGTACACGTTTGGGGGCAATTTTTTAATTTTTTTTTTAAATGATTGCATGATTACTCGTTTTGGAATAAAAAATGTTTCAATTGTTTTTTATTAAAATTGTTCAGTCATTTCATATACAAGGTTTAAAAAATTCATCAGTCTGGTTGCAAGCAGTGATGTTCTGCTCTCTTTGAATCCCGTCTCCTCATGAGCTCTTATATCTGATCTGACCTCATAAACACTCATTATAGCTCAATTCTTATCAAACTGATAAGAGCATAGCTTAAATGAGTGTTTATGAGGTCAGGAGATAAGAGATAAGAGCTGTACATGAGCTGCCAGATGATGGGACTCAAAGCAAACAGAAAGTAGTAACTTGCAAACAGACTGATTTTGAACCCTTGTACTCAAATGACTGAGCATTTTTAATAAAATGAAAAAATTATTTTAAGCCCAAATTGAGTAAAATGCAATCTTAAATAATGCCCCGAAGATGTAAATAGCCTTTAATGTAGAATACAAGAGTCCACTGGGCAAAGCTGACATTTATTGCACAGAATTTGAAATGAACAAATGATAGAGGTTTGATTATTCCCATTATGCGTGTGCATGGCCAGCTTGTATACAGTTTAGTGCATACATTTGCATTAGTGATAGGACAGACACCTTTCTAATCTTCCTATTAGCTGTAAATGCTTATTATTATACCCATAATGATGTAGTTACATATCTTTTCTAGAAAGAAATAAATGATGCTCCAGTTGTGTAGATATGTATGCGTTTGCTTATTTGTATTCTCTTATTGCAGTACTTTGTCAGCTGTGTCTCACAATGTGTGACGTTTGTCCCTCTGGAACAGTCTGTAACAGGATATATGCTGCATACGAATGAGGCTTGCTTCAAGAACCAAGAAAAGTGAAATAAAATGTCTCTTTTGTGCATTGGTTCATTTATTTATCAGCAGTTTCATTTCTATTAGTAGTATGGTTTGAAAAATAATACCTGAAAAGAATGAACATCTGTTTCAATCAAATATTGCTTGTTGTGAATTTTATACCAAGAGATATATATTTAGACTGTGATCGACTGCATTCTCTTCCCCATTTTCTAATCAATCTCTGAAATGCACTGCCTCTCAATAGTAGCAAAATGGCTATTTTGCAAGCATAACAAATACGCACCTAAAAACAACTAATTACAGTTGTGTTCCAGCTCACTCACCTCAGTATTTGATGTAAAGTTAAATTACTACCTGCCTGTAGTCTTACCCATATTTTAAGTGACGGGATACATTTTCAGAATGCCAGACACCATATGGGGTAACTCATAGAACTACACTGAATTGGAAAGGTAATTAGTACATTCACTATAAAAAGGTTATATATAAGGTAGTTTTCCTATGTGACTTCTTCAAAGCGATTTATTGACCATACCAGGAAGCAGCTCCATGATCCCTCAAACTATGATGGCCATCTGAGCGAGTTTTTTCTTATTTAAAAGCACAGGTGGCTCACCTAATCGATCGAAAATGGTGCTACAATCTTTAAAATATAAAAAATATATGTAACAACATGTCAAAATAAAAAAATACCAATAGTGACATAGAGCGATTCCGCATTTTGTCATAATTTGTTCCTTATTTTGTGCACACAAACTGTTAATAGTTTTCTGATGGGCCCACATGGTATGGTTAACTAAAATAAGATGAGATAAAACCAATGGACATGATTATCTCACAAACAGAAGGGCATTTAAATGTGATTCTAAATTTGTAAATTTCTTTAAATTTCTTAGTAAGTTTGTTCCGATTTTTCTGGTTGTCTGATTTGCAACAACCATTTTCACACGCTAGAAGAAAATTCTGATTTAGTTAAGGCAAATCCCACACTCTTTGACTAGCTACAGTAGAAAGCAGCTAAAAACCCTGCTGTCAGGCTAGAGGACCCAATTGCAGGACAATGAATATTTGCTGATAGGTTCCCCCACAGGTTACAGCTGATTCATGCAGGCCCTAGCAAATTTGACAGCCTGTGATCAACCTAAGGAAACACTCCCACAAAAAAATGTTTTTTTTTTGTCCATCTTTTAAACAAAGTTATCTACGGTACTCCCTTCTGTTCCTCAGTTTTGTAATTTGTTCAACACTCTGACTCAACATCTTCTGTGTGGACAGGAAGACAGTTCTCTATATACAATCTCCCATTGGAATGAATAGAGAAACTAACATCCTCACCACACAAGATGCTGTGTCAGTTGGAGAATCAGGGAATCCGTTCCATGACCAGACAGAATGAATAACTCATAACTACAGCCACCAGCAAAAAGACTGACTTCACTACAATTTGCATCATGTACATTTCTAACAGGCCAGAGGGAAAAAATGTGAAAGTTACTTTAATGTTGAAGAGTCCTTCTAAAAATAATTGTGCAAACACTGTACCAGCCATGTATGTTCCTGCTTTCTGGGCAAATATCTTGTGTTTAATGTAAGTTCTCCCTTCGAAGTTCTCAGACTTCTTACTCTGGTTGTACAATATATAAAAGTATTACATTATTCATCACAAGCCATGTTTTTGAAAATTAGTTTTAATACAGTGGAATCATATATTAATGGTAGTCTTGAAAACAATTCATACTTAAAGGGGTTATCCATTAATGATGCTTATCCCCTATCCACTGTCTAATCACTGTGGGTGTTGCCACTAAGACCCCAAAGATTACAAGAAGGGAGGTCCAAAGTGCCCCAGGAGAATGGAACGGTGGTGTGCATACTATGGGACTGCTGCAGATAGTTTAAATGCTGCAACAACCAAGATTGTAGATCTTCAATCCAGGCTGTTTAACCCCTAAAGGTGCATTTACACCAACAGATTATCTGGCCAATTTATGTCCAATCAGACCAACAAAAGACATATGTGTAAACGGCCATCTGTCAGATAATCTGTTGGTGCAAATGCCCCCTAAAGATGGCATGGTCAATAGTAACCGTGGAATTTATGTGGTTTATCAGAGTGAATGACCCCCTGTGATGTGGTCGCCATTACTGATGGGTTGCTGTGGCATTCCTAACAATGACCGCCACCCCTGCTATCTAGGGCAGGTTAATACGCCCTGTCAGAGTCTAATAGGCTGCTTGTTAGTGTAATACTTAAATATACAGAAGTACCCTAGTGTATTATAATAGCATTCAGTGAGTAGTCCCTATTGGAGATTAAAAAAATAATAATTAAAAATTGCTAATAGCTAAAAATAAGCTTAAAAAAGTTGTTATAACTGGTATGGTCGCTTTTAATGCATCACATTATTTAACCCATATGATGAACTCTGTAAATAAAAAAATAAATCTAGAATTGCGTTTTTGTGCACATTTCCTCCATAAACAGAATAAAAAGCTATCCAAAAATTGCATGCACCCAAAAACAGAACCCCAGTATGCCAACTCAATCTGAAAAAAAAACAAGCTCTCACTTAACCCCACTGATCAAAAAATAAAAAAGGCATGCCTCGCAAAATAAGGAGTTCCAAAAAAAAATGTTATTGTTCACAGTAATCATAACTTGCAATATAAAGTTAACTTGTTATTTAAAGGGGTTGTCCCATCACAGACAGTGGGGGCATATCGCTAGGATATGTCCCCATTGTTTCATAGGTCCCACCTCTGGGACCTACACCTACAACGAGAACGGAGTGGGGAAATGAACGGATGGCGCATACCGCATGCTCAGCCTCCCTCCATTCATATCAATGGGGCCGCCGAAAATAGCTGAGCAATGGCTCGGCTATTTCCATCTGCCCCATAGAAATGAATGAGAGCAGAGGCTGCGTGTGCATGGTGCGCTCCCATTCACTTGTATGGGAGCAGCAGGGAGCAGCTCTTGGGTCCCCCATGCACACCTATCAGACAATGGGGGCATATCCTAGCGATATGCCCCCATTGTATGTGATGGGAATATCCCTTTAAGCTGCAGAGTGACAGGTGCAAAATGTATAATGCAAAAAAATATAAAAATGGCTGAATTGCTGTGTTTTTCCATCCCCCCAAGAGTTGGCAAAAGCTAAATAGTACTGTAAGTTTTATGTAACCCAAAATTATGTAATTGAAAAAAACAAAAACAGCCCACATACTGCTATGTAGAGCGAAAAATAATAATGTTTTGGATCTTGGAATGCAACAATGGAAAAAAAAATGCTTGAGACCGAAACGGGCCTAGTTGTTAAGTGGTTTCTTGAAGACAAGGTCTGGTCATACTGCATTAGCAATTAGGGCATATGAACATAGTAGAAAATAGTCCTCCATTTGAAATGCCATTCTGAGAGAGCGGATCTTGCTCTCATGGACACAAGCTGTACATTTATTACAGGGACAGACATTCATTTGCTGCAAGGGAAATGTCTTGCTCGTGGAGGCTCCTGACCTGGCAAAGTCAGATGATCAGATAGATGTCTTGGTTTTTTTTATTTTCTGAATGCATTCTTTGTTAAGAAGATGACATCTGTACATCTTATTAAACTATTACAAGCAAAACCCTAAAATAAAAGTTGTTAAATGGGATTGGATGAGGTTGGATTACAATAACAAGAAGAAAACAGCCCACGCTGAATTTGCGTAATTCAGACACTCCTGTAATGTGAAGGAAAAGGCAGCACGGATAAATTCCCTGGATCTGGGGTCATAAAAGACTTCAGTAACAAATTTTCAATGGGTCCAGAACCTTGAAATTTAGAATATAAAGTAACTTTTATTTACATGATTAAAAGAATTCCATGGTATCCTCAATAGAGTTCTTTTAATCATGTAAATAAAAGTTATGTTTTAGGCTTCATTCACACGACCGTATGTGTTTTGCGGTCCGCAAATTGCGGATCCGCAAAAAAAACGGATGACATTCCGTATGGCATCCGTGTTTCCGTTTTTTTTGTGGATCCATTGTAACAATACCTATCCTTGTCAGCAAAACGGACAAGAATAGGACATATTCTATCTTTTTTGTGGAACGGAAATACGGACATACGGAAACGGAATGCACACGGAGTACCTTCCGTTTTTTTTGCGGACCCATTGAAATGAATGGTTCCGCATACGGTCCGCAAAAAAACGGAACGGACACGGAAACAAAATACGGTCGTGTGAATGAAGCCTTATTCTGAATTCCAAGGTGCTGGATCCATTGAAAAATTGTATTACATTGTTGTGGATTGGTCAAGAACCACAAATGGTGCGTGATTTGGTCTCACTAAGGAGACTATCCCATTCTAGGTATCCCTGCCAATTTATGGCTATATAAAAAAGGCCTCTGGAATTAACAAGGGGTATTCTTGGATATTGATTTATCACATCATCACTGATTAAAAACGGGAATCATCATATAGAAGACAGATATTTATGAAGGAGCCACTTACCTGGTGTTACAGAACGGACAACAACTGGTTTTTCACTCCCTGCAACAAACCCAAAACCGAGAACTGGATCTCTCCTCATTTCCACATTTCTAGGCGTGGGAGGGTTGATTTGGCAGCTTTCGATTCGGGGGTCTTCAAAGTTCGGTGTTTGTGTCAAGTGACTGTGGAAAAAATATATCGTACTGTTCAGCTCTATTGTTTGTATACCTATAGAACAGAGATCAATGTGAATTCTATAGTACATTGTAAGGTACAGCCTTATTATCCCCATTTGTGGCTTGCTCTTTAGTTGTGATCTACAATTACACATGTAGCACCCAGGACATGACAAAAGGTGTTAATTATCTCAATACATCTAGCTCAGAAGAAACTGTGTTTAAGAAAGTCTGATAGTTTGGAAATGTTGTGTAATTAACAATTAAGATTAGAAACTTTTATTGTGTCTTTAAAATACACCCACAATACAGGAAATAATTATCCACCGCTCATACACAGTGACTGGGTGTTATGCACCGAGCCAAAATTAGCAAAAAATCCAGTCATATCAATTAAAATTTTGATGCAGTAGCAGATTATTTCTTTGAGATTTTTGCATTGTGTCTTATCACTAACATTTTCTTCATGGCATTGTGATCCTATGTAGAAGGTCATGTGAAAATGCCTGAAAAAATATTTGGATTTAAAGAGCATCTGTCAGCAGATTTGTACCTATAACACTAGCTGATCTATTACATGTGCTCTTGGCAGCTGAAGGCATCTGTGTTGGTCCCATGTTCATATGTGCACGCATTGCTGAGAAAAATTAGGTTTTTATATATGCGAATGAGACTCTAGGAACATCGGGGGAGTTGTCATTACACCTAGAGGCTCCGCTTTCTGACATGCCCTCTCCACTTTGATTGACAGGGCAGACAGTAAAAACATCATCATGCCTGGCCCAGACAATCAAAGTGGAGAGGATGCAACAGTTGCAGAGAGTGTGGAGCCTCTAGATGTAATGGCAACACCCCTGATTCTACTAGAGGCTAATTTGCATATATTAAAACATCATTTTTCTCAGCAGTGCGAGCACTTATGAACATGAAGACCAACATAGATGCCTTCAACTGCTAAGTGCACATGCAGTAGTTCAACATGAAATCTAGAGCTGCTGTTTTTACTCCAAACAGTGAATGAAAAAATGAAGGTACAAGTGCCACAAAAAACACAATAGTGCAGAAAAACATCACAAAAAAAATCTGTGTGAAAAATCAAAATAACAAACCTAAGCATAAAATCAAATGAAACCAGAAAGGCGAAAATGTATACGTATCTGAGTGCAGTGATTGACTGCAGCGGTCATGTGCGTTTAATGTGATGTCAGTGCTACAGCCAGGTAAACAAAGTCTGCCGAAGGAAAGGCGCTAGATTTGCTAGGTGAGTAGTGATGCATTTTTTATCTTAGTCCATTTACCAGCATTGTCTGGTTTCTTGTTTAAACTGGACAACCCTTTTAAATCCTTTAGGGTACGGCCACACAGTCAGGTGTTGTGATACAGTCTTGGAAGCCAAAATCAGGAGTGGATTGAGAATTCCAGGCTGGATTTACTCAGGGCCTTTATACAACTTGACAGAATGGTAACAGGTTTTCAAAAAACAATGTGGAAATGTGTAGTGTGCACATTTGCAAAGCTGAGAAATATTCAGCCGCAGCCCACCAGATTTATTATAATTTATGGCAGAAAGAAGAGTTAATTATAATTGTCAGAGATTGGAATTTCTGGTACATAGACTGACAGAAGACTCACCAAGCCTGTGCCTTTTAATACATTTTTCAAATCTCCAGTTGTCTTTTTTCTTAGACTAGCATATGAATCACCAGTTTTAGTAATTCTGCACCAATGAGTTCTAGGAAAGGATGTGCCATAATTATTATTTCATGGAGAATAAAATGTACTAAAATAGACATGAATTATTAGGACACTTGATCAATATAAAAGAGTGTGAAAACAAATCTTGGGGTGAGCTTCAAAGATTTTTAATGCGATCTAAGCGATCTTCAGTACTTTTCTATAGTATGTATATAGGTGTTTTAATTAAAATGTAACTTTTTTTGTATTGTGTAGAGGCAGTGATACTAACTAGAGATGAGCGAGCATGCTCGTCCGAGCTTGGTGCTCGTTCGAGTATTACAGTACTCGTAAGTACTCGCTGCTCGGACGAGTATCTCGCCATGCTCGAGGAAATGGCAACTTCCGCATTGTGCATTTTTGGCGCCTATAAACTCAGCCAATCACAAGCCAGGAGACTCTGCGGTACACCCAGCATCACGTGGGGCCCTTACATGTCGATAGCAGGGGTTGGCTGGCCTGATCAGGTGACCCTGGAATATACTAGTGACTGCCCGCGGTGCTCGGCTCAGATGATGTCTGGATGTCGTTAGGGATAGAGCTGCTGCGTTTCAGGGAGAGTGTTAGGGCCTGCATTTAGTTCTTTGTTAGGCAGGAGTGATCTCACAAGAACCCAACAGCCCTTCTAAGGGCTACAAGACATTTTTTTTGGTCTCCTGGCTGGGCTAACTGGCTTGCTGGCACTAGTAGTGCAGCTATCGCCATATATAACCCTTTTTTTTTTTATTGTTATATCTCAGTGATACAAATCCATTTCACACAGCTGTGTGGAACCATTCTGTGTGTCACAGTTCAGCTGTCCACTCAACACAATCCGTATTTTCTGTCCAGGTGACACATTCTGTACGTCACTTAATTAAAAAAGGTCTTTTGCTCTCACTGATACAGCTAGATTAGAAAAATCTCTGTGCGACATTTGTCTGGGTTGCAGTCAAAATAGCCACCATCAGCAGGGGCTGAGTTTGCTGTCTGATAGTTTCTGCACGTCACGTTCCAAAAAAACAAACTATAAAAAAAAATATATTAAAAAAAAAATATAAAAAAATAGTTTTTTTGTTGTTTTATCTCAGTGATACAAATCCATTTCACACAGCTGTGTGGAACCATTCTGTGTGTCACAGTTCAGCTGTCCACTCAACACAATCCGTATTTTCTGTCCAGGTGACACATTCTGTACGTCACTTAATAAAAAAAGGTCTTTTGCTCTCACTGATACAGCTAGATTACAAAAATCTCTGTGCGACATTTGTCTGGGTTGCAACTAAGCAGACCAAGTCTGCCTAATCTAATAGTTTCCGTGTAATTGCTCCATACTGCACAGTACGTAATCACTGATAAGCTTAGATTAAAACAAACTCTGCTATCACATCTCAGTGATACAAATCCATTTCACACAGCTGTGTGGAACCATCTGTGTGTCACAGTTCAACTCAACAAATCCGTATTTCTGTCCAGGTGACACTTCTGTACGTCACTTAATTAAAAAAGTCTTTTCTCTCACTGATACAGCCTAGATTAGAAAAATCTCTGTGCGACATTTGTCTGGGTTGCAGTCAAAATAGCCACCATCAGCAGGGCTGAGTTGCTGTCTGATAGTTTCTGCACGTCACGTTCCAAAAAAACAAACTAAAAAAAATATATTAAAAAAAAAATATAAAAAAATAGTTTTTTAAAAAAGTCTTTTGCCTTCACTGATACAGCTAGATTTACAAAATCTCTGTGCGACATTTGTCTGGTTGCAACTAAGCAGACCAAGTCTGCCTAATCTAATAGTTTTCCGTGTAATTGCTCCATACTGCACAGTACGTAATAAATACGTAATTTTGATCTAACTATCCACCTATATTTTACTTGTTCAGATTGAACAAGTTTGTGGTTTCAGTACAGCAGGCCATTTATTTTATTTTTTTATTATATACACTTATATACAGAAAATGTTGAACCCCAGGGCTAAGGGTCGAGGACGTGGGCGTGGGCATTCAATTACTGCAGCGGGCAGAGGCCGTGTCCTGGGCAGGGTGAGACAGTACCTGCTGATGAGGGAGCAGGGGAATGCCGCAGAGCTACACTCCCTAGCTTCATGTCTCAACTTAAAGGGACACGTGGTAGAGGACTGTTGAAACCACAACAGTGCGAACAGCTGATGTCGTGGATTGCGGACAATGCTTCAAGTAATTTGTCCACCAGTCAGTCTTCCACGCAGTCCACCCACGTTACCCAAGGGAGCACTCCTCTGGCTCCTCCACCTCAACCTCCTTCCCCCCAGTCTGCCCCCTCCCAGCAAAATTTGGAATGCGATCCGGCATACTCTGAGGAACTGTTTTCTGGACCCTTCCCAGAGTCACAAACCACTTCTCAGGTTGCTGCTGACCTCGTTCCCGATGCCCAAGTTTTCGTTGACTTAGTGGAAGAAGTGTGTAAAGAGGTTTCGGACGATGAGGAGACACGGTTGTCAGACAGTGGTGTTGTCAGGGCAGGAAGTCCGATGGGGGAGCACACTGAGGAATCGGAGGATGACGAGGTGACTGACTTAAGCTGGGTTGATAAGCCGAGTGAAGACAGTGCCTCTGATGCGAAGGCGAGTACTGCACCAGAACAGGTTGGAAGAGGCAGTGGTATGGCCAGTGGGAGAAGCAGGGCCAGAGCTGGTGCATCAGCAGCAACTGTTTCACGTAGTGAAGCTCCCGTGGCGAGGCCTAGATGTTCGCAACTCTGGAGGTTCTTTAAAGAAAGTGAGGATGACCGACGGACTGTGGTGTGCAACCTGTGCCACACCAGGATCAGCAGGGGTGCCACCACTACTAGCCTAACCACCACCAGCAAGCGCAGGCATATGAGTGCTAAACACCCCACTCAATGGAACCAAGGCTGTTCACCTCCTGTGGGTCACACCACTGCTCCTTCCTCTGTGTCACTCGCTGCCTCTGCTAGTCATCCCTCTGCCCAGGACCCCGGCACGAGCGCCTCCCGCCGGAAAACCACACCTTCGACTCCACGATCCTCCACAGCGTCCACCAATGTGTCCCAGCGCAGCGTTAAGCTGTCTTTACAGCAGACGCTGGAGCGCAAGAGAAAATACAGTTCCACCCACCCACATGCCCAAGCCCTCAACGTCCACATCTCCAAATTGCTAAGCCTGGAGATGCTGCCCTATAGGCTAGTAGAGACCGAGGCCTTTCGCAATCTCATGGCGGTGGCTGCCCCTCGGTATTCAGTCCCCAGCCACCACTATTTTTCACAATGTGCCGTCCCAGCCCTACACCTGCACGTGTCAGAGAACATCATCCGTGCCCTGACCAACACTGTTTCTGAGAAGGTCCACCTAACCACGGACACATGGACAAGTGCTGCCGGGCAGGGACACTATATCTCACTGACGGCACATTGGGTTAACTTGGTGGAGGCTGGGACCGAGACTGACCCAGGGGCCGCTCATGTACTGCCCACACCGAGGATTGCGAGACCTACCTCGGTCACGGTCTCTCAGACGTACTATGCCTCCTCCTCCTCCGACCCCTCCTCCTCCTCCACCGAATTACCATCCGTGGGCACGGCGCCTTCAGTCGGTAGCTCTAGGCGCAGCAGCAGTGCCGTGGGTAAGCGCCAGCAGGCAGTGTTCAAACTGCTGAGCTTAGGTGACAAAAGGCACACCGCCCAAGAGCTGTTACAGGGCATCACGGCGCAGACCGATGTGTGGCTGGCACCGCTGAACCTCAAGCCAGGCATGGTTGTGTGTGACAATGGGCGTAATCTGGTGGCGGCTCTGCAACTCGGCAGACTGACACATGTGCCATGCCTGGCCCACGTGTTCAATCTCATAGTTCAGCGGTTCCTTAAGACATACTGTCTGATTTGCTCACCAAGGTGCGCCGCATCTGTGCACATTTCCGCAAGTCGACAACAGATGCTGCCACTCTCAGGGCAGCGCCGCCTACAACTGCCCGCTCACCGACTGTTGTGTGACGTGCCCACGAGATGGAATTCGACATTAAACATGTTATCCAGAGTTTACCAGCAGCGCAGAGCGATTGTAGACTGCCAGATGTCAACTTCCACCAGAACTGGTAGTCAGGTCACTCAGATTCCTCAAGTCTACAATGAGGAGTGGACGTGGATGTCTGATATCTGCCAGGTGTTGAGCAACTTTGAGGAGTCAACACAGATGGTCAGCGGCGATGCCGCCATTATCAGCCTCACCATCCCGCTGCTTTGCCTGTTGAAAAACTCACTGCTCAGCATCAAGTCGGATGCTTTGCGCTTGTCACAAGAGATGGTGGAGGAAGATACGTCGCTTGATAGCCAGAGCACTCTCCGGTCTGTTTCTCAGCGCGTATCGGAGGAGGGGGATGAGGATGAGGAGGAGGAGGAGGAGACTGTCGGCGAGACAGAATAGGGTACCAGTGCTCAGTCCTTCTTAACTCTTGAGCGTGTATGGGCTGAAGAGGAGGAGGAGGAAGAAATGGAGAGTCAGGCCAGTGAGGAGAGGGAATTCTTGCGTGTTGGGACTCTGGCGCACATGGCAGACTTCATGTTAGGCTGCCTATCCCGTGACCCTCGTGTTAGAAGCATTTTTTCAAACACCGATTACTGGGTGTTCACTCTCCTGGACCCACGGTACAAGCAGAACCTTTCCACTCTCATTCCTGCAGAGGAAAGGAGTATGAGAGTGAATAGATATCAACAGGCCCTGGTGCACAAGCTGAAACAATCCTTCACATCTGACGCCGCTAGCGGCACAGGGCATGGTTCTGTGAGCCAAGTAGCGGGGTAGAGGAGGCGAGCAGGCAGCTTGTCCAGCACTGGCAGGGGAACGCTCTCCAAGGCCTTTGCCACTTTTATGTCACCCCAGCAAGACACTGTCACCTGTCCCCAGTCTAGGCATAGTAGGGGGGAGCTGTATAGAAAGATGGTGAGGGAGTACCTAGCTGACCATACCAACGTCCGTAGCGATCACTCTGCTCCATACAACTACTGGGTTTCAAAGCTGGACATGTGGCCTGAATTGGCGCTGTACGCCTTGGAGGTGCTGGCCTGCCCTGCCGCTAGCGTGCTGTCAGAGCGGGTATCTAGTGTAGCTGGTGGCGTCATCACCGATAAGCGTACACGCCTGTCAACTGACAGCGCTGACAGGCTGACGCTTATTAAAATGAACAAAGCCTGGATTTAACTGGAATTTAAATCTCCTCTGGGGGAAAGCAGCTAAAGATTTACATTACTTATGTATCCGATTCCTCTTCTCTACTCCTCCTCCTCGTCGTCTTTGCCTAACGCTGACCAAAAAAACGCCATTTTTTAGAGGTCCAACTGGCACTCTTACCACAATTTTTCAGGGGGGCCCCCTACAGGCCCTCTCTTCAAACTATTTTTTCTGAGGTCCACCTACAGGCCCTCTCTCCAAACAATTTTTCCTGAGGTCCACCTACAGGCCCTCTCTCCAAACAATTTTTCCTGAGGTCCACCTACAGGCCTTCTCTCCAAACAATTTTTCCGGAGGTCCACCTACAGGCCCTCTCTCCAAACTATTTTTCTGCAGTGTCAACTACAGACAGTGTAAAACAATGTTTCAGGAGCGTCAAACAGACAGTCCAAAACAATTTTTCAGGATGCGCAAGTACCGACATTTAAAAAAAAAAAGTTTTTTTGCTGAGGGTAGACTTTATGTACTCCGAAAAGAAAAAATTTTTGGAGGCTCAACAAAAGCCATTTCACAGCATTCTCAGTCGGACAAAGTCATTGGTGGTGTAACCGCCATGCTGTGTCAGGCTAAATTTTTGGGTGCTTCACCAGCTACTGCATACTAACTCAGTCACTCTGTTGTCACCGCTGCCATACAGGGCCACAAAAAATGTTTATGTGATTCGCCTGCTCCCACAGTGTCACTCGCTCACTCTGTTGTCACCACCATAGTGGTTTGCACTATAGTAGCCCAAGTCTGCACATTCCCCTTTTTATCTCCAAGTGATCTATACTGCACGTCACGTAATAAAATAGGTTCTTTTGCTCTCAGTGATACAAATCCATTTCATAAAATCTTTTCTTTCTCTTTAACTGATCTATATTGAACGTCACTTTTAAAAATATGTCTTTTTCCTCTCTTTCCAAACTCTTTTTCCGGATAGGTGCCATATACGGTATTAAACTGAGAAGAATACATAGAACACATACCACACTTGATCAAGCTCATAGTTGACAACTGTACCGGTTGATGCTAAATTTTTAAGTTGGGGTCCTGCGTCGTCATTCGAACTCCATCCGGCTGTTGTCACCACCACACAATCTAGCCAAGGGGGCACTCCTCTGGCTCTTCCAGCTCAACCTCCTTCCCCCCAGCCTGCCCCCCACCTACAGGCCCTCTCTCCAAACAATTTACCCGGGTAGGAGACGTATTAGATATTGTACAGATTTTTTTGGGTTCTTCTTTTAATTGCCTCCTGCGATAGTGCGATAGACGGGAATCGAACCCAGGTCAACTGCTTGGGAAGCAGCTATGCTCACCACTTTACCACCAACAGCCACAGCAACTGATAAGAACAGATACTAAACTTGATGTAAGCCAACATTTCGACAATCGATAACCCGAAACGGGTCCGTCGTTGAGCCCGGCGTTCGGCCACCCTGAACATTTCACATACTCTGACCGAGTCTGACCCTGGGGCCGCTCATGCACTGCCCACTTGGAGGATTGTGGGGCCTGCCTCGTTCACGGTTTGTCAGAATTACTATGCCACTTTCTCCAACCCCTCCTCCTCCTCCTTCGAATTACCATCCATGCTTCACCTCCTGCTACCTCAGTCTAACTCGGTCACTCTGTTGTCACCGCCATGCTGCATCAGGCTAAATTTTTGGGTGGCTCACCTGCTACCTCATCTAACTTGGTCACTTGTTGGTGTCACCGCCATGCTGTGTCAGGCTTATGCCTGCATCGTGTGGCTGGGGATAGGAGAGCAGTTCCAGCATGGGCAAGGGTGATGGACCTTCGTTGCACCTAGTTGGGTGCTTCCCTATATATTCCCACCATGCCAGCCATGGGTTGTACATTAACTAATAACAGGGAAAACAAAAAAAATATTTTACAGGAGAGTCAACCGCAGACACTCCAAAACAATTTTGCATGAGGGAGTGTCTCCCGGTCTGCCATTGTGTT
Source organism: Rhinella marina (assembly GCA_900303285.1). Classification (NCBI taxonomy): domain Eukaryota; kingdom Metazoa; phylum Chordata; class Amphibia; order Anura; family Bufonidae; genus Rhinella; species Rhinella marina. The sequence continues at coordinate 92,120 of ONZH01009984.1, read as the reverse complement.
CATTCAGGCTGTCAGTAGGTACACCACCTCTGTCGTCCACAGAAGCGGCCACTATGAGGAAGGCCACGGCAAGAACATCTCCTTTTCAATTGAGAGCAAGTGTAGAATTGTAGGAGGATGACACTTTTCTTCCGCAGTGGATTCACCTTCCCCTTTATCATTGCCAGTCAACAGTTGGTGAAAAAGTAATTGGCAATGATGAAGAAAATGTAACGGTGCAATGGACCGTCTGTGACGCAAAACCTATGTATTCCCACCATGCCAGCCATGGGTTGTACATTAATTAATAAAAGGGAAAACAAAAAAAATATTTTACAGGAGGGTCAACCGCAGACACTCCTAAACAATTTTTTAGGAGGGTCAACTTCGGACACTCCAAAACAAATTTTTGGGAGGCTCGCCTACAGACATTTGACTGCTGCCTCAATCTAACTTGGTCACTTGTTGGTGTCACTACGCTGTCACCATGATGTGTCAGGCTTATGCCTGCGTCGTGGGGCGGGGGATAGCACAGCAGTGCCAACATGAGCAGTGGTGTCACCTACAGGTGGTGATGGACCTTTGTTGCACCTAGTTGGGTGCTTCCCTAACATGTGATGGGCATGTGCCTCGCCTTTCTTTGTCTGGGTGAGCACAATTGCCATGAGGGTAACCACCAGGCTGTTGCCTGAGAATTTGGGGTAATGGTAGGATTAGGCAGCCTCAGAGGCATCCATGCATGCTGCCCCTGCTGTTTCCTGTCCATTTCCGTGGTGTTTCCATCATTTTCTGATGTTTCCAGGTTTTCACCCAGCCTTCCCTAGGCAGAGCCTTGGTCCCCTGCAAAAATGCTTGAGTCTCCCATTGACTTCAATGGGGTTCGTTACTCGAAACGAGCACCCGAGCATTGGGAAAAGTTCGACTCGAATAACGAGCACCCGAGCATTTTAGTGCTCGCTCATCTCTAATTCTAACCATTCTTGTAGTATACTTTAATTACTGAAATCGTACATTTGTATTAAAAATAGCTCTTAAATGTCTTATTCTGAGCCTTAACAATGCTCCCTGACTACTATGTATTTAACTGTGGAGACACACTCGACATTGACTGCTGTAGAAAATGGTACACCACACCATGCCCACTTTTTTAGACTTGGCGTGAGCGGGGAGAAGTCACAGATCCCGGCGCAAACTGCGCCTGAAATACACCTAATATAGGTGTATTTCACCATCATAAATGACCCCCAAAGTCGAAGAGACATGCATCTGTAAGTGTAGCAATAGGTGGCTCCACAATCATCATTTACTTTCAAGGGATGAATACTTATGCACATTGAAAGAGTTGGCCCAGCTCACACATTGGTGGCATATCGCTAGGATATGCCAGCAATGTCAGATAGGTGCAGGTCCTAGAGGTGTGACCCATAACAAGCGTGGCCACCCTCCATTCGCTTCAGTGGGAGTGCCGAAAAAAGCCAAGCAAATGGAGGTGAATGGAAAGGTGGCCACGCTTGTGCGGTGTGCAATCTGTTCACTTCCATGGGAGTTGTGGAGATAGCTGAGCATGCTTGTTCATCTCTTTTTAAAGCTCCCATATTAGTGAATAGAGTGCGGGCCATGCATGCAGGACAGGCTCTCCATTCAGCTCCATTTGCTCAGCTATTTTCGGCACTCCCATTGAAGTGAATGGAGGATAGCCATACTTGCGTGGTGCTTCCTCATTCACTTTGGTGGCCCCATTCTAGACATAGGTGGGAGTCTCATATTTGGGACCCACACCTCTCTGACATTGCTGGTATATCTGAACTGATCCGAACAAATGTGTGAGACGGACCAACCCCTTTAAAGTTCTCTGTATTTCTTGGCTTAATTATTGTTGGTGTCACAGTAAAAAAAAAAGCATGTTATGTAAATGAAATGGTACAAATCACCCAAAAATCTATTTTCATTCCAGGTTGTAATGCAATAAAACAAGGAAACATTGGTGGAGGGGAGTGTTGAATACTTTTTTAAGACATTGTAGTTGTAAGGTTTCATTTAGCCCAAAATAATTGTGTGTATCCTCTTCTGAGAACCCCATTCTCTTCAAACAACTAATTGGTGGGGATACCAAGAGTTGTACCCCCACTGATCACATATAGACAGCATTGATGAATCATTAAAAAGGTAAAAATCAGATAAAAAGGTACAAGATTTACAAAATGAAGATAAACATTGATTATGAAGAATGTTAATACTGATCTCACTATGGGCCGACTTTTCTGTGTAGATAAAATAAATCATTTGAATTTAGAAAACCTTACTCAGGTTTTGCTTTCACAATCTTCCTGAAGACAGAACTATAAATGATCTTAATACTTTGATATTTTTGTACATTAAGCACTGCTGTAGATCAATAACATGGTGTAAAGAAGTCAGGAGATATGATCCTGTTGATCTTGTATGAATATTTATGGTACGCAGGGCTTTGGAGAGAGCACTTTAATTACATAGAAATACTGCTATAGTATGGCTCAGATGCCACAGCTTAATCACATATTATTAAATCCAAGTGAAGCATTAAGGGCATCTGTCAGCAGATTTGTACCTATGAAAATAGTTAACCTGTAGCATGTGCGCTCGGCAGCTGAAAGCATCTCTGTTGGTCCCATGTTCATATGTGCCCACATTGAGCCTGCATTGTTGAGAAATATGCAATTTAATATATGCAAATGATCCTCCAGGAGCAGTGAAGGGGTTACCCTTACTCCTAGATGCTCAGCTTTTTCTGCAAATGCCCTCTGTACATATACATATATATATATATATATATATATATATATATACACAGTACAGACCAAAAGTTTGGACACACCATTCAAAGAGTTTTCTGTATTTTCATGACTATGAAAATTGTAGATTGACACTGAAGTCATCAAAACTATGAATTAACACATGTGGAATTATATACTTAACAAAAAAGTGTGAAACAACTGTAAATATGTCTTATATTCTAGGTTCTTCAAAGTAGCCACCTTTTGCTTTGATTACTGCTTTGCACACTCTTGGCATTCTCTTGATGAGCTTCAAGAGGTAGTCACCTGAAATGGTTTTCACTTCACAGGTGTGTCCTGTCAGGTTTAATAAGTGGGATTTCTTGCCTTATAAATGGGGTTGGGACCATGAGTTGTGTTGGGCAGAAGTCAGGTGGATACACAGCTGATAGTCCTACTGAATAGACAGTTAGAATTTGTATTATGGCAAGAAAAAAGCAGCTCAGTAAAGAAAAACGAGTGGCCATCATTACTTTAAGAAATGAAAGGTCAGTCAGTCTGAAAAATTGGGAAAACTTTGAAAGTGTCCCCAAGTGCAGTCGCAAAAACCATCAAGCACTATAAAGAAACTGGCTCACATGACCAGGACCACCCCTGGAAAGGAAGACCAAGAGTCACCTCTGCTGCAGAGGATAAGTTCATCTGAGTCACCAGCCTCAGAAATCGCAGGTTAACAGCAGCTCAGATTAGAGACCAGGTCAATGCCACACAGAGTTCTAGCAGCAGACACATCTCTACAACAACTGTTAAGAGGAGACTGTGTGCAGCAGGCCTTCATGGTAAAATAGCTGCTAGGAAACCACTGCTAAGGACAGGCAACAAGCAGAAGAGACTTGTTTGGGCTAAAGAACACAAGGAATGGACATTAGACCAGTGGAAATCTGGGCTTTGGTCTGATGAGTCCAAATTTGAGATCTTTGGTTCCAACCACCGTGTCTTTGTGCGACGCAGAAAAGGTGAACGGATGGACTCTATATGCCTGGTTCCCACCGTGAAGCATGGAGGAGGAGGTGTGATGGTGTGGGGGTGCTTTGCTGGTGACACTGTTGGGGATTTATTCAAAATTGAAGGCATACTGAACCAGCATGGCTACCACAGCATCTTGCAGCGGCATGCTATTCCATCCGGTTTGCGTTTAGTTGGACCATCATTTATTTATCAACAGGACAATGACCCCAAACACACCTCCAGGCTTTGTAAGGGCTATTTGACCAAGAAGGATAGTGATGGGGTGCTACACCAGATGACCTGGCCTCCACAGTCACCAGACCTGAACCCAATCGAGATGGTTTGGGGTGAGCTGGACCGCAGAGTGAAGGCAAAAGGGCCAACAAGTGCTAAGCATCTCTGGGATCTCCTTCAAGACTGTTGGAATACCATTTCAGGTGACTACCTCTTGAAGCTCATCAAGAGAATGCCAAGAGTGTGCAAAGCAGTAATCAAAGCAAAAGGTGGTTACTTGGAAGAACCTAGAATATGACATATTTTCAGTTGTTTCACACTTTTTTGTTAAGTATATAATTCCACATGTGTTAATTCATAGTTTTGATGCCTTCAGTGTGAATCTACAATTTTCATAGTCATGAAAATACAGAAAACTCTTTGAATGAGAAGGTGTGTCCAAACTTCTGTACTGTTTGTGTGTATATATATATATATATATATATATATATATATATACACACAAGTCACAAAAAGTTTGGAATATTTGGCTTGGAAAAATTTCAGGATGAACCTAAAATGCACTCTAACTTTTACAGGCGAACTTAATGTGACCTTCTCTAAACTTTTGAATGTCCAACTGTTCAATGTTTCAGTACTTTTTGCACAACTTGCTGTTCTCTAACAAGGAGCTTAACAGCAAAATTCACAACAGGTGTTTGATTGTTTGCATGAGTCACCCAATAAATTTCCTGGTTCAATTAGAATTGATATCTAAACAGTCCTCCTCATTATGCTATTCACATTTTGCCATCATGAGATCAAGACGACACGTAACAATTGGTCAACAGTGCTGTTCACTGATAAAAATTTGATTCACACCGAGCAGAAATGATGGCCACCAATGATGTTGGAGAAGTCAAGAAGAGTGCTATACATTAGCCACTGTTGTCACCAGACAAGCCTTTGGTGGTGGTGGAATTACAGTGTGGGCACGTGTGTCTAGTCAATATAAAACTGCCCTACACTTTGTGAATGATACAGTGACAAGCACATACTACTTGAATAACATCATTAATCCAGTCATTATGCTTCTGCATGAACAACACATGCTTAATTTCATCTTCATGGACGACAGTGCACCAGCTCATTGAGGTTGCATCATTAGGGAATGGCTGGGGTACCTCAAATGGAGTGGTCTGCACTTTCTCCACATCTGAATCTCATTGAAAACCTATGGGATCAGCTGAGTCACCATGTAGAGGCTCATAACTCTGTACCCCAGAACCTCAGTGACTGAGGGCTGCCCTTCAAGAAGAGTGGGATGCCATTCCTCAGCAGGCAGTAAGTCGACTTGTGAACAGCATGAGACATCGTTGTCAAGCTGTAATTGATGCTTAAGGCCACACAACAATTTTTTGAGACACTGACTTTTTTGTGGGAGTATACCTAGTTGTTTGTTTCAATAAATTGTTTGAGATGAGGAAATCACCATTGCATGCTTCTACATAAATGCCCTACTTTCATGAAATAATATAGCTGTACTATTGTAAAGTGCATAAAGCAAATAATCATTATCATGCTTTGTATTTCATTACATGACATTGTTATTTTCTCTAAAACACTAAGATATTTTTTGATAGGCCTATTTAGTTTGGCAATTAAAAGAAGGTCATTTTTCAGCACCCTGGGAGAATTTGGTTGACACCATCTGGAAGAGCATATGCTAGGGAAAATGACTATCTGGCTTTAAAAAAATCCATCAGAATTGAAGGTAATGTCAAGGCATGTATTTATAAGTGATTTAGACTAGTTCAAGATGCAAAACATATTTTAGAATGACATTTTAGAATTGAACATAGCTTAGTGTGTGTTCATCTTACTGATCACCATGCTGAGCGTAAACTCATTTACTTTGAGCTTCATTTTTAATTATCTAATATGAGCAGCAAGCCACATGGAACCAAACTATGCAAATATATCATTTTTGCACAAAATGGAAAGAAAATGAAAAGCCTAGTTAACGGATATCAGAATGTGCTTTTTCCCCATACAGTTAGTATATATTGTCAAGACCTTTTAAGATGATTAACCCCTTCAGAGCGATTTTCCTTTTGTTCATTTTTATTTTTCACTCCCTGCCTTCCCATAGCCATAAATTTTTTGTTCACATAGATGTATGAGGGCCTTTTTAGCACCATTTAATATTACATATGATATAATAGAAATTTGGGAAAAAATCCAAACAGGTGGGATTGGAAAAAAAACCACAATTTTATGGGTTTGTTTTATGGCATTTCCCTGTTTTGGTAAAACTGACCTTCATTCTCTGGGTCAGTATGATTACATTTTGATAAAAAAACGCATTTTTTCTTTACATCACCAAATTCTGGCCCCCATAACTTTTTCAAATTTATACCTACGGAGTTGTATGAGAGTTTCATTTTTGTAGGGTGATCTACTGTATATTTTTAATAACACCATTTTGGGTTGTGTATGACTTTTTTTATCACTTTTAGTCATTTTATGTCATAGATGAAACACAAAAGAAAAATGGCTAATCTGCCATTTTCATTTTTTTTTCTGTTGCACCATTCACCTTTTCCAAAAAAGACATTTATATTTCATTTCTTTTTGGAATATGGTGATGCTTATTTTTTTACTTTTTATTTATATTTTTATTATGATTTTTCAAGTTTTTATATTTTTAGAAACTTTTATTTGTACTTTTTAAAAAGGCACCCTATGAGACTAGAACATACAATCATCTTATCCCTTCTCCAATAGATTACAATGAATTACCATAGCTGTCTATGGGAGATTCACTATGTTCGTATAGAGCCCTGCCCCAGGTATGGCTTCATAAGAATCCTGCTGTGGCAGGCCAGACCTTGGACCCTTCAGAGGGCCAGAGTGTGTCACAGGAATGGCTCCTGTTCAGGCCTTGGAAGTTCAGTGCTCCTAGAAAAAGACCTTTTAAGTCTTGCAGTTAGGTGTTGCAATTTACCACAGGATCTGGGGGGGGGGTAAAAGTCTGTGATCAGGTTTATCACCAACTTTGCCACTGGGTGTTTACTGTATAAAACAGCAGAAACTGAGAGGCTATGGTGCCCGGTCAGCACCTGAGTGGGCACCATCTTTAAAGACCCAACATTCACCGTACATGTTCAGCAGATGTCAATAAGGTTTTAATATTTCCCTTTTAGGGACAAATACAATAAAGTACACTATATGGACAAAAGTATTGGGCTATCTACATATTATATCTACAGGAGCTTTTATGACATTCAATTCTAAATCCACAGGCATTAATATAGAGTTGGAATAGCTTCCACAAGATCTGGAAGAACATACTGTATTGGGAGGTCAGACACTGATGTTGAATGAGAGGACCTGGAAATTTCTATTTTAGTTCATCCCAAGTATGTTCAATGTGGTTGAGGCCAGGGCTTTGTGAAGGCCAGTCAAGTTCTTTCTGGCAAACTTAATTACGTGTATGCCTTAATGGACCTTCCTGTTCTGCAATGGGGCACAGTCATAATGGATCAGGAAAAGGCCTTCCCAAAACTGTTCCCACAAATTTGAATGCATACAATTATCTAAAATGTCTCAGTATGCTGAAGCATTAAGATTTTCCTTAACTGGAGTAAAAGGGCGTAGGCCAACCAGTGAAAAATAGCACCATTGCATTATCCCTTCTCCACTAAACCTGAATAATTTAGTCAGGCAAGTAATGTCTACTGGCATGTGCCAAATCAAGACGCGTCCATCAGACTGCCAGTTAGAGAAGCATGATTTGTCACTCCACAGAACACAGTTCCAGTGCCCCAGAGTGCAGTCATTGCATGCTTTACACCAGTGCATGTGACTCTTGGCACTGCACTTGGATGATGTAAGGCTTGCATGCAACTGCTTGGCCATGGAAACCCATACCATGAAGCTCCTGGTATATGGTTTTTGTGTTGATGTAAATGCTAGACAAGGTTTGGAGGCTTTGCAGTTAAAAGAGTTGTCTCGCTTCAGCAAATTATATTTATTATGTAGAAAAAGATAATACAATTAATGTATAGTGATTGTCCATATTGCCTCCTTTGCTGGCTTGATTAATTTTGTCATCACATTATACACTGCTCATTTCCATGGCTATGACCATCCTGCAATCCAGTAGTGGTAGTCATGCTTGCTCATCAGTTACCTGATGAATGAACATTTGTGTTCATCAGGTAATTGGCAGAATTATTACACTGCCAGATCATCAGGAGATAGGAGATTATCAAATAAATGTATTTTCCAAAATCCTGAAATATTCCTGTTTATTCACTGGCCACTGAGCCCTCACAAACTGCTGACCTTTATCATTTTGTAGAAATCACATTATAGCTCCTTGTGTGTATACAACATCATCCCATTATCAGCACCGGGCAAGTTTCCAGTGAAAGTTAAAAACTCTGTTCTAAAGCTGGCAGCACACAGCACAATATCACCCCACGGAAAATAGCTGATTGGGACAGTTCTTCTCCAACCCTTTCTTTGCACATAGATTGCTCACAACAGTCTTTCACTGAGTTCTATTTTGCATGTCCTTACAGCATGTTGTAAAGCAAATCTTTATAGTTCTTACTGCAGCAGTTCAGGCAAGATGGCTGCCTCATAAAATAAAGTACAGGAAATCAAATAAAAAATATACAATCAGAAGGTAAAACAAAAAAAAAACAGAATATGTTTCAGTATATATTTTACTTAACTACATAGTTATATAGTACAGCTGAAAACATATATAAATCCATCAAGTTCAACCAAGGGACAGATGGGCATGTGAATTAAGGGTAATGAGAAGTTTTTTTTAAAACTGTCTGCTGTCCCTGGTGTGACTACTAGATAGACTGTTCCACCGTTCCTATAATAAAGAAGCCTTATTATCTGTGGAGACTGAACCTTTTCTTCTCCAGATGGAGGCAGTGTCCCCTTGTCTTTTGTGGAGATATAATATGGAACAGCTTTTCACCATATTTATTGTATGGCCATTAACCCTTTCATCCTGCACATTTATTATTTTTTCATTTTTGTGTTTATGTTTTTCACTTTTTTGGCCATAACTTTTTTTATTTTTCCATTTACATAGTCATAACAGGGCTTATTTCTTGCGGGACATGTTCCAATTTCTACTCCCACCATTTATTATTATATACAATATAGTGGGGGGGTGGAAAAAAATTCCAAATGGGGTGAAATAAAAAAACAACGCAATTCCGCAAGTTTTATGGGTTTTTTTTGGGTGCTATAGGGGCTCTATAGGAACTAATGTGCAGCAGCCTCCTGTCATACAGGAGGACAGGAGCTGCTGCACACTGCATCAGGCTCCCCTTACCAGAGGGAGCCGGAGAGCATTCCAAAGCATGCAATACCAGGTTTTAGTGCATCCAGATACCATGGTCACGTTTGACCACGGCATCTGAAGGGTTAAAAGTCTGCATCCAGCATTACCGATGGTTGCAGAAATTAGCCATGGGTGTCTGCTGTATGAAACTGTATAAATGTTTAAAGTCTTAGCCTACGCTGTACATGTATGGTGCTGGTCGGGAAGAGGTTAACATATATATATAGGTTAATCATGCCCCATTTAGATGCCTCTTCCCAAGACTAAACAACTTCAATTCATTTATTCTTATTAAAATAATCATATCTCAGATGCTTATTAGTTTAGTCCCTCCTTTTTGCATTTTTTTTAGCTCCAGTGCATCCTTTCTATTAACTGGGGCCAAGAAATGAACTCATTTCAGATGAGGCCGCACCAAAGCTTTGTAATATTACATCCCTTATTCATAAGTTCATGTCTCTTTTACTACATGACAATATTCTGCTGACCTTAGAAGCAGCTGATTGACAGTGCATGCTGTAATAATTTGATATAATCATTTAGGAGACCTACCTCCTCTGACCTTGTTTTTTTACCATTTGTATATTTACATATTTTTATAGACTAAGTTTCATACCACTTTCTAAGAACAGCACTCTATAATGATTACAGTTACATCTTCAATATAGAATATAATATGCTTCTCTTTTAATTACATTGATAATGATAATATTATGCATTAACACTTTGTAGTTTCCCAAGATCAACAGCAATAATTTTGAAAGAGTGCAAGAATTTGGACTACCTACAGTTCTAATATCTGGTAAGTGAAATGAAAACTGTAATCTACTTTTTAGGTAAAATGAATATTCTGGTGTTTTGTATCTTAGCAGAGTAGTGGTAATTAATTAATTACTCTGTCCTCTGTATTTGCTGGAACTGTTATTCTTGATGATTTTAAGATTGGATCAATTAACTAGACTTTTGTTGGAAAAACAAATCTACTTGGATATAGAGTCTAGATTAAGATCATCAATACATTTAAACTGAAAATCATTCAGAAAGTTTTGGTAAATTGTGATATTTTGTCATGCTTAGGTAATGATTCTGGAAGAAGTTTGTCAAAAATACCAGCTTTGTATGCACAGTGAACAAACAAATAATTCTGTATCTCATAAATGAGATTTCCAAAGATTAGATTTATCTTGTGTAGTCAATGAGATTATTATGCTGTACTATATAACTGTATGCTTCAACTGAGAGCTGATTCAGCATTACTTGTCAGATACTGAGATAGACTAGAATTACATTATGACTTTCAGTTGTATGCAAGACAATAAGGGACCTTCCAACCATTGTAAAGAACCAAGTAAACTGGACATGATGGTTACTGGCTTTAACTAATCGATTTGTTTAAAAACTTCGATTTTAATGCTGTATCCATACGGCATTAAAATGTATTGGCTCTGTGGAGCCAAACTTCGTCTTCGTTGAACTCACAAGAGACTTCAGTGAATTACTACTGTATTCATATCTGCGTTTCACGACCAGAGGATGTGGATCCTCTGGATCAGCTGATAGTGGACTAGGAATTAGCCCAATATTGCTGACTGCTGACTCCCAGAGTCAGGACACTGGTGTTGTGTATAGAGTCCAACAGAGGCAGAGTAACGGAACAACAGATGATCTTTACTGGCAGAAGGTAAACAAAAGTTACTTGAAACAAAGGCAAAACAAAGTTCAGAGCAGACTTGTAGTCAGGCAGTGCAAGGTCAGAAGTCCAGAAGAACTTACAGATGACGGCAAGCAGAATTGTAGTCCGGCAATGCAGGGGTCAATAGTCCAGGTAGCAGGCAGAATTGTAGTAAGACAATGCAGGGGTCAATAATCCAGGTAATCCAGGTAGTAGGCAGAATTGTAGTCAGGCAATGCAGGGGTCAATAGTCCAGGTAATCCAGGTAGCAGGCAGAATTGTAGTCAGGCAATGCAGGAGTCAATAGTCCAGGTAATCCAGGTAGCAGGCAGACAGGCAGGGAAGGTCAGGGTTAATTGGCAAAAGTCCAGTACTCAGCAGGTCAAAGCAGCATGAAGCTTCAGCAGAGGTTAACAGGTATGACAACCACGCTTGGGCACTTCATGGTCAGTGAAGCTGCCCTAAATACCAGAAACCCCACCTCTGGGTGGAGACAGTAATCAGGAGGCATGCTCTCCTCTCCTATAACAAAGAGACAGGTGCACACGTGTGCGCTACAGCGCACAAGAGGGACCTGGCAGTGAGGGCAGATGCGGAGGTATGCTGGCGGGTACCTGATTCTTCTGCAAGGTAGACAAGAGCTGGGAAACATGGCGCTGCAGTGTGCAGACTGCGGTCTGCCACACTGTGGTGATGTCACGGACCCAATACTGACACTGCGTATTTAAAAACAATTTAAAATAGGAATCCAAAGTCGGCTTTGGTACTGTCTGGTACATCGTTACCTAAGCCCACTTCGTATTCCTATTTTAAATTGTTTTTAAATATGCAGATATGAATTCGGTAGTAATTCACTAAAGTACCACACGACTTCAAGCGAGATGAAGTTTGGCTCTACGGAGTCAATACATTTTAATGCTGTACGGAAACATTAACATCAAAGTATTTCAACAAATTGACTTCAAATCTGTGATCCGAAGATCGATTCACTGAAGCCTACCTGAGAATGACAAAGGATAATGGGAGTGCAGAATTGAATGACTCCTTTACTACTTTTTAATTCATATAGCAAACTTACAAGGAAATGTTCCACATGTTTGAACAAAATCTAATACCAAAACTCTAACCATTGCAATATAAAAAGGAATAAATACACTAAAACAGTTTAGCAAATTATTCTAGCATCTATTTCTATAAATGCCCTAAGACATACGTTTAATAGCATTACTACTTAGGTAAACAGAGGATATAGAATGGTTAAATTTGTTCAAATATTCAGTTCCAACCCTTCACAAATGTTAATAGCTATCCATCAGTTAACTTTATAAGAATAAAAAAAAAATCTACAATAAACTATATAGCTGCATAGCTAAAGCAATCAAAAAGCAATAAACACACCAATCAATAAATGCTATGATGCTATTGGTTTAGGCTACATTAACATTAAAGAGTTATTGACACCTCTGGGCTCAATTTTTTTAAATTATTGCATTCTACTAATTAAAAAAAAGTTCAGCCCTTTTTTGTCTGTACAGATGTCAGTCTCATTACAGCTAAATTCAAACTAATAAGAATATGGCTTAAAGGAGTGTTTATGAGCTGTCGGGAGTTCAGAAATAAAAGCTACAAATCAGCTGTCAGGGCTTTTATCTGATGGAACAAACTGAAAGACAGAAACTCAATACACAGAGACTGACATCTGAATAGAGAAAAAGGCTAAAAATATTTAATAGAAGCCAATTAAAAAATTATTGCACTCCAAAATGAGTAGAATGCAATAATAAAACTGCCCTCAAAGTTGTCTATAGTCCTTAAGTGTTTGATATTTTTACATGTGTTATTTGTGTATTTTCTTTATTTATGACTCATCACACCACCATATTTCAACTCTGTACAGTGTCCAAGATGGAAATTGTATTAAATTCATGTAGAATCCAATAAAGAAAAGAGGCATATGATATCAGACGGTGTATTAAAAAAGTATTCAAAGCAGTATTTTCTCTAAAACAGTGTTATATGGAGGGACCATATAAAATACAAACCCTGGATAAAAGTTTCTACTATTCCTGATAAATAAATGAACATATTTAAAATGAAAACATAAAGTATAAATGATTGTCTTTATAATATAGGTTGTGAAGACAGATTCACTTCAAAATACTATATAATGTATGCACTGCTAGCTCTATCCCTATCTCTAACCTCTCTTTTACCTTGTCAGGTACTTTGCACTAATATTCAAAGTAAATGTCATCTAACACGTTAAATGTAACTTATTTCAGTATTTTTCAGTTTAGTTTTATAGTCAGGCTCACAGTTTAATCAAAGACATAGAAGTAGGCATCCAATAGAAAATAGGCTTACAGTGAAAAAATGGGCGCTAAAAATCAAAACAATAAACTTTATTTGATTGATAAATTAAAAGATAAGGTGAAATGACACGCCCAAAGTCCCAATGCGCTCACAATATTAGCGCTAATTGAGAAACATTTGTGTAGGAGTGACTAAAAGGCAAAGCTCTTGCCCGTGTATCTTGTCCCGGCCACCAATAATACCTAAAGCGTGTGTGGGGTTAATCACTCTATGAAACCCCCATGAACTAGGACAGGTGCCTATAGCTGGAAATTCATCTAGCTGAATAACTTGGTATGACACAGCTAGATATCTACTGTCCCTCAATGCTGACAAGATGAATCAGTGCTGTTGTCTAAATAGCCCTATGAAGCAGGCAACTAGCTAATTTAACTGGCTCAACGCGTTTCTAGATAGATAAACTATCTTCCTCAGGAGCCGTACTGTATACTACTACTGCCTAAAAGCTATTAAGTATAATGATAGACAAAAAAACATAGAATGATCCACTAATGATCCATTAGTGCATCTCCAAACACTATGTCACGTTCCCATTGCCCTAAATACAGATTGGCAAATCCAGGGGCTCCCCATGGCCACTCCTTGCAACTAATGATAATATTTATTGTTGAATAAGAACGTGTTCTGTTCTAAAATAAATCTCATCAGCTGGAGTACAAACTCACTATGTTGACAAAAGTGAGTACCATGTTCTTGAAGGTACAGGGAGACCATCTGACAGCCCTTGTGATGGGGGATGGAGCTATACAGTGCCTCCACATCCAAATTAGCCAGCATTGTCCCTGGTTCCACTTGGATGCCATCAATTCTTTTGATGACATCAATCGAGTCCCTCACATATGAGGGCAGGGCTTTGACAAACAGCTGCAGCATCTGGTCGACATAGGTACTGATAGGGTGTGTTAAACTATCAGTACTGTACACAATTGGCCTGCCCTTTAGCGGCTGAAGCCCCTTGCGGACTTTCGGGAGACAGTAGAAACAGGCTACTAGTGGATGTGGAGGCAACAGGAACCTATATTCAGCTTACTGATGAGTCTATTTTGCAGGGCTTCTGACAATATAGTGTGAAGTGCACCACGGTCCTGTGGCATAGGGTTGGAGGAAAGGATATTACAACATCGGGGGTCCCTAAGGATGTTTAGACACATATCCACATATTGTTCGCGGTCTAAGATCACTATATTGCCCCCCTTATCGGAGGGCTTAATCACAATTGAGTGATCTGACTCCAGGGATCTCAAGGCCTCAACCTGAGTATGTGTCAAGTTTTTAGTACCACACCTTTGACCCTCCAATGTTGCCAATTGGTCCGTGACCACTTTCAAGAAGATGTCACAGGGAGTATAATCACCAATTGGCGGATTTTGAGAGAACTTGGGTTTCAAGTTGGTGAACGGTCCTTCCCCAAGACCTCTATTTCCTTCCTCCCAAAGGTCTGCAAGTATCTGTATGTCAGCCAGTTCCTCCACATCAATGCCCAGGGACTCACATTCCGCCCGGTCATGTGTGGCAAAGAATTTTTTCCATTTAAGTTTGCGTACAAATAGATACAGATCCTTGACCCAATCAAACAGATTAAATCTGTTTATGGGGACAAAGGACAATCCTTTCCCAAGAACCTCCCGCTAAGCCTCCATCAGAACTCTGTTGTAAAGGTTAATAATCTGCATATCGTCTGATGAGGTGGACCTGATGAGATAGTTGCCTGTTTCATAGGGCTATTTAGACAACAACACTTATTCGTCTTGTCAGCATTGAGGGACAGTAGATATCTAGCTGTGTCATACCAAGTGATTCAGCTAGATGCATTTCCAGTTATAGGCACCTGTCCTAGTTCGTGGGGGTTTCATAGAGTGGCTAACCCCACACACGCTTTATTGGTGGTGGGGACAAGATACACGGGCAAGAGCTTTGCCTTTTAGTCACTCCTACACAAATGTTTCTCAATTGGCGCTAATATTGTGAGTGCATTGGGACTTTGGGCGTGTCATTTCACCTCATCTTTTAACTTATCAATCAATAACCACCGAAAAAGTATGACAATATACTCCACACTTATCAACTGATGATGAAATTACTTTATTAGTACAAAACTAGTAAAAACATTTATTAAACATGTCAGTCACATGGCAGATAAGCGCCGCCAATGGGGGAGACAGACCAAAAGGGAAAACGCGGCGGGGGCCGACCACACGGGCACAGTGTAACACAGAAAGTAAGTACAAATAGCAATGTGTATAAACGGGTGCAGGTACCAACCACACAAGTAGGCCGTCCTCTATCAAAATGATAGTCTATTTTAAAGTAATGAGGCAGACATGCAACCATCAGTGTGATGATAAAAAATATGCAAAGGAAAATATACCAAGAAAAACTGTGTCCGTGTGTCAGGCCCCACCGCGTCCTCCTCCCGACGCCGTTTCGCTTCTAAAGCTTCATCCGGGGAATGTAAACAACAATCCAACTCCTCCTTAAATACTACATGCAATAATTAAAATCATAGGCAGCTGTTACCTTCCAATGTATGCCAGTCATGTCCCATATAAGGGTATGTTCTTCCCGGTCTGCGGCGCGCGCGCTCTCACAACGAGGCTTGATGCGCACGTCGGAGACCGGAAGAGGAACCGTGCACGATTCAAAGAGAGGCGCAGAGCGCATCACTAAGGACTAGTGAACACGTGACCTCTGCATATGCGTGCCACGCTGGAATGCATAGCACTCTCTGCATAGCGACAGCAAAAGAGAATTCATTAGAGTTCAATCTTATTATAATCAAAATACATCATTAACAATTCATTATATACATTACTATGATCCAATTTAAAATGTAACATGATTAATATAATATACAAAATTACAAATGTTACAAAATAACACAAACAAATATCGGCCGTACCGATACCCAACGAGGAAAGGAAAACGTAAGAACAACACACCTGAGCGACACGAAGTGAAACGGAGAGTTGAATCCTCCGAACAGCACTCTTCATTGAAGGTAATCAATCTTACTGATTATGTCTTTTCAGAAACACAGTTGGAAGTTTTGAACCGGGGACTAAATTTTATCCCCTCTGGTATTTTTGATTGTTTTGTAGCCATAAAAGACCTTCACCTATTTGCACGCAAATTGGTTTTTAAGAAAATCTTTTACAGAGGGGACCTGCAAGGGGATTTAGAAACACCTGATGAAAAAGAAGCACTTTCGATTTTAATGGAGTTATCAGAACAAGATGAGGACGTCAGACCAGAGTGGAAAGGTAGGCTACCTGCATCTATCCTACCAAAATCGTCAAACTTTCCATCTTTGCAAGCCTATCCTAATATACATACATTTGTGCAATTGGTGTCCAAGGAGTTTGAACGGATTTCACACATGAATAAAACATCTAACTTGACAATTAATCAGAGGAAGGCAATTCAGGAACTAAAAAGAATGAAAGATGTGGTCTTTAAGACCGCAGACAAGGGTGGTAATGTAGTCGCATGGCCCAAAAAACAATACGAACGGGAAGTCTTTAGGCAACTTAGAGACACTACTTGCTATAAACAATTAACCTACAATCCTAGTGATCAATTCAAGAGGGAACTTTGTGCTATATTATACAAGGCACAGGAAGCGGGCACAATCACGGCAAAGGAGGCTAGTTGTTTAATTCCAGAACATCCGAAAATTGTATGCCTATATATGTTGCCTAAGATCCATAAACATGCTACATGTCCCCCGGGCCGCCAAATTGTGTCGGGAAGGGGAAATTTATGTGAACCGGCATGCAAGTTTATTGATCATATGCTTAAACCCATAGTGGAACAACTGCCTTCTTTTCTAAAGGACACGACATATCGAAATTGAAGACGATCCCAAGACACTTTAAGGAGGTCCATGGATGTGATAGCCGTGGCTTCCGGGTTCGAGGAATCGATCGTGTATTTATTCCACCAAGAGGGGGCAATTGGAGAAAACTATTGGCCCAAAAAGAGGTGAGGTGGATATACCACTTAGGGTGTATGGTACCTAATGGTTTAAATGAGGAAATTTCATTTGCTTGCTTCTTGGGATGATGGTTGATACATGTTCTTTAGGGGAATCAGGAAATCATCTTCCTGGGTTTTCTTTGGGTCTTTTGTTGATCGATCTAGTGGTCTTAATTTGTTTTTAACCTCCGTTTTTAATATGTATGTGTTTGATATTGTTATAGGTGGTGTTACGGGTTGAGCTATTGATCGCCAGTGAGTGAAGAAATGGTCAGAAAGGACATCTGCAAGGAAGATTGAGGCGTATTGCGTAGTTAATAACAAAGGATAACATCTATTAGTGGACTAGTTTGGGGTATCACCTGTGTATAACCGTATTGTTTTATAATTTAATGATATAATATACTAATAATTAATATGGGTCAGCAAAAGATAGAATATAAAATCAAGATAAAATATAAAAATAAATCACAAAAAATAAAAAACTAATACCGTATTTTTCGCCCTATAAGACGCACCGGCCCATAAGACGCACCTAGGTTTTAGTGTAGGAAAATAAGAAAAAAATATTTTTCATCAGATCCTCTTATCAGACTGCCCATAAATTTAAGGACATCACATCAGACCCCCATATCAGCCCCCTGTGCCCCCATACCATCTCACTGTGCCCCCATCAGACCTCAGATCAGCAGAATGTGCCCCCATCAGACCTCAGATCAGCAGAATGTGCCCCCATCAGACCTCAGATCAGCAGAATGTGCCCCCATCAGACCTCAGATCAGCAGAATGTGCCCCCATCATACCTCAAATCAGCAGAATGTGCCCCCATCATACCTCAAATCAGCAGAATGTGCCCCCATCATACCTCAAATCAGCAGAATGTGCCCCCATCATACCTCAAATCAGCAGAATGTGCCCCCATCATACCTCAAATCAGCAGAATGTGCCCCCATCATACCTCAATCAGCAGAATGTGCCCCCATCATACCTCAAATCAGCAGAATGTGCCCCCATCAGACCTCACATCAGCAGAATGTGCCCCCATCAGACCTCACATCAGCAGAATGTGCCCCCATCAGACCTCAAATCAGCAGAATGTGCCCCCATAAGACCTCAAATCAGCAGAATGTGCCCCCATAAGACCTCACATCAGCAGAATGTGCCCCCATAAGACCTCACATCAGCAGAATGTGCCCCCATAAGACCTCACATCAGCAGAATGTGCCCCCATAAGACCTCACATCAGCAGAATGTGCCCCCATCAGACCTCAGATCAGCGTACTGTGTCCCTATCAGACCTCAGATCAGCCCACCCAGCCACTTGTAAAGACCATACTTACCGTACCTGTTCTGCGCTGCCGCTGCCGTCCGGTCCCACGCTCCGCGCTCTTCTCTCTTCCCTGCCGGCACGTACTATGACCTGACGCTGGGCCGCAGCGTCAGGTCATAGTGCGTGCCGGCAGGGAAGAGAGAAGAGCGCGGAGCGTGGGACCGGACGGCAGCGGCAGCGCAGAACAGGTACGGTAAGTATGGTCTTTACAAGTGGCTGGGTGGGCTGATCTGAGGTCTGATGGGGTCCCTACATACAAGTGAGCGCTTCCTTATGGAAGCGCTCACTTGTATTCGCCCTATAAGACGCACAGCATTTTTCCCCCTACTTTTGGGGGAAAAAAAGTGCGTCTTATAGGGCGAAAAATACGGTAATAAAAATTAAAAAAACAGAAAATTAAAATTAAAATACAACAAAAAATTTTCACAATATAAATAAATAAGGAATTATAATGTATTAATAAATAGGTTAGGGGATGATCACTTATGATTTAATATTTGTACATTAAGTGAACACATAATTACATTTATTAGCACAATTTATATATGCATTTTAATATATTATGTCGTCTTTTTTTACCAAGTCTTGTTTTGGCATCACTAAGCTTTTATCATGTTATCATTAACTTTTGTGCGTGCACACAATTATTTAACTTTTTTATCACTGTGATATATCATATGATTTTTTTGTTTTTTTTTGTTTGTTTTATCTTTAGTTTGCTGAATCATTTCACTTATCATTGGTGTTATTTTTATATACACATATTTTCACATATTCTTCATGTATTTTTCACATAATCTCACACACATATTTGTCACTTTTATCATTTACTTGTTGATCTTCCACATTTTCTTTATAAATTGGTTATGTGGCATTGCACACATTTTCGCGATATTTGTTTGTGTTATTTTGTAACATTTGTAATTTTGTATATTATATTAATCATGTTACATTTTAAATTGGATCATAGTAATGTATATAATGAATAGAGATGAGCGAGTAGTGTTCGATCGAGCTGGTATTCGATCGAATACTACGATATTCGGCGTGCTCGATTTCTTTCGAGTATAACGGCGATGGCGCACTTAGAATTCGTTTCCCCTCCCACCTTCCCTGGCGCTCTTTTTCCACCAATCACCATGCAGGGGGGGTATGACAGGCACGCTGAGCACGCTGGCAGCGCGAAAACGGCGTCTACATGCATTGGCTGTAAAAACCATGTGACCTCGAATATTAAAAACTCAGCTCTTCCTGCTCGTTCGCATATGCTGCGTGAACTTAGTCAGGGACAGAGGCTGGAGAAGGGAAAGACAGGTTTTAGCTGTTGGACAGGCAGGAGCGTGATTAAAAGCCCTTATCAGGGCTACTATAGTGCAGTACAGTGATAGCTTTACTACAAGATACACTTTACAGAGAACGGCTGCCGTATTCAGGGATAGCTGCTGGAGTAGGGACAGAGAGAGGCATTAGTGGTGTATTAGGTGCTCTGCTACATACCAAACTATATTTGGCACTACTGCTGTGTACCTTGAAATATACAATATATAGGCCTTTCAATTGGCAACTGTACTGTGCGTTCTCTTGCAAAGTAATTTCTCAAACCTGGTGTTCATACACACCGTCTGATCACTTAGTACACGGCTGTGTACCTTGAAATATACAATATATAGGCCTTATAATTGCCAACTGTACTGTGCGTTCTCTTGCAAAGTAATTTCTCATACCTGGTGTTCATACACACCGTCTGATCACTTAGTACACGGCTGTGTACCTTGAAATATACAATATATAGACCTTATAATTGCCAACTGTACTGTGCGTTCTCTTGCAAAGTAATTTCTCATACCTGGTGTTCATACACACCGTCTGATCACTTAGTACACGGCTGTGTACCTTGAAATATACAATATATAGGCCTTATAATTGCCAACTGTACTGTGCGTTCTCTTGCAAAGTAATTTCTCATACCTGGTGTTCATACACACCGTCTGATCACTTAGTACACGGCTGTGTACCTTGAAATATACAATATATAGGCCTTATAATTGCCAACTGTACTGTGCGTTCTCTTGCAAAGTAATTTCTCATACCTGGTGTTCATACACACCGTCTGATCACTTAGTACACAGCTGTGTACCTTGAAATATACAATATATAGGCCTTATAATTGGCAACTGTACTGTGCGTTCTCTTGCAAAGTAATTTCTCATACCTGTTGTTCATACACACCGTCTGATCACTTAGTACACGGCTGTGTACCTTGAAATATACAATATATGGCCTTACAATTGCCAACTGTACTGTGCGTTCTCTTGCAAAGTAATTTCTCATACCTGGTGTTCATACACACCGTCTGATCACTTAGTACACGGCTGTGTACCTTGAAATATACAATATATAGGCCTTACAATTGCCAACTGTACTGTGCGTTCTCTTGCAAAGTAATTTCTCATACCTGGTGTTCATACACACCGTCTGATCACTTAGTACACGGCTGTGTACCTTGAAATATACAATATATAGGCCTTATAATTGGCAACTGTACTGTGCGTTCTCTTGCAAAGTAATTTCTCATACCTGGTGTTCATACACACCGTCTGATCACTTAGTACACGGCTGTGTACCTTGAAATATACAATATATAGGCCTTACAATTGCCAACTGTACTGTGCGTTCTCTTGCAAAGTAATTTCTCATACCTGGTGTTCATACACACCGTCTGATCACTTAGTACACGGCTGTGTACCTTGAAATATACAATATATAGGCCTTATAATTGCCAACTGTACTGTGCGTTCTCTTGCAAAGTAATTTCTCATACCTGGTGTTCATACACACCGTCTGATCACTTAGTACACGGCTGTGTACCTTGAAATATACAATATATAGGCCTTACAATTGCCAACTGTACTGTGCGTTCTCTTGCAAAGTAATTTCTCATACCTGGTGTTCATACACACCGTCTGATCACTTAGTACACGGCTGTGTACCTTGAAATATACAATATATAGGCCTTACAATTGCCAACTGTACTGTGCGTTCTCTTGCAAAGTAATTTCTCATACCTGGTGTTCATACACACCGTCTGATCACTTAGTACACGGCTGTGTACCTTGAAATATACAATATATAGGCCTTACAATTGCCAACTGTACTGTGCGTTCTCTTGCAAAGTAATTTCTCATACCTGGTGTTCATACACACCGTCTGATCACTTAGTACACGGCTGTGTACCTTGAAATATACAATATATAGGCCTTATAATTGGCAACTGTACTGTGCGTTCTCTTGCAAAGTAATTTCTCATACCTGGTGTTCATACACACCGTCTGATCACTTAGTACACGGCTGTGTACCTTGAAATATACAATATATAGGCCTTACAATTGCCAACTGTACTGTGCGTTCTCTTGCAAAGTAATTTCTCATACCTGGTGTTTATACACACCGTCTGATCACTTAGCACACGGCTGTGTACCTTGAAATATACAATATATAGGCCTTATAATTGCCAACTGTACTGTGCGTTCTCTTGCAAAGTAATTTCTCATACCTGGTGTTCATACACACCGTCTGATCACTTAGTACACGGCTGTGTACCTTGAAATATACAATATATAGGCCTTTCAATTGGCAACTGTACTGTGCGTTCTCTTGCAAAGTAATTTCACGGCTGTGAAGGCAAAATATTGTAACCAAAAAAAAATAAAATGCGGCGGGGGCTAGCGGAATAGGACGTGGACGAGGACGGGGGCGCGGAAATGCTGTTGGGGGCCTTGTTGAAGCCAGTGGGGATACAATGCGTGCTGGTGAGGGTCAGCCAGGATCCCGCTCATCCAGAATCCCTGCCTTTATGGGACAGTTAAGCAGGGGGCGGGTTACACCGCTGTTGAGGCCTGAGCAGGTTGAACAGGTGGTGCAATGGATAGCCGATAGCGCTTCCACACAGTTGTCCACCAGCCAGTCATCCACACAGTCTCACTCTGACCCTCCTTCCTCCACACCTGGCCAACAGAGTCATCCCACCATTGACCCCTCCCAGGAGCTCTTTTCGGGTCCTTTTTCAGATGTGCCGGAAGAATCCCAGGAGCTAGCAGAGGAATTTGTTTGTAGTGATGCCCAAACACTTGAGTTTTCGCCATCTCCTGCTGATGTGGACCCTGAGCCAGCATCTGTTATCATGAGCGATGATGATGATGAGACGCAGTTGCCATCAAGGGAGGCTGTTGGAATGTCCAGTGGGCAGCAGGAGGAGCAGAGTGAGGAAGTGGAAGAGGAGGTGGTGGATGACGAAATGACCGACCCCACTTGGCCAGGGGTGATGTCCAGCGAGGAAAGCAGTGGAGAGGTGGTGGTCTGCGCAGCACCGAAAAAGGCAGCAAGAGGCAGAGGGATGTCCACAGGCAGAGGGATGTCCACAGGCAGAGGGATGTCCAGAGGCAGAGGACAGTCCAGACAGAGAAGTGAGGCCACAGCCAGCAGGGCCGAAGCTGTTCCCGGCAGCGGGCAGTCGCGCGAAGCTCCCCCATCGAGGCCTCGTACTTCTGTGGTGTGGAGATTTTTTAATGTTTGTGCGGATGACAAACTGAGCGCGGTTTGCACACTCTGCCACTCAAAACTGAGTAGGGGCTCTGAGAAGAGCAATCTGACCACCTCAGGCATGCGGCGTCACTTGGAAGTCAAGCACTGGGCTGAGTGGGAGAGAGCAAACGCAATACAACCTGCGCCCGGTCTTGCTGCCACTGCCTCTTCCCCTGTGTTGTGTGCTGCCACTGCGGTCCAGACCTCCAGCCAGGACACCTCCACATCTGCCTCTGCCTCGGCTACTTTGGGGCCTTCTCCTTCAGCCTCCCCTTCCCCCGCCTCTTCGCCTGCACCTTCACACTCCTCGTCCCAACAACTGTCCATCTCGCAGGCGTTCGACCGCAGGCGGAAGTACGCCTCGAGTCACCCCCAAGCCCAAGCCTTAAACTGCCACATCTCCAAACTGCTGGCCCTGGAGATGTTGCCGTTTAGGCTTGTGGAGACGCAGGCCTTCCGCGACCTGATGGCGGCTGCCGCACCTCGCTATTCCGTCCCCAGCCGCCACTACTTTTCCCGGAGTGCTGTCCCGCCCTGCACCAGCACGTGTCGCGTAACATCAGGCGGGCCCTGAGGTACGCAGTCAGCGCAAAGGTCCACTTGACCACCAACTCGTGGACAAGCGCTTGCGGCCAGGGACGCTACATCTCTTTGACGGCACACTGGGTGAATGTAGTGGAAGCGGGGACGGGGTCGCAAACAGAGACGGCCTACCTACCACCCCCGCCCAAGATTGCCAGCATGGGTTCTGATAAACCCCCCTCCTCCTCCTCCTCCTCCTCCTCCTCCTGTGCCTTAACATCTCCCTCAGCCGCTAGCTGGAAGCGTTGCAGCACTGGCGCGCGGAGACGTCAGCAGGCGGTGCTTAAGCTCATCAGCTTGGGCGACAGGAAGCACAGCGCCCCAGAGGTGAGGGACGCCATATTGCAGCAGACGGAGATGTGGCTGTCGCCGCTGCAGCTAGGACCAGGCATGGTCGTGTGCGATAACGGCCATAACCTGGTGGCGGCTCTGGAGCTTGCCGAACTCGATCACGTACCATGCCTGGCCCACGTTTTTAATCTGGTAGTCCAAAAATTTCTAAAGACTTACCCCAACCTGGCAGAGCTACTGGTGAAAGTGCGGCGCTTGTGCGCTCACTTTCGGAAGTCAACTGTAGCTGCTGCTAGCTTAAAAAAACTCCAGCAACGCCTCCATTTGCCTGAACATCGGCTGTTGTGCGACCTGCCGACTCGCTGGAATTCCACCTATTCCATGTTGGCCAGGGTGTGTGAGCAGCAGAGAGCATTGATGGAGTACCAGATTATGAATCCACGCGTGCCTCCAACTCAGCTCCTTCAGTTTGCCAACCACGAGTGGCCATGGATGGCAGACATATGCGATGTACTGCGTATCTTTGAGGAGTCCACCAAGAAGGTCAGCAGCGAGGACGCTATAGTGAGCGTAACCATCCCGCTCCTATGCGTCCTTAAAGAATCCCTCATCGCAATAAGGGAGAACGCATTGCACGCAGAGGAGACGGGGGTAGGAGGAGACGCAACGGAGCTACACAGTCAGACCACACTTTTGTCTGCTTCACGGTGGCAGTTGCAGGAGGATGAGGATGAGGAGGAGGAGGACGACGTGGAGGTGGCTGTGGAAGAGGAGGAGGATGCTGGCGGCGAGGGTAGCAGTCAGGCTGTGTGCGTCCCATTGGTTCAGTGCGGATGGGGCGGAGAGGAGGCGGAAGAGGAAGAGGAGGAAATGGCAAGTGATCCTTCTGGAGGGGGCAGTGACGTCATGCCTATTCAGAGTCTGGCACACATGGCTGACTTCATGCTGGGCTGCTTTTCCCGGGACACACGTGTTGTCCGGATAGTGGAGAACAAACTGTACTGGGTCTTCGCACTCCTGGACCCCCGGTATAAAGATAACGTCTCCTCTTTTATTCCGGTAGAGGAGAGGACAAATCGATTGCTGGAATACCAGAGGGAACTCGTGCAGAACATGATGGAGATTTTCCCACCCACCATCGCTGGCGGCAGAGAGGAGAGGGTCTCCCAGAGTCCCACAACATCTATCAGGCCCACAGCCACCAGGGGAACACTCTCCAAGGTGTGGGACACGTTCATGGCACCCCCTCGTGCAACTTCCATCACTGCGGGGCCCGCTATCAGCAGGAGGGACAAGTATCGGCGGATGTTGCGGGAGTACCTGGCAGACCGTAACCCTGTCCTCCCCGATCCCTCGGCGTCCTACACTTACTGGGTCTCCAAGTTGGACACGTGGCTGGAACTGTCCCTATACGCCTTGGAGGTGCTTGCCTGCCCTGCCGCCAGCGTGCTATCAGAAAGGGTGTTCAGCGCAGCCGGGGGCATTATAACCGATAAGCGCAGCCGCCTGTCAACCGACAGTGCCGACAGGCTGACGCTAATCAAAATGAACAGCAAGTGGATTGACCCGGACTTTGCTTCTCCAACAGTGGAAAGCAGCCAAAAGTGAAGTGCCATCTGTATGAAGTGCCATTTCCTCCTCCACCTCCTCCTCCTCCTCCTTAACCGCCGTAGAATTGCTCCGTAAATAAGAAAAATTTATATATTTATGGCTCACCTCTTGGGCCTCCACAAAATGTTTAAGAGGTGTCACCTCTTGGGCCTCCACATAATTTTTAAGAGGTCTCACTTCTTGGGCCTCCACAAAATGTTTAATAGGTCTCACCTCTTGGGCCTCCACAAAATGTTTAACAGGTCTCACCTCTTGGGCCTCCACAAAATGTTTAACAGGTCTCACCTCTTGGGCCTCCACAAAATGTTTAACAGGTCTCACCTCTTGGGCCTCCACAAAATGTTTAACAGGTCTCACCTCTTGGGCCTCCACAAAATGTTTAACAGGTCTCACCTCTTGGGCCTCCACATAATTTTTAACAGGTCTCACCTCTTGGGCCTGCACAAAATGTTTAAGAGGTCTCACCTCTTGGGCCTCCACATAATTTTTAACAGGTCTCACCTCTTGGGCCTGCACAAAATGTTTAAGAGGTCTCACCTCTTGGGCCTCCACATAATTTTTAAGAGGTCTCACCTCTTGGGCCTCCACAAAATGTTTAACAGGTCTCACCTCTTGGGCCTCCACATAATTTTTAACACGTCTCACCTCTTGGGCCTCCACATAATTTTTAATACGTCTCACCTCTTGGGCCTCCACAAAATGTTTAAGAGGTCTCACCTCTTGGGCCTCCACATAATTTTTAACAGGTCTGACCTCTTGGGCCTCCACATAATTTTTAAGAGGTCTCACCTCTTGGGCCTCCACAAAATGTTTAACAGGTCTCACCTCTTGGGCCTCCACATAATTTTTAAGAGGTCTCACCTCTTGGGCCTCCACAAAATGTTTAACAGGTCTCACCTCTTGGGCCTCCACAAAATGTTTAATAGGTCTCACCTCTTGGGCCTCCACATAATTTTTAACAGGTCTCACCTCTTGGGCCTCCACATAATTTTTAACACGTCTCACCTCTTGGGCCTCCACATAATTTTATCGAGGTCTCACCTCTTGGGCCTCCACATAATTTTTAACACGTCTCACCTCTTGGGCCTCCACATAATTTTATCGAGGTCTCACCTCTTGGGCCTCCACATAATTTTTAAGAGGTCTCACCTCTTGGGCCTCCACATAATTTTTAACACGTCTCACCTCTTGGGCCTCCACAAAATTTTATCAAGGTCTCACCTCTTGGGCCTCCACAAAATTTTATCAAGGTCTCACCTCTTGGGCCTAAACAAAATTTTAACAGGTCTCACCTCTTGGGCCTCCACAAAATTTTCCATGAGCCTCTGGCCAGCCCACGGCCTCTTCCTGCCTTTTGCGGTCCTACGCATCCCTCAACATCCCCACTGCTTTACCTGCTAGACATGACACTGGGCCAGGTCGGGTCACTGACATCTCAAGCGCCAACAATTTGGGCATTTTAAGGCTTCTGCATGTGTTTGAGTTGTTTTTACATTTTAAAGAAGACATGTCTGACCACATCTCACACACACACACAATGACAATTAGGGGTGGGGTCTATTTGCTTTCCCCTTTGCCTATGCCATCTGTGGTTGTCATAGGCAACGTGATTTTAAGGGGTGCAGAATTTCATCTTCTTTTTTGTCTAGTTTGGCTTGGGGTCCCTGGCAATGTAGAGGAAAGAAGGTTTCCTTGTATGGTCTCACTTTACAGAGAGATTAGATTGTCTTTGGAGTGTATTGTTGAGAGGCTGTGATAGTGGCGTAATAGTGCGACTTGGGCGCGTTATATGCACCCAGACATGCTTCCCCTGCTGTCCCAGTTGCATTCCAGCAGTGTTGGCATCCTTTTCTGAGGTTTCAGGGTGGACTTGGTGACCTCCAAGTGGTCGAATTGAGATTTCCAAGTGGCGAGCATTTTTTTCCCATAGACTATAATGGGATTCGATAGTCGGTCGAATAGTCGAATTTCGCGGTCTATTCGAATCGAATTTCGAACTTTCGAATATTTCACTACTCGCTCATCTCTAATAATGAATTGTTAATGATGTATTTTGATTATAATAAGATTGAACTCTAATGAATTCTCTTTTGCTGTCGCTATGCAGAGAGTGCTGTGCATTCCAGCGTGGCACGCATATGCAGAGGTCACGTGTTCGCTAGTCCTTAGTGATGCGCTCTGCGCCTCTCTTTGAATCGTGCACGGTTCCTCTTCCGGTCTCCGACGTGCGCATCAAGCCTCGTTGTGAGAGCGCGCTCGCCGCAGACCGGGAAGAACATACCCTTATATGGGACATGACTGGCATACATTGGAAGGTAACAGCTGCCTATGATTTTAATTATTGCATGTAGTATTTAAGGAGGAGTTGGATTGTTGTTTACATTCCCCGGATGAAGCTTTAGAAGCAAAGCGGCGTCGGGAGGAGGACGCGGTGGGGCCTGACACACGGACACAGTTTTTCTTGGTATATTTTCCTTTGCATATTTTTTATCATCACACTGATGGTTGCATGTCTGCCTCATTACTTTAAAATAGACTATCATTTTGATAGAGGACGGCCTACTTGTGTGGTTGGTACCTGCACCCGTTTATACACATTGCTATTTGTACTTACTTTCTGTGTTACACTGTGCCCGTGTGGTCGGCCCCCGCCGCGTTTTCCCTTTTGGTCTGTCTCCCCCATTGGCGGCGCTTATCTGCCATGTGACTGACATGTTTAATAAATGTTTTTACTAGTTTTGTACTAATAAAGTAATTTCATCATCAATTGATAAGTGTGGAGTATATTGTCATACTTTTTCGGTGGTTATAGTTTAATTGGGTGGTTCTCCACACTAAACATACGTTTTGGTATGTAGGTCCCGGACTGGGTGGTGTATAGGAGTGTATATAACTTATCAATCAAATAAAGTTTACTGTTTTGATTTTTAGCGCCCATTTTTTCACTGTAAGCCGTTTTATAGTCAGCCTCAGAGATGGTGTATTAAAACTATTAATTGTAAAGATAAACTGCATGTATATATTTAACCGCAGTTGTTTGTGCTTTAATGCCACAAATCACAATATCTACAATGTTTGCTTCTCTTTATCATTATTAATTTAACAAGATTACAAGGAACAAGAAACTTGTGAAAGAGAAATATTTAAATGGTTTTTCCACCTTAGATTTTTACGATTTACCAAAAATGTCTGATTAGTGAACCTTCACCTACCCTTGACTCCCATTCTGTAGGCCACTAATTTTGTATGAAATGTCAGAAAATAGATTTTGTGCACATTTTCTTTAAAGTGATTCTGTGGTCATATAACATGAGCTTCACTGTAATTCATGCCTTTGTGCTGAAACTTCTTTACACTGAAGTTTCCCTTATATCGCTAATGTACAGAATGTAGGACTCTTTTTTGAGACGATCACACCCTGTAGAAGCACTTTTAGAGCACTTACTGACTGGTATCATTTAAGAGTCTTATCATGTAGGGAAAATTCAAAAGGGAAATATTATTGGTTGACACTTCTCAGTTGCATGCAATATACATGCTCACTATGCTAACTGGTTTGAGTGTAGCATACCCTACCACCATACTGCCCACCAGACATGGAGAGTTCAATACACTTCCTATTTGGTGAACAATTTTATATTTCAATACAAAAGCAATCGTGAGAAACTGAACTAAAGACTTGAATACTAGTGCACACATATTAAAATGGTTTTTGTTCTTTGTATGTTTCTAACTAAGCAAATGTGATGGGTTTTCACTTCACTTACTTCATCTATAGTGGTTCTGTTCTCCTAGTTAACTGAGTGTCACATGACCTGTGTCATCAGATTCTTTCCCTCTTCTGATGACTTTCCATGCACAAGCCTCAGGGAGCCTCTGCCTCTGTGCACTGAACATCACTGTGAAGGCCATGCCCCCTGCACTGCCAATCTGCTTACTGAGCTGTCTTACCTGTGTCTCCCCTCCCACATGATTCTTCGGAAAGGTTTAACACCTTCTACCATAAGTAGCACAGACTCAGGGCTGGAGGCTCTACCTCAAGTACTGAGCAGCTGCAGGGTTTCCTCTTCTCCAGGCACTGAAGAGATAAATACTGTGCACAGGATCTTCCCTCCCTCCTCACCCTACAAAACACAGAGCTGACAAAGACCGACTGAGTCCTCTCCTCTGTACTTTTATTGAGAAGTGCACAATAACAGATTGGGCGAAGATCCTGTGTGTATCAGCAATGTCATTGTACTGTACAGCTGGGACTTGTAATCCCGCACATACAACATGCTGCTGAGTATCCCAGCAGTCAGACTGCAGACAGGGCAGCACCTTTATTTACTCCCTTTACAGAGCAGGGGGAGTAGAAAGACAGTCTTTGTTGACATCCTCAGATATTGTTGTTACGCGCCCCCACAGCTCTGCAACAGCATGTAAACAAAGGGGTTGGAACAGAACTAGGGAAATGAGAAAATATATATTTTTTTTTCCTAAAACATGCTTAGCTTATGTATATATTGCTTTCCATCAGATTTACAGTGCTTTATTTTTTAATTTAACTCAGAAAAAACTTTTAATCTTGGCTAGTCTTGTACAATCTTGTGGTCTACAAATTAGAATATTTGGCATCATTACATAGTAATGTAGGAGTGTATTTATGAGCAGTATATATAAATCTATAGCTTGATTTATTAATTTATTTACTTGAATCCATGCTCATAAGACTCATGGTAGAGCATAATTTGTAGTACAACATCATTTACAGATATCTCTGTATTCAAACTCAGACAGCAAAACTGCTAATTACTGATTGAGACCATCCAGTCAACTCATAAACCCAGAAAGTGTACAGATTTAAAGGGGTTTCTTATCATATGAAACAAACTAAATTTACCTAAATGTGTCTTAATGCTCACCATATCATGTCACCATAGCCCAGAAGTAGTGATTTTTAAAGAGGACCTTTCACGCTTTTGAGATACAGTAGGTAAATACCTTTACTGGCAGGGCTGATGCTGCCACCTGGCCAGGTTATTCAAAATAGCTCTCCTGCACCCCGCTGTGACCCCTGGTATTTTTCCCGCTCAGTATGCTAATACTGAGCATCGGGACAGGGAGGAGGAGACACCAGGGTTTCTCAATGGGCGTCTCCTTCTCCCTGGCTGTGCCGCGATCCAATCACATCGGAGAGTGTCACATCCAGGGAGAAAAAAACTCCACTGACTAAATAAAGTCAGTGGAGAAAATATGCTCTACTGACTTTATTTATAACTACCTGAATGCCCCTGTATTACAAGGTATAAGGTAGTGCTGTAATTACTTATTGTCTACACTGAGAACACAATTGTGCTGTTCTACTACTCACTAGACCAGGGATCTCAAACTCGTGGCCCTCCAGCTATTGTAAAACTACAACTCCCAGCATGCCCCATTAGCTGTAGACTCTCCTGGCATGATGGAAGTTGTAGTTTTACAACAGCTGTAGGGCCACGAGTTTGAGATCTCTGCACTAGACAGTGACCTAATCTGCTGCCTAGGATGTGAAAGCCTAGCTAAAATTGACTCTGATAACACATGGCACAGTTTTATCTTGACCTACGTTATCTCCGATCCTCACAATACCTTCTTCTTTATTCTCCTCTTGTCTGTTCCTCGCACAATCGCCTACAAGATTTCTCAAGTGCATCCTTCATACTCTGTAACTCAATATCCTAGCACATAAGACTCTTGGCCAACATCCACACCTTCAAAACAAACCTGAAAATCCACCTCTTGAGGAAAGCCTATCGCCTGCAAGAAGTAAGCTGCCACCACACAGTCAGATAAGTAGCTTTTATCCTCACCTACTGTGTCTTTCCGTTTTCACTTGTAGATGCAAAGGAGAGAAATTTTCTTAACTTATTGCAGGATAATTTTCTGGGCCAGTTTGTAGAAGAACCAACAAGAAGTGATGCACTGTTGGATCTGGTTATATCTAACAATGCAGAGATAGTTGAGGAGGTAATTGTTCGGGAAAACCTTGGTAATAGTGACCACAATATAGTTACTTTTATCCTAAAGTGTAGAAAGCATAAACATGCTGGGAGATCAAAAACATTTAATTTTAAAAAGGCCAATTTCCCAGGGTTAGGGGCCACACTCCAGGACATAGACTGGGAGCAGCTGTTGCCAAGTAGTGACACAGATGATAAATGGGAGACCTTCAAATCTACACTGGGTAACTACACTGCAGAATTTATTCCTAGGGGGAACAAATACAAACGCTTAAAATTAAACCCTGCGTGGCTTAATGCGGATGTTAAAAGGATAATACATGAAAAACAAAGGGCATTTAAAATATACAAATCAGAGGGGTCTGCCATAGCCTTTAATAACTACAAAAGGGTTAATAAAGATTGTAAAAGGACTATAAAAGCAGCAAAAGTTCAAAATGAAAGGCTGGTGGCCAGGGATAGCAAAACCAATCCCCAAAAATTCTTCAAATATATAAATGCAAAAAAACCTAGGTCAGAGCATGTAGGACTCCTGAATAATAGTGATGGGGAATTGATTACTGGGGATCAGGAAAAGGCGGAGCTACTGAATGAGTTCTTTAGTTCTGTATATACACATGAAAAGGTGGGAGCTGCTGTCGGTAGAGTAAGTGCTGGTGATACTTCATGTAATATACTCAACTGGTTCAATATAGATATGGTCAAAGCTAAGTTAAACAAAGTAAAGGTGAATAAGGCTCCAGGACCGGATGGGTTACACCCAAGAGTTCTTAAGGAACTTAGTTCAGTAATTTCTTTGCCCTTGTATATAATATTTAAAGATTCTCTGGTGACTGGCATAGTGCTGAGGGACTGGCGTAAAGCAAATGTGATGCCCATCTTCAAGAAGGGCTCTAGGTCATCCCCAGGGAATTACAGACCGGTGAGCTTAACGTCCATTGTGGGGAAACTTTTTGAGGGTCTAATAAGGGACTATATACAGGAATATGTTTTGGATAATGGTATTATAAGTGATAACCAGCATGGTTTTACTAAGGACAGAAGCTGTCAGACTAACCTGATTGTTTTTTATGAAGAAGTGAGTAGAAGTCTGGATAGAGGGGTGGCTGTGGATATTGTGTATTTGGGCTTTGCAAAAGCATTTGACACGGTCCCTCATAGACATCTGACGGGTAAATTAAGGTCGGTTGGATTAGAAAATCTACTCTGTAACTGGATTGAGAACTGGCTGAAGGAGCGTACTCAGCAAGTGGTGGTGAATGATTCCTACTCTGAATGGTCCCCAGTTATAAGTGGTGTACCCCAAGGTTCAGTGCTGGGTCCACTTTTATTTAATTTATTTATTTATCAATGATATAGAGGGAGGAATTAACAGCACTGTTTCAATTTTTGCAGATGACACTAAGCTTTGTAGTAGAGTCCAGTCTATGGAAGATGTGCAGAAGTTACAAGCTGACTTGGACACACTGATGTGTTTGGGCATCCTCTTGGCAGATGAGGTTCAATGTGGATAAATGTAAAGTTATGCATCTGGGTACTAACAACTTGCATGCCTCCTATGTCCTAGGGGGAGTAACACTGGAAGAGTCACTTGTAGAGAAGGATCTGGGTGTCCTTGTAGACCATAGACTGAAGAATAGCATGCAATGTCAATCGGCTGCTTCTAAGGCCAGCAGGATGTTGTCATGTATTAAAAGAGGCATGGACTCGCGGGACAGGGATGTCATATTACCACTGTATAAAGCATTAGTACGGCCTCATCTGGAATATGCTGTTCAGTTCTGGGCTCCGGTTTATAGGAAGGATGTCCTGGAGCTGGAAAGGGTGCAGAGACGGGCAACTAAACTGATAAGGGGCATAGAGCATCTTAGCTATGAAGAAAGATTGAAGGAGTTAAACTTAGTCTTGAGAAGAGACGTATAAGGGGGGACATGATCAACCTGTATAAGTATGTAAATGGCCCATACAAAAAATATGGTGAAAAACTGTTCCAGGTAAAATCCCCTCAAAAGACAAGGGGGCACTGCCTCTGCCTGGAGAAGCAAAGGTTCAGACTCCAGGGGCGACAAGCCTTCTTTACTATAAGAACTGTGAATCTGTGGAACAGTCTACCGCAGGAGCTGGTCACAGCAAAGACAGCTGAGGGCTTCAAAACAGGCTTAGATAAATTCTTAAAGAAAAAGAAGGTCACCACATATTAAGAAATGTAGAGTCATGTCTTAAGGTTACCCGTCCCCCTCCCCTTCATCACTCCTACCCCCTCCCTTGGTTGAACTTGATGGACATGTGTCTTTTTTCAACCGTATTAACTATGTAACTATGTAACTATGGTAAGCTCTTGCAGGTCGAGTCCACTTTCTGTCTGTACCAAGTCTGTTACCAAGTTAATGCACATTGTATGTGTGGTGTTTTATATTATGTATATCGCTATATATGTACAGCACCATTGAATTAAAGGTGCTTTCAAATAAATAGTAATAATATGCAAAAGGAAATGGATATTAACTGGATATACTGTAAACACTGGATATAAACACCAACAGTATGCATTTCAGCCACATACAGTACATTAGTTATACCACATGGAGACAAGTCAGAATATTTAATGTGATAGGTTCACCACAAATATGAGACAATGCCTTTTTGCTCACTTCTTATTTGCTGAATTTCTACCATTTTTTTATTTTCAATTTCTTAAAAACAGAAAAAAAAATATTATTTTAAAATAAAATGCTCTCTTTTAGAGCAAAGAAATCCTATGCAATCATGTATGTTAATCTTCTACTTCCACTTGTATGTAAGCATATGTATTAATATTCTAACAATCATTATTACTGAATTAAGCAAATTAAGGACATTTGAACACTTCTAGCAAACAGTATTGTTCAAGCATTTCATATTAAGAAATGTTAACTCTACAGTAAAAGCCACAGACAGTATGATTGTCCTGGATTTCACTTTACACTATACAAGGCATAGCACATGATGAGCACACCTCATTATACTCATAAATGGTGTCCTTTGCTTACATATTGAGACCTTAAAGGGGTTTTCCCACTTCAGCAAATGGCACTTATCCATGTAGAGTAAGTTAATACAAGGCACTTACTAGTGTATTTTGATTGTCCATATTGCCTTCATTGCTGTCTTGATTCATTTTTTCGTCACATTATACACTGCACATTTCCAGGGGTTATGGCCATCGTTGCAGCACAGATACAAGGTGGCCAGCAAGGGAGCTGCTGCGCATGCTTGCCATTTCATGCTCCCACAGTCCTGTCCACAACAGACTCCAGCGTTTTTTCCTATAGTGTGCAAGCACGGCGACTACTGCTGGATTGCAGGGTGGTCATAACCCCTGGAAACAAGCAGTATATAATGTGATGAAAAAATGAATCAAGCCAGCAAAGGAGACAATATAGGCAATCACAATACATTTGTAAATGCCTTGTATTAACATTCTCTACATGACAAATGACATGTACATGTGAAGACACATTCATCAGTCACCTGGCCTAGGCGCAGCTCAGCCCCATTGAAGTGAATGGGAATGAGCTGTGATACCAAGCACAGCTGCTATACAATGTACTGTCCTGTGCTTGGTGAGAAGAGAGAAGACCACCTGAGCGCTGGTGCCTTCTAAAACAACTGATCGGTGAGAGTCCAGGGTGTCCAGAAGGTAGGTCATCAGTATTAAAATCTCAGAAAACCCTTTTAAGATTGTTAAACTATCCTGGAAATGTAGAATATTACATTTATTTTACTGTGATGGAAACTTTGTCTGTAATTCAGTGAAACTATGGAAAGTGTCAAACACTTCAGTCAAATGTCTCAGTAGTGCAGCCTCCATTTAAGTTCTCAATAAAGCTGAGATCCTAAAGTCAACTGTGATAATTACAATAAAAATTACTACAATTAACTTTAGTCTAAACTGAGAAACATGCAATATCACCGTGCACCTAAATAAAGAGAGAAATAATTATGGTATTTGCTGCTAAGCCCTCAAATGTCATCCAGCATCCCAAATCAAAAAATGTCATCTAATTTTTGCCTAAAATATTGATAGTTATATATAGTAGCATCTATCCATAGTTCTTTTATATAACATTATGATCTCTATATTTTAATTACTTTGGTGTATATAAATGAAAAAATATATACTTTAGAGGTCTAACATCAAAGAAACATAGATTTAAAAAAAAAAAAACAATAAAAAACGTAATAAAAACGCAATAATGATTTAGTAGTAGAAATAAAAGAAAACATATATGGGAAATGAATGTTATATATTTATATACATCTCTTAGTTATGTCCAACAACTAAAAAGACACAGAAGGACAATAGAATATATGAGTATGAATAAAAGATGTTTGAAATTCAATAGAGGTGCGGAACAGGAACAAGAGATGCCTGGAATCCAGTAAAGGTTTTGGTGGCAACCGGCAAATGCATATAAATAGTGTTTAAAAAGCAGAGTGTAACATGGCCACTGAGGATAAGCATTCAGCTTCGAAACACGTTTGGTGTCACAGCTTGAATTATCCACTGAAGCTTTTATTTGGGAGATGTAACTAACCCCAAAATATAGTACGTAATTTATGAACATACCTAGCAAGACCAAG
Source organism: Rhinella marina (assembly GCA_900303285.1). NCBI lineage: Eukaryota > Metazoa > Chordata > Amphibia > Anura > Bufonidae > Rhinella > Rhinella marina. Next base: position 55,771 of record ONZH01009984.1, on the reverse strand, counting down.
CGGCCGAAGCTGCACCTGAATCACGCGAGAGTTTGATCCAAGTCACGTGGGACGCTGCCGATCTCTCTGTGTGGAAGTGAGTGAGTATCAACCCCTTCCACATGATTTGCAAAATATTGAACAAGGATATGCTGTATGGGGACATATAAACTACTAATTAATGTGATATACGCCTGATAGAAGCAAGAAAGACTTTGGATACATTATGCTCTTTGTCTTTTAAATAAGAGTGAAAGAGGATACTCAATGCCCCACTGTTAATAATATCATATGCTCAAATGCCAGTCAGACTGACCTGAATGACGATGATAAGCTATTAAATAACGTTTCATACTACTGAGTTATTTACAGACAAAGAAGAGTGTATTACTGTATATGTTACTATGATACGATGTTACAGCTTTATATCATACTGTAATATATTTATAGATAGAAGGGAATTACAGGTTGTTGTGGATAGATATTGAGTGATATTCACACACTATATATCCTTGGTGCTATTTTTTTGGTATATACAGATGTAGCATTGGTTAACATGACTTAAGGGGAGATAACACTTTTAGTTATCCCACCAAAAGGGGGGTTCCCTGTATTGATTAACACTGTAGACTTAGTTATCACGTTTGGTTAACGGGTTTAGCAAGTCATTATTAACAGTGCTACATCTGTATATATATATATATATATATATATATATATATATATATATATAAATATATATACAATTTTTAATATTTTATTATTCTATTATTTTTATTTTATTCTTTTATTATATAAATAAATCTGTGTACTCCAATAATTAGAATGCCTGCCCACAATTTCTTAAATTTCTCAAATAGAATAGATGTTACTTACCTTATTACTAGCCAAGGAAGGTTTATGCTAGGTTTTCTAGCTTCTGGTAGCAATTCAGAGATCCTTAACCAATACGGTAATTTATAGAACCATAGAGACTTCCAATATCAAACCTGAAAACAGGCACAATTTTCACGTTCCTGCACCAATTCCTGAGAAGATCTTGTGTTTTAAGTTTAGTTCTCATTATCGTCTCTCAAGCAACTAATTTCCTTTGAACTCCAAAAGCACAAAAGTGTCAGCTATAGTTATTGCCTACAGCAAAGCATTATGTGTTAAACCCACAGTATTAAGTGGCATCATATGATATGATGTGACTGAATTTGATGGGCATAAAAAAAGCGCTATGATTTTACACTGCTGTCTAATGCCATGTACTGCAGCAAACAAACTGAGCTCATGGATGCCAGAAAACTATTACATATTATATTTCATTAAATACAAACTGGTCTTGAAAGATGGACTTTGAAAGATGTAATGCGCACCCAATTATGTAATAAAACATATGAAGTACAGTGAAGTTTGCAATTTACAGTTTAATTAATGTCATCTAATATATAAAGCTGAGTGTATGTATGTGTGTATGTATGTCCGCTAAAGGAATCCACACTGTCGTATTTGCAATCACACAAATTTGGCGTCAAGTCCGGGAAGGTTTTAGACCGGGTCTCAGCTCTCTAGGACGTACCGTTCCCGAGATATTCCCAAAAAACGCATTAGCTAAAATAAGCCTGGTCACATGACCCTTATCAGCCAATAGAAGCTCGCAGGCCGTTAGTCTCCACACAAACAGTTTCACACCAGGTTTCCATAACAACCCAGCCAGTTTTATTCACTGCTGTTGGTAAGCTTTAAAGGGCAGAGCGCTGTGGCTGACACTGTTAAAGGGGTATTCCGGTTACCATAAATATAACTTATGCTTTAGACTAATTCATCATCAATCATTACCTAATATAATGTAAATTTCACATATTTACCATTCAGTAGTAATAAAAGATGTTTTCTTCCACTGCTACCCACTGTGTTTCCTCATAAATTAGCATGGCATTAACCTGTGATTCAGGCCACCCTCAAAAGAAGGACTTAAAAACCCCGCCCCCAGGTCCCGCTAAGCCACACCGCAGACACGGTCAGGCTACACACCCTCCCACTCCACAGCCGACAGGGATTGAAAAAATAAAGGTAGAAATCTACTTTCTCCCTGCAGCTTATGATCAGACTTCACAGTGCTGCTGTCTGAGAGTGAGCTGTTCAAAAGGACATCCCTGTGTCCGTCCAGGATACATTGCGCCCATTCGCATGTGTGGCGGGCATCATGGCCGGAAAGTCTCTGCTGTTTCTAACAGCAGAGACTTGCAGGTACTTACCTCCATAGGCGGCGTCTTCATAGGCCTCTTCACACGTGATCACGGCATCTAGTTGCATCTAAACCCGGAAGCATATGCTTCCGGGTGGTGTACAGACGCCCTGTGTGGCCAATTGGGGTGTCTGTACACGATCTGAAATCTGTAAACCTCGCTGATGAGGTTTACAGCTTTCAAAGTGCAATTCTTATTCTGACCCCTAGATGACAGGCCAGGATAAGAACTGAGCAAATTTGATTATTAATTCAAAATTAAAAAGCCCTGATTGCTCATAAAGAAAAAATAGAAAACACAATCTATTTGCTCATATTTGAGTTTTAAAATAATCACAAAAAATTTAAAAAATTTTTAAAAAATATATAAAAAATAAAAAAATATAAAAGTTTAAATCACACCCCTTTCTGTATAATTAAAAAATAAATACCTAAATAACAATAAATATAGACATCATGGGTATCACCATGACCGAAAACGCTCGTACTTTTAAAATATAAAAAAAATTCCAATACGGCAAATTGTGTGGCGGAAAAAAGCGTCAAAATGGTGATTTGCTGTTTTTTGTCGCTTTTTTTTTCTAAAAAAAATTCAATAAAAAGTGATCATAAAGTCATACACACCCCAGAATGGTATCAATAAAAACTTCAGATCGTCCCGCAAAAGATGAGCCCCCATACAGCTCCGTACACATAAATACCAAAAAGTTATAGGGGTCAAGATATGACAAAAAAAAGTCCAACTTTATAATTATTTTATCACTATTAAAACGCAGGAAAAACTATACATATTAGGTATCGCCGGATTTATACTGACCAGTAGAATGAAAGTAACTGGTCAGTTTTAATGAACAACGAACACTGTAAATAAAAAACCCCTAGAACTGTAGCGGAATAGCGTTTTTTTGCAATTTCACCCGATTTGGAATTTTTTTACTGCTTCCCTCTACACCATATGCAATATTAAATGGTGGCGTTGGAAAGTACAACTTGTCCCGCAAAAAACAAGCACTCATACAGCTATGTGAACAGAAAAATAAAACAATTATGAAGGCAGGGAGAGCAAAACGAAAACGCAAAGCCGAAAAAACCTCCGGTACCGAAAGGGTTAAGGAGGCAGGGTGCTGTAGAGATTACTGTCTATATCTTTTAACGACACACACAAACATTAAATGAAATAGATTAAATATACCCGGGCAAAGCCGGGTCCTTCTAATAGTATATTTATAAAATTGAAAAGTAACCTTCTGTATTACTCTGTCTATAATCAATAGAGGTACAGATGTGTCCTTGTTACTTTTATACTTGACTGGCCATGTCCTGCTATATGTTAAGGCTACTTTCACATCTGCGTTTTCCTTTCCGGTATTGAGATTCTGTCATAGGATCTCAAAACAGGAGGAAAGCACTTCAGTTTTTTCCCTATTTATTAGAGTCTTGACCAAGTTTTCACCTCCAGTAGATGATTCCAACTGGGCACCCTCTTGCCTTGGGCCCCATAGCAATCGCATGGTGTGCTGTTATGTTAGTTACGCCCCCCCCCAGGTGTAACGACAAGCACACATGTAACATGTGAGACAGTTTCATAGGTACAAATCTGCTGACAGATGCCCTTTAAGCTACCATGTTCCACTGTATTTGATATGCCATGTTTGTTATTGCTGCATTGTCATGTTTACATTATTTGTGCTGGAAGCAATGGGCTCATGGGCAAAATGAGCCTCTGTCAATGTGCAAGGACTCCATATGGACTCCATACAAGGTTGAGCTATATTATGAATGGGGTAGCCCTGTCAACCTTGTGGTCATTGTTTCTGATGTATAGTGAGCAGCGAATGTATACAGTGTCAAATAGAAGTAGTTCAACACTGCACAGGTTCTTTATTCCACTGGTAATAAAAATACATGAAATAACCTATGCACTTCATTCTACAGGGTGGGCCATTTATATGGATACACCTAAATAAAATGGGAATGTTTGGTGATATTAACTTCCTGTTTGTGGCACATTAGTATATGTGAGGGGAAAAACTTTTCAAGATGGGTGGTGACCATGGCGGCCATTTTGAAGTTGGCCATTTTGGATCCAACTTTAGTTTTTTCAATGGGAAGAGGGTCATGTGACACATCAAACTTATTGAGAATTTCACAAGAAAAACAATGGTGTGCTATATTTTAACTTACTTTATTCTTTCATGAGTTATTTACAAGCTTCTCTTTGTTTACAGCCATTGACATGTCGCAGAGGTTAACACGTGAGGAGAGGATAGAAATTGTGTAGATGCCTGGTGAACGCAGTACCCAGGTCATTGCAGCAGATTTCAATGCAAGACACCCTACGAGACCACCCATCTCCCATGCTACAGTTAGCAAACTGCTTGCCACGTTTCGTGAAACTGGTTCAGTGTTGGATTTGTAAAAATGTGGACGCATGAAAACTGTCCCTAATGAAGAAACATCAGTGGCTGTCCAAGCTTCATTCAGCAAGAGCCCACAGCGTAGCAATCGCCGCATGTCACTGGAGAGTGGCATCAGTTGAACATCCCTTAGGCGGATATTAGCTACTCACAAATTGCATCCTTACAAACTCCAGCTGCTGGAGCATCTCAACGAGGATGACCCAGATCATCGTACTGAATTTGCAGAATGGGCAAAACAAAAATTGGAACAGGACCTTCAGTTTACACAGAACATTTTGTTCAATGATGAGGCAAACTTTTATGTGAATGGTGAAGTTAACAAAGAAAACCACCGCTATTGGTCTGACACTAACCCACATTGGATAGATCCCTCCAAGACTGTTGGAACACAAAAATTGATGGTATGGAGTGGTATATGGGGTACAAAGATAGTGGGGCCATTCTTCATCATTGGAAACCTCAAGACCACTGGATATGTGAAATTGCTACATGATGATGTGTTTCCCTCTTTATGCACTGAAGCTGGCACGTTCCCTGAGTTTTTCCAGTAAGATGGTGCACCACCACATTATGGGTGTCAGGTCCGAGCATTCCTAGATGAACAGTTTCCTGGAAAGTGGATTGGTCATCGTGGGCCAGTTGAATGGCCCCCAAGGTCTCCCGATCTGACCCCCTTAGACTTTTATCTTTGGGGTCATCTGAAGGCAAATGTCTATGCTGTGAAGATACGAGATGTGCAGCACCTGAAACTACAGATACTGGAAGCCTGTGCTAGCATTTCTTCTGCGGTGTTGCTATCAGTGTGTGAAAAATGGGAGAAGAGGGTTGTATTGACAATCCAACACAATGGGCAGCACTTTGAATACATTTTATAAGTGGTCAGAAACTTGTAAATAACTCATGAAAAAATAAAGTTATGTTAAAACCAAGCACACCATTGTTTTTCTTGTGAAATTCTCAATAAGTTTGATGTGTCAAATGACCCTCTTCCCATTAAAAAAACTAAAGTTGGATCCAATATGGCCGACTTCAAAATGGCTGCCATGGTCACCACCCATCTTGAAAAGTTTTCTCCCTCCCATATACTAATGTGCCACAAACAGGAAGTTAATATCACCAAACATTCCCCTTATCATAACAACAAATACATCACTCAAGATTAAAATAGCGCTAGCATCAAAACTAAAGTCAGTGGGAGTAGTAGGGTAATTAATCAGCATCATTTCTCTAATTAAGCAATTAAGGAGCATACAGAGTGTCAGGTACAGCTGAGACAAGTGAAACAAGACATATGGGAGCTAGTGCAGAAATAAGCCTGCTCTAGCAATGGAATTGGTTCTGGCCAGCATGTCACACTAAAACCTATGATCTCCAGATCCTGTGGGGGTGAGGAAATCTCACCCTGTTTGTCTTCACTGCCTAGTTTGGGACTGCCAAACTGGAGAATTTCCTTTACCAGAAGTGTCCTTGGATATATTGCAAGCAGTTCCATATTGTTTCTTGTAGAGAACTTGCAACTTTGCGCAGAGGTAAGCCATGGAGAATTCTGCTCTGACAAGAGAATATTATTACTGCTCGCCATCCTCCATTATTGTGAGTTGCTCTGAAAGCTCATTATGCCGCGCTCCCTCTAGAGACTGTAACCTTTAATCTTTACTACAGATTGCAACTATTACATTGTGTACAAACCCAAAACAATAATCTAGTAGCAACTGTAACCATTAAGCCTTGTGCCTAAGCTCTGTGCCTTTAAGCGGCTACCTACATATACAGTGCTTTTGCGAAAGTATTCGGCCCCCTGGAACTTTTCAACCTTTTGCCACATTTCAGACTTCAAACAAACAGATATAACATTTTAAATTTTTGGTGAAGAATCAACAACAAGTGGGTCACAATTGTGAAGTGGAACAAAATTTATTGGATCATTTCAACTTTCTTTGTAATAATAAAACTGAAAAGTTGGGCATGCAAAATTATTCGGCCCATTTACTTTCAGTTCAGAAAACTCACTCCAGAAGTTCATTGAGGATCTCTGAATGATCCAATGTTGTCCTAAATGACTGATGAAGATAAATAGAATCCACCTGTGTGTAATCAAGTCTCTGTATAAATGCACCTGCTCTGTGATAGTCTCAGGGTTCTGTTTAAAGCACAGAGAGCATCATGAAGACCAAGGAACACACCAGGCAGGTCCGTGATACTGTTGTGGAGAAATTTAAAGCGGATTTGGATACCAAAAGATTTCCCAAGCTTTAAACATCCCAAGGAGCACTGTGCAAGCGATCATATTGAAATGGAAGGAGTATCAGACCACTGCAAATCTACCAAGACAGCTGAGGTGGGAGAGTCTGTCCATAGGACAACAATCAGTCGAACACTTCACAAATCTGGCCTTTATGGAAGAGTGGCAAGAAGAAAGCCATTTCTCAAAGATATCCATAAAAAGTCTCGTTTACAGTTTGCCACAAGCCACCTGGGAGACACACCAAACATGTGGAAGAAGGTGTTCTGGTCAGATGAAACCAAAATCGAACTTTTTGGAAACAATGCAAAACGATATATTTGGCATAAAAGCAACACAGCTCATCACCCTGAACACACCATCCCCAATGTCAAACATGGTGGTGGCAGCATCATGGTTTGGGCCTGCTTTTCATCAGCAAGGACAGGGAAGATGGTTAAAATTGATGGGAAGATAGATGGAGCTAAATACAGGACCATTCTGGATGAAAACCTGTTGGAGTCTGCAAAAGACCTGAGACTAGGATGGAGATTTATCTTCCAACAAGACAATGATCCCAAAGCAAAATCTACAATGGAATGGTTCAGAAATAAACGTATCCAGGTCTTAGAATGGCCAAGTCAAAGTCCAGACCTGAATCCAATTGAGAATATGTGGAAAGAGCTGAAAACTGCTGTTCACAAACGTTCTCCATCCAACCTGAAAGAGCTTGAGCTGTTTTGCAAGGAAGAATGGGCAAGAATTTCAGTCTCTAGATGTGCAAAACTGATAGAGACATACCCCAAGCAACTTGCAGCTGTAATCGCAGCAAAAGGTGGCGCAACAAAGTATTAATGCAAGGGGGCCAAATAATTTTGCACACCCCACTTTTCAGTTTTATTATTACAAAAAAAGTTTAAATGATCCAATAAATTTCGTTCCACTTCATAATTATGACCAACTTATTGTTGATTCTTCACCAAAAATTTAAAATGCTATATCTTTTTGTTTGAAGCCTGAAATATGTCAAAAGGTTGAAAAGTTCCAGGGGGCCGAATACTTTCGCAAGGCACTGTATAACCATCAATAGTTGTACCACTTTTGGAGTAATATTTAATTCAAGTTCACTGCTATATGTCTGCCTTTTACTGTGCCATCCTCCAGTGGGGTCCAGGACTAAACATTTTACATACATTTTCTACAGGTCTGTCTGTGAAAGTTCTAATTTATCAGTCATGGTATACCTGTCACAGTGTGGTTCAAGACAAAGGTTGCTGTGTTAGCTCACATCCCTTACACAGTCCCTTACACATAGCTGTGTAGGCTGGCTGCATGTACTCTGTGTTCTAGCTATGGTGTTTCTCTCTGGCTGGTTGTATGATGTGTGCAGGCTGTAGCTATTTGTGTGAACAGTGCCTGTGTTTGGGGATGCTTTTTTTTATTTGGTGTCTGGTTCATTTGGGGTTAACTTTCCCTGCTCCTTCTGGGTGTGTCTGGTAGGTGGTCAGATGACCTCCTCACCCTGCTATAATATCCTGTTAGCTGTGAGCCTGGGGGTCAGACAGTCTCCGGCCTAGCTGGGTGCAGGAACTACTGTATGCACCTGACCTAGGTTATTCCATGTGCCCTGTCTGTGTGGCCACCTAGTAAGTCATCAATGTGTCTTTGGTTCATCTCCTGCATAGGGTCCAGCCTTCTGTCTGTCTGTGCAGCTCTGCTTGGGACCACCATGTATCGTTCCACATGGGGTCTAGGCATCTGCTTGTCTGTTCTGTGTTTTGTCTGTGACCGCCATGTGCTGTCCTCTTGGAGTCCAGATTTCTTTCTGTCTATATCTTGTGTGCAGCTTTGTCTGTTTGCCCATGAGACCACCATGTGTCATTCTGCATGGGGTCCAGGCAGCTACTCATTTGCTGGTTCATGTCTGTCTTGTCTGTACTGTGTCCTGTGCAGTTTGTTTGGGTTCTAGTATGTGTGTACGGGTTCCAGTCCTTGTGTGGACTGCTGGTGCTTGCACCAGCAGTCTTGGCAGGTAAGTGGCCAAATGCACTGAGACCATCCTGGAGGTGTGACTAATGAGCCTTGGCTAAGTTCATCCCCACTATCTGGGACTCTGTGAAGAACAGGACTCACTGCCCTCTGGGTTTAACCCCAAGTAAAACCAAAACTTGGCCCAGCGATATTTCCTGACACTGGTCCCTTACCTGCTTATCCAGTTTCCAGCTGACTGTCATATCTTTGCCTCATGTTTGTTTGCTTGAGATGTTCTACTGGTCAGTAGGAACTTCACTAGAACATGCCAATATCATTACTAATAGGTTAGAGCAACTGGACTTGTTGTATTCTCTCTTGAAGACATGATTGCTAGTCTGGCTGACTGGCTTTCTCAATTGGAATGATTTATACATAAAATCTCCAGCATTAAATATTGGTGACTCATGGTTTAGTCAGTATAATCTGTTAATCATCAATATGAGGTCATGAACCTCATGGAGTTAAAATATGGATTGCATGGCTGAAGCTCCTTGGTGTGATTATAATGCTTTGTAAGTGGCAGTCAATAGATGTCACACTTCTCCACCTCTATTCAAGCTTGGTTTCTTCAATTTGACATAAATTGCTTCTTTTACATGGAACCAATTCTTTCTCTGAAGGGCAGCATTGTATATGCACTCCAGAAAAGCAATATTTCATATGCAGTCCAGTGAGAAGGAGCAAGACTTGTACATTGGGGAAACAAAACAGCAGCTACACCATAGTATGGCCCAGTAAAGAAGAGCTAACACCAGTCGTCGAGACTCAGCTGTATACCTACATCTTAAAGGGAATGTGTAATCAGAAAATGATCTATTGTGTATTTCACATTTTTATGTTAAACTTTTCTTTTAGAATTTTTTAAATTATATTTAATATCACTATCTGCATAAAAAATTGTATATAATCCTCCAATTTTCACATTATACACTAGGCCGAAAATATGTTAAGACTTCCTTTGTTTTGAGAGCAGCTACATGGGCCATTGATAAATGGATAGAAGCTGATCCCATTGAGTTTTTAAGGCAGGCTCTATGAACCCACGAGGGAGCTGATAAGGTGTTACTTGTCATTGTAATTCTGCTATGGTGATAATGATAATAGCTACTGAAAAGTTACCTGTACAGAACTAGAAATCAGGACCTATCATTGGATCTAGTGGCAAGTGTGAAAATTGAAGGCTTATATACATGTTTTAATATAGACAGTGAAATGGAAAAAAAAAACCTCCCCAAAAATTCTAAAAAAATGTCTAACATAAAAACATGATTTAAACAATAGATAATTTTCTAATGATGCATTTCCTTTAACATTTGTTTGATGACAGCAAGATACACATCTTAGACACAAAGATGGACTGGTTCTTCCCCATAGTTGCAGATTTATTATTTTAAGGACATTAGAAATCCCCTGTTTACATTTCTTATCTCAATCTTTTGAAATATGTTTTTTATAACATTGGAAAATAATGCTTGAGTCAATGATTTATGGCTTTTGTTATTTTCATTATTCAGATTTGAATTCATATGCTCCAGAATCATTTTCTTCTCTCTATCTTTAAAAATATCACAACACAAACTAAAAAAAACGACAGTAAATAAAATTAGTGAGGATGGGTCTGTAGGCAATTTGAGGTTTGAAGGTAAACAACCATAAAATAAGCAGAAAGCATATCTACAAGCTATTTTCCAAGCCAAACTATTCATATGCTGAAATATCTGGTATGTTTAATTGTAGCAGACACAGTTGCTCACTGCTGTAAACTTATAAGACTTCAAAAATAAAATGTAAAAACTGTTTTAGCCTGCGGAGTGGAATCAGTCACATGCAAGAAAGAAAAACAACAAAATAACCAAAGCAAGAACTTCAGTGTAATATGATTTACCAACTGCTGCTCGTTTATGTGCTGCTCACTGCGTGCACATGGATGAACAACCAATGCTCATCGACCCAGGAGTATTTATAGAAAGATGCCTTTGATATGTATGATGCTTTTGGTAATGCACTTGTAACAGGACAAGTAAACTACATTCTGATCAAGTCTTGAATCTCCTGTCTCTTCTTTATATTCAGGAATGCTTTAAATACCTGAAGAAGGACATTTATTGTGAGCATATAAGTGGGACTGGCTTGATGTATAGGTAATTATTTATAAAACGACTGGTACCACTATTATATTAGTATAGTATTAGAGTTAGATATAAGCAAATCTTCCAGGATTCGGTTTGTTTGAGATTCACTGAATATTTCAAAAAGTTCAGGTCCGAATCTATTCTTTACGAACCAAAGTTTCTCCAATACCCCTGGAAATTGGTATATTACCCCCTCTAGTCATCCAAGACACAGATTTTTTCATGAAAAGCTCCTATCTAATTTCGTTAAATTTATATGTATTTTTTAATTTTCCCTCGCCCATCCCCCATCCCTAAGCTCTGGGATGAATGACAGCAATAGAAAATCAAGTCAGAGAGACACTGACAAACATAGCTTTGGATAAAGGCATGTTTAAAGACGTTAAAAAGCGTTGTGTTTAAAAACACATTGTGCCATGGCACTTTTTATGTTTTTTCCTATTTCAAAGCTTCCAACAATTGTCTCTTATAGGAGGCAGATGGAGTTTAAACACACATGGTATTATTTGAAAAAAGAAATGAAAATGGATGAGAACAGCATCAGTTGTAACTATCTACTTTTATCGTTGCCGCTGCAAACTGTGGTTAGTGCTTGGCCACAACTGACTGCAATGTACTCCTACCTTGTGGTTAGAGCACACTATTGATTTATTATGTGCACTTACTTGTGCGGAATGGTGCTGCACCCACCCCCCTAAATAACGTACAAACTTTGGTAGTGAAAAAATAAAAAACGTCTGATACAGCGTCAGTTGTAACTATATCTTTTTTCATTTGTGCCACAAACTCCGGTTAGAGCCTGGTCACAAGTGCAACTGACTGCAATTTCCTCCTGCCTGGTGGTGACAGAACACTATTGATTGCTTATGTGCGCTTACTTATATAAACTTTGGCTACTATAGGGTGCACTGCAAGGGCTAGTCAGCCCCAGCTCTTCCCTGCCCAGCTAGGCAGCTCTTGTCCCTAAACTTTCCCTGAACTTTCCTTCCCTGCTAAAAATACCCACTACTCAATTCTTCTTCTTACTACTGCTATCCCTAATCAATTCCCTAGCACTAGATAATGGCTCCATAAATGATTAATTGCCTTCCTGCAGAGTTGGTCCTCTCTGAACAAAGACTATCATGTAGCTCTTTAAAGACACCTCCCCTCTTTAGTCCATACTGATTGGTTCATAGAGGCTGCCGGTCAGCTTCTGAGCCAATCCAGGCAAGCCCTCACCTCAGTTCCTGTCTGAGTCATGTGACAAGCTTTCTTCTTCCTCTCTGGTGCCTTTGCACACCGACAACAGACCAATAAAATGGCGCTGGGTGCATTTTTACAAGATTCGTCCGAATCGAACTAGAAAAGATCCTGGTTTGATATGGTGCCTAAAAAAATCGGACATTTGTTATGAGTCTGTGAAGAGATTTGCTTATTTCTAATTAGAGTATATACATATTTTTCTTCTTCTAATCAAAGAATAAACAAAACACATCTACATGTTGGAGATGTGTTTTTGGCTTGCTCAGTTAAGAAGTCTACACATGACCTAGCTACCTTCTTTCCATATTTCTCTCAGTTTCACTCTTTTTGTTTTTCATTGATAGACCATCCAAATAACAGTGGATTAAACAGCTCTATGTTTAATTTTCCATGCTGTGCTCCATAGCAGTCATGACCACTGCTTTATTCTTACGTTCATATTTTGTTTTATTTTTCTCCATGTTCTTACTTTTATACTCTTCTCAAAACTAATTTGTCTGCATACACTGCTTTGAACTTCAGTTTACATTCATGAACAGTACAAATTTTTTTATTTCGTAACATTGTTTGATGGGTATCCACCAATCTATGAATTTCATTATCATGTGATATTTTTTTCTTCTCTAGTAGATCAGTCAAATATCACCCATAACATTGTATTACCCTTGCTTCATAGTATGCATTGTGAATATTTTTTCTTTTTCCTGTTGTGATAAAGTAGTTTGTTCAATAAAAATAAATTTGAAGAAAAAAAAAAGATATACTCAAGTTCAGTCACCATTTCAAGGTAGTCTACGTAGTGCTATAGTGCAATATCATGCATCATAGGCTTCAATACAGCAGCTCAGGAGCAAAGTGTCCTGGAAATTACGTAATACAATAAAAGCTATTTTTGTTACAACTTTTCTATTTATTCTGCTCTGTTTTTGACATTACATTCTTTAGCAAAGTATATGGCATTTTTATGGATTTCACATGTTTTCTGTGTTCTTAAAGAATTAACAATGAATTATACACTGAACTACAGTATATTTTAAAAAAACCTTTGTAACATTTCAATCTTGTGTGGTCTTTCTTTGGTATGCAACCTGTTTTCATTTTGTTAATTGTTTGAAGATCATGAATCTGATTTTGAAGACACTTCTGATGCAATAGGCTAAAGCATTGGAAATTGGATGGAAAATCAGCCCAGTTTTACCCCAAACCCAAACTTGCTCATTGATAAATTAAACTAAAGTTTTACTTTTTCCAGCCCTATCACTCAAAATGGATGGGAGAGAACAGAAAGCAGGGGGGACTTTGTGCTACCAATGCTCCTAGTTCTATAGCCAGCTCCTTGGTGCTTTACATACATATAACAATTAATATATCCTACTCATTAATACATATTTCTTTATTGCTCCTATCCCTCACCTGAAGCACCATAACTTTAAAGGGGTATTCTCATCTTAGACAATGGGGGCATATCGCTAGGATATGCCCCCATTGTCTTATAGGTGTGGGTCCCACCGCTAGGACCCGCACCTATATCCAAAACGGAGTGGGGCCACCACCAGGCGCAGCTCCCCACTGCGCTCATAGAAATGAATGGGAGTGCAGCGCGCAAGCGTGGCCACCGCTCCCATTCATTTCTATGGCGCCTACAGAAGTAGCCGAGCCAGCACTCGGCTATTTTCGGCAGCTCCATAGAAACGAATGGAGGGCGGCTGCGCATGAGCAGTACGCCCTCATTCAGTTCGGGGGCTCCGTTCTGGATATAGGTGCGGGTCCCAGCGGTGGGACCCGCACCTATAAGACAATGGGGGCATATCCTACCGATATGCCCCCATTGTCTAAAATGAGAATAACCCTATAAACACAATTTATATTTCTAGTTCTGATACAGCCAGAGATAGAACCTTTAGAAATTGTGGTGGGGTGAGAGCATTAGCGGCCTGCAGTTCCCACATTGCTCAGTATTATTTCTGGCTTTATTAGATTCTTAGCTTTAAGATATTTCTCAAGTTCCTATATAGCTTAAGAAGTCTGGGCCATTTGTATTAAAGACATATGTTATACGTTCTTGGCTGCTGAAGCGCCTTCCTGCAAGAATGTATGAGATACAGTGCCTTGCGAAAGTATTCGGCCCCCTGGAACTTTTCAACCTTTTGCCACATTTCAGGCTTCAAACAAAAAGTTATAACATTTAAAATTTTTGGTGAAGAATCAACAACAAGTAGGTCACAATTGTGAAGTGGAACAAAATTTTTTGGATCATTTCAACTTTTTGTGTAATAATAAAACTGAAAGGTGGGGCGTGCAAAATTATTCGGCCCATTTACTTTCAGTTCAGAAAACTCACTCCAGAAGTTCATTGAGGATCTCTGAATGATCCAATGTTGTCCTAAATGACTGATGAAGATAAATAGAATCCACCTGTGTGTGATCAAGTCTCCGTATAAATGCACCTGCTCTGTGATAGTCTCAGGGTTCTGTTCAAAGCACAGAGAGCATCATGAAGACCAAGGAACACACCAGGCAGGTCCGTGATAATGTTGTGGAGAAGTTTAAAGCCGGATTTGGATACCAAAAGATTTCCCAAGCTTTAAACATCCCAAGGAGCACTGTGCAAGCAATCATATTGAAATGGAAGGAGTATCAGACCACTGCAAATCTACCAAGACCCGGCCATCCCTCTAAACTTTCATCTCAAACAAGGAAAAGACTGATCAGAGATGCAGCCAAGAGGCCCATGATCACCCTGGATGAACTGCAGAGATCTACAGCTGAGGTGGGAGAGTCTGTCCATAGGACAACAATCAGTCGAACACTTCACAAATCTGGCCTTTATGGAAGAGTGGCAAGAAGAAAGCCATTTCTCAAAGATATCCATAAAAAGTCTTGTTTACAGTTTGCCACAAGCCACCTGGGAGACACACCAAACATGTGGAAGAAGGTGCTCTGGTCAGGTGAAACCAAAATTGAACTTTTTGGAAGCAATGCAAAGTGATATGTTTGGCGTAAAAGCAACACAGCTCATCACCCTGAACACACCATCCCCACTGTCAAACATGTCGGTGGCAGCATCATGGTTTGGGCCTGCTTTTCATCAGCAGGGACAGGGAAGATGGTTAAAATTGATGGGAAGATGGATGGAGCCAAATACAGGACCATTCTGGATGAAAACCTGTTGGAGTCTGCAAAAGACCTGAGACTAGGACGGAGATTTATCTTCCAACAAGACAATGATCCAAAACATTAAGCAAAATCTACAATGGAATGATTCAAAAATAAAGGTATCCAGGTCTTAGAATGGCCAAGTCAAAGTCCAGATCTGAATCCAATTGAGAATATGTGGAAAGAGCTGAAAACTGCTGTTCACAAACGCTCTCCATTCAACCTCAAAGATCTCGAGCTGTTTTGCAAGGAAGAATTGGCAAGAATTTCGGTCTCTAGATGTGCAAAACTGATAGAGACATACCCCAAGCAACTTGCAGCTGTAATCGCAGCAAAAGGTGGCGCAACAAAGTATTAATGCAAGGGGGCCGAATAATTTTGCACGCCCCACTTTTCAGTTTTATTATTACAAAAAAAGTTTAAATGATCCAATAAATTTTGTTCCACTTCACAAATGTGACCCACTTGTTGTTGATTCTTCACCAAACATTTAAAATGTTATATCTTTCAGTTTGAAGCCTGAAATGTGGCAGAAGGTTGAAAAGTTCCAGGGGGCCGAATACTTTCGCAAGGCACTGTACATCTTTGGCAATCAAAGATTTTTTTATTGCATCCAATAGAAGAATCTACAATTTTGTCCTGTAGGATTCATTAGTATACTGACAGGAAAAAAAACTTGTTCATGCCTCCAAATGAATTTAGAGGCCTAACAATGTACAGCAATGCATACCACAAATAAGTTTATAAGTGCCATAATACAGCTTCATACAAGTTGGAGATTGCATGGAGCTGTACTACTTATGTACATTAGCCCAACAGAAAGTGTCTACTATGTCACTACCAAGGAGCCAACCCCAGTGCTGACTCTTCTGTCTTCTCAAAGTTAGTTAAAGGGGTTGTGTCATGTCAGTAAATGGCATGTATCATGTAAACAAAGATAATGCACTTACTAATGTATTCTGATTGTCCATATTGCCTCCTTTGCTGGCTTGATTCATGTTTTCATTACATTATTATACACTGCTCGTGTCCAGGGTTGATGACCACTCTGCAATTTAGCAGGGGTCGCCAGGCTTGCACACTACAGGAAAAAGTGCAGGCCCGCAGTCTGGGCCACCAGAGAGGCCTGAGTCTTTTCCTAAAGTGTGCAAGCACGGCCACTAATGCTGGATTGCATGGTGGTCATAACCCCTGAAAACAAACAGTGTATAATGTGATGGAAAAATTTATCAAGCCAGCAAAGGAGACAATATGGACAATCACAATACATTAGTAAGTGCCTTGTATTAACTTTCTCTACATGACAAATGCCATTTGCTGAAGTGAGAAGATCCCTTTGAATGACTCAATTTTAACTAGGTTTAATTTTAATATTGTTTTGAACTCCAAAAAGAGAATTTTAAGGTCATTATTTAAAAATAGTTTGCATGGATAATTGTTGGGAAGTATGTAATGCTGTAATACAAAGGTATAAAACTCAAGCCTTTGACCAAAAATGTTTTTAATGAAAAAAAAATTCTGTAAAGTGATTTAAAGGTTACATAGCCTACATAAACCTTTAGGGGCATTTTTATGATTGCATTTTACACATTTCGGGCTAAATTTGGGCTATCATTTTCTCATTTGGTCTTTACTAAATATGGTCAGCCTTTTCTGAAATACAAAATCAGTCTACAAACTATCATTTTGTGTTTTCTTTGAATCCCATCATCTGAAGACTCATGTGTAGTTCTGATCTCCTGAACTCACACACACTTCTTGAATCCATATTCTTATCAGTTTGATTGAGTTAGAATGAATGGTTATAAGGAAAGGAGATCACAGATAAGAATTGCACATCAGCCTCAGGTGACAGGGATTCAAAGAAACTGTAACAGCTTTCAAAAAGACTGATTTTTAACTGTAACTCATATTTCAGAAGCGGTTGCACATTTTTAATGCAGACCAAAATTATTTTTAGCCCAAAATAAGTAAAATACAATAATGAAAAAAATGCCCTGAAGGAGTCTATAGATAATATGATTAATAGAACTTTAATTCATAAAAAGAGCCCATCAGCAGGGAATTTGCTTTTAAACCAGACACAATGCCCTGTAGGCTAGCTTGGCTGAATGTAATGATACCTTTTGCATTGCAATCCATTGCTTAATTTTAAAGAAAATGTGCTATAAATTAATATGGAAATGAGCAGTAAAGTCCATTGGAGGTGGACAGGGGCGACTTTGTGCACCTCCTGCTTCCTCTGCCAGCTCCGCCTTTTCCCTTTTTGATTGACAAGGCCAGGTTCTTGCATAGTCATCCCACCTCAAGAAGGAGAGAGAGGATCCTTTTGGGATCAGGTTCTGATTAAGAGTATATGTACCAACTTCCCAAAATGGAGGAAACCCACGCAAACACGGGGAGAACGTACAAACTCCATGCAGACATTGTCTTTGGCCGGATTCAAACCCAGGACCGCTTCGCTGCAAAGCACCAGTGCTAAGCACTGAGCCACCATGCTGTCAATAATTAATAAAGTAGATCTGTTTATTCACGTTGAAGAATTGATCACTTTTCTAACTGTTGATATCATAAGTTTAGGAAAATATGGGCACCATGGCAAGTGTTTCAGATACATACCTCATATCACGGATAACCTCTCCCCTTTCTTCCTGCTCCAAGCCCCTACTACCCCAGTTACATTTCTTAAAAATACAATACTATATTTTGGTTGATATATATCAGCCCCTCACCATTCTATGTTGTGAACTTTGTGGGGGGAATTTATAATATGTGGTGGTTTTGATTTCAATTTTAAGCCTATTTTAGCTTTGGATAGTTGAGCCAAATTTATGAAATGGTACACAGTAATAATATATTTGCCGTGAGTGCAATGCGCTGAACACCTGTGTCTGTAAAAGTACACCAGAAGGTTTCCTGGCATGGAGATGTTGGGGACTTTCTAAAAGTTGTACATCATAAATTAGATTTAAAGGTGTTCTGATCTGAAATCCTGACCTATTTTTCACTCCACTTGTAAGAGTGGCGAGGATCAAAAAATGTCTAAGAATTTGACCAAATGTCACAAAATATGCACCAAATGCCACGTGCAGGCATCACTTGTGAAAGTTATGCCACAAAACTGGCATATCAGGTTTGATTAATGTCCCTCTGTATCTTCATTTTTTGTAGATTTATACCTAATATGACTTCCGTATTGATGTGCCTCTGTCCATATTGTTTTTTCTTTAACCCCTTCCCGCCCAGCGCCGTACATGTACGCCCGCCCGATCAGCGGAAGGGGTCCGGCTGTGCCCAGTAGCCGGACCCCTGCTGTATGCACCGGCATCGGTGAAAACACAGATGCTGGTGCATTAACCCTTCATGTGCCATGGTCAGCGCTAACCGCGGCACATGCGATGCGGGCGGTGGGAAGGGGTGTCCATCGGGTCCCCGCGCTGCTGTGACGGGGACCCAATGGCTTAGATGGCAGCCAGATGCCTTCCTTAGGCATCTGGCTGCCATCTACGGAAGCCTGTTAGATCCAGCCCCCCTGAGTAATACACTTACAGCCAATGCATTACAATATAGAAGTATTGTAATGCATTGTAAAGGGGATCAGACCCCCAAAAGTTATAAAAGTGTCAAAAGGAAAGAAAAAAAAAGGAAAAAAGTGAAAAAAATAAAGTTTTACAAAAAAGTTTTAAAAAAGCGTCGTTTTCACAAAATAAAGTAAAAAAACAAATTGTAAAAAATAGGGAAAAAAAGAAAAATAGACATATTAGGTATCGCTGAGTCCATATCGACCGGCTCTATAAAGATATCACATGATCCACCCTGCCAGGTGAACGCAGTAAAAAAAAAAACCTGTGCCAAAACAGACATTTTTTGGTCACCTTCCCTTACAAAAAGTGTAATAGCAGACGATCAAAAAAGCGTATATACCCCAAAATGGTACTAATCAAACCGTCATCTTGTCCTGCAAAAAATGAGATCCTACCTGAGACAATTGCCAGAAAAATAAAAAAATATGGCTCTCAGAAAATGGCATAACAAAAAAATATTTTATTTTGTTCAAAAATGCATCTAATGTGTAAAACTTTCCAAAAATAAAAATGTTAGACATATTGGGTATCGCCACGTCCGTAACAACCTGCTCTATAAAAATATTACATGAGATGGCTCCCCAGGTAAATGCTGTAAAATTTTTTTTTATAAACTATGCCAAAACAGCCATTTTTTTCCCTCTTGCCTCACAAAAAGTGTATTAGCAGGCGATCAAAAAGGCGTATTTAACCCAAAATGGTACCAATCAAACTGTCATCTTGTCCCGCAAAAAATTAGACCCTACCTGAGACAATCGCCAGAAGAATAAAATAAATATGGCTCTCAGAAAATGGCAACACAAAAAATATTTTATTCTTAAAAAAATGCATCTAATGTGTAAAACTTTCCAAAAATAAAAATGTTAGACATATTGGGTATCGCCGCGTCCGTAACAACCTGCTCTATAAAAATATTACATGAGATGGCCCCCCAGGTGAATGCTGTAAAAACATTTTTTTTAAAAAACTATGCCAAAACAGCCATTTTTTTCCCTCTTGCCTCACAAAAAGTATAATAGCAGGCAATCAAAACGGCATATTTAACCCAAAATGGAACCAATCAAACCGTAATCTTCTCCCACAAAAAATAAGACCCTACCAGACACCATCGCCTTAAAAATAAAAAAAATATGGCTCTCAGAAAATGGTAGCACAAAAAAAGATTTTAGTCTGTTCAAAAATAAATCTAATGTATAAAATTTAACAAAAATAAAAATGGTAGACATAGTGGGTATCGCCGCATCCGTAACAACCTGCTATATAAAAATATCACATTATTTGCCCCCTCAGGTGAATGCTGTAAAATTTTTTTAAAAAACTAAAAAAAACTAGGCCAAAAAAGCTATTTTTTTCACCTTGACTCACAAAAAGTATAATACCACGCGATCAAAAAAGCATATGTACCCCAAAATGGTACCAATCAAAACTTCATCTCGTCCCGCAGAAATTGATACCCTACCTAAGAAAATCACCCAAAAAATAAAAAAAAATATGGCTCTCTGAAAATGGCAGCACAAAAACAAGATTTAATTCTGTTCAAAAATGGAGCTGTGTAAAATTTAACAAAAATAAAAATGGTAGACATATTGGGTATCGCCGCGTCCGTAACAACCTTCTCTATAAAAAATATCACATGATTTGTCCCCTCAGGTGAATTCTGTAAAAATGTTTTAAAGAAAACTATGCCAAAACAGCTATTTTTTTCACCTTGACTCACAAAATGTGTAATGCCAAGCGATCAAAAAGTCTTATGTACCACAAAATGGTACCAATGAAAACATCACCTCTTCCCGCAAAAAATGAGCCCCCACATAAGACAATAACTCTAAAAAATAAAAATCAATGGCTCCCGCAAATTAATCCATCAAAATCTGTGCTGCAAAATCCATATGGCCCTCCTTCTGTTCTGAGTCCTGCCATGTGCCCCCACATCAGTTTACCACCACACATGGGGTGTTACCATATTCAGGAGAAAATGGGGAACAAATTATGGGGTGCTTTTCTCCTGTTACCCCTTTTGAAAATGAAAAATTTGGGGCTAAAGCAACATTTTATTGGAAGAAATGAAACTTTTCATTTTCACAGCCAAGTGTTTCCAAATTCCGTAAAACGCTTAGGTGGTTAAAGTGGCCCCCTTAATATATTCTTTGAAGGGCGTAGTTTCCAAAATGGGGTCACTTTTTGAGGGTTTCAACTGTAGGGGTACTTCAAGGTCTCTCAATTACAAAATGGTGCCCAAAAACCATTCTAGCAAAATATGCCTCCAAAATCCATATGGCACTTCTTTACTTCTGACCACTGCCACAAACCCATAGAGATGTTTACCACCACATATGAGGTATAGTTTGCTGTTAACCCTTGCTGTGTTGCAAGAAAAAAATTATTAACATGAATAATGTACCAAAAAAGGGAAATTTTGAAATTACACCTCCATTTTCCTTTAATTCTTGTGGAACACCTCAAGGGTTAACAAAGTTTGTAACAGCAGTTTTTTATAACTTGAGGGGTGTAGTTTCTAAAATGGGGTCATTTATGGATGGGTTTTAGAGATGAGCGAGCAGTGCTCGTTACGAGCACTGTAGCACTCGGTTTCTCTGCGCAATGCCCACAGGCATTGCGGATCTGTCCTCAACTGCATGTAAGTGAATGGGGATAGATCAGTTTGTTATGACACTCATACTAAACGGATCCGTCCTCGTCACCCGACTGAAAGTCAGTGGGGACGGATCCGTTTGGTATGAGTGTCATAACAAACCGATCCGTCCCCATTGACTTTCAGTCGGGTGAGGATGGATCCGCAATGCCTGCGGGCATTCTTTTGCAGTGAGACAAGCGCTACAGTGCTCTTAACGAGCACTGCTCGCTCATCTCTAATGGGTTTCATTATGTAAGCCTCTCAAAATCACTTTATATCTGAATTGGTGCTTAAAAAATGGTTTTGGAAATTTTGTTGAAAATTTGAAAAATGGCTTCTAAACTTCTAAGCCTTCTAATGTCCTAAAAAAGTAAAATGACATTTTTAAAATGATGCCAACATAAAGTAGACATATGGGGAATATAAAGTAATAACTATTTTTGGAGGTATTACTGTGTATTTTGAAAGTAGAGAAATTGAAATTTGGAAATTTTCAAATTTTGCCAAATTTCTGCTAAATTTGGTATTTTTTATAAATAAAAATTAAATATTTTGCCACAAATTTACTACTGTCTTGAAGCACAATATGACGAGAAAACAATTTTAGAATGGCCTGGATAAGTAAAAGCTTTACAAAGTTATTACCACATTAAGTGACACATGTCAGATTTGCAAAAAATGGCCTGGGCAGGAAGGTGAAAACAGGCCCGGGGTTGAACGGGTTAATAAAAAGATAATTTAAAATAAGAGGGAGGGGCTGGCATTGGAAGCAGGAGGAGCAAACATTTATAAAATGGCTTGGGTCCTCGATGCCCCTAAGTACACATTTCTAATTTTTCCAGAATAAAACAATGGATGGTAAGTGAAATTATCATTACATTCAACTGAACTAGTACTAAAAAGCATTGTGACTGGTATAACATTTTATGGTAACAGATTCCCTTTAAAATACGCATTGATAAAATCTCATTCATTATTTTCCATATTAATAGATAAATCATTTTCAGTGTTCAAAGGAGGAAAACAACATTCCCTTTGCTTCTGGTGTTTACCGTGAGTCATATAGATAAATTGACTCAGTGAGTGAACTTTATGATCTCATCTTGATTGTTCTGAAATACATGTTACAAAAGACTCAATAGTTGCAGTTTTAAAGGGAACCTGACTAGAGCTGAGCGAACGTGCTCGTAATGAGCATTGTACTGCTCGGATCCCCTGCGCTTGCATGGCCGCAGGCATCCGGATCAGTCCTCACCTGACTGTAAGTCAATGGGGGCGGATCCGTTTGGTATGACACACGAGTGTGTCATACCAAACGGATCCATCCCCACTGACTTGCTGTCGGGTGAGGAGGATGGATCCGGATGGCTGTGGCTATGCAAGCGCAGGGGATCCAAGCAGCACAGTGCTCGTTACGAGCACGTTCGCTCAACTCTAAACCTGACATCTCAGATATGCAATTTTAGCTGCTCATAGAACCTTATTCATGCACGTATGCTCTGGAATTAGTTCATGCTGCGGTATTGTAACTATTAAATGCGCTAAAAATGCACTTTTATATTCTTCCAACTGTATGGAAATCAGTCTGTTCAAGCCAAGGAGGTACATCTTTTACTCCCCGACCCCCTCCTCCTACAGCTTGAATGTCAGAACCTGCATGGGTTCTAATGAGACCTGGGGATAATGTTCCCTGCCTGAGAGAACCTCAATCAATACGCAGGAGGTGGGGACAGATTGGGAAACCTTGACTTCGAGAAGTAGAACACCGACCTCTATGACTTGAAAAGACTAATGTCCATACAGCGGGAAGAAGATTAAAAGTGCATAAGGGCATGAATAAGATACTCTGGGCAGTTAAAATTGCATATCCAAGGTGTGAGGTTCCCTTTTAATAAGCTGTTGTAAATAGTAAATTGGCTATAACTAGAAACAAAGAAGGTACAGTATAGGACTCATAACGTAAATTGCAATAAGGGGACTGAAGCATTGGTAGACTATGTAGTGCTTTCATACCATCTGTGCTTTTGCATGTAACCAGAGCTGAGCTCTACTTATGTTCTGAATTTCAGGCAAGATTCGATCCATCGCTAAGCCAAATTTCCTCATATTTTTTGGTAGCGCATCGATTGGACCAGAATAGTGGTAAAAAAAAACAAACCAAAAAAATCATACTTGCCTCATCCATTTGTCGCCGTTACCTTGATTGAAGATCTGGTACGAAATCCCGTGTGTGGTGACATATGACATCACCACGCCGGCCGATATGATTACGTCATCACATGCCACGTGAGATTTTGTGCAGGATCTCCAATCAAGATGGCTCTAACTGATACATCGCAAGCAAATGGACGAGGTAAGTATGATTTTTTTTTTTTTTTAATTTTACACTGTTATTACTGTCAGATGCTGCAATCAGCTATGAACGCTTCATCTGAGCGGTACAATGATGGGGAGTGGCGCAATCGTCTGTCCCTGTCATTGCACCCACTACTTACAAAGAAATGTGTTTTGTGACTAAGTCATTTTTTTGTAAAATTCGCTCATCACTACATATACAGTGCCTTGTGAAAGTATTCGGCCCCCTAGAACTTTTCAACCTTTTGCCACATTTCAGGCTTTAAACAAAAAGATATAACATTTTAAATTTTGGTGAAGAATCAACAAGTGGGTCACAATTGTGAAGTGGAACAAAATTTATTGGATCATTTAAACTTTTTTTGTAATAATAAAACTGAAAAGCGGGGTGTGAAAAATTATTTGGCCCGCTTGCATTAATACTTTGTTGTGCCACCTTTTGCTGCGATTACAGCTGCAAGTCGCTTGGGGTTTGTCTCTATCAGTTTTGCACATCTAGAGACTGAAATTCTTGCCCATTCTTCCTTGCAAAACAGCTCGAGCTCTTTGAGGTTGGATAGAGAGCGTTTGTGAACAGCAGTTTTCAGCTCTTTCCACATATTCTCAATTGGATTCAGGTCTGAGCTTTGACGTGGCCATTCTAAGACCTGGATATGTTTATTTTTGAACCATTCCATTGTAGATTTTGCTGTATGTTTGGGATCATTGTCTTGTTGGAAGATAAATCTCCATCGTAGTCTCAGGTCTTTTGCAGACTCCAACAGGTTTTCATCCAGAATGGTCCTATATTTGGCTCCATCCATCTTCCCATCAATTTTAACCATCTTCCCTGTCCCTGCTGATGAAAAGCAGGCCCAAACCATGATGCTGCCACCGACATGTTTGACATTGGGGATGGTGTGTTCAGGGTGATGAGCTCTGTTGCTTTTACTCCAAACATATCGTTTTGCATTGTTTCCAAAAAGTTCGATTTTGGTTTCACCTGACCAGAGCACCTTCTTCCACATGTTTGGTGTGTCTCCCAGGTGGCTTGTGGCAAACTGTAAACAAGACTTTTTATGGATATCTTTGAGAAATGGCTTTCTTCTTGCCACTCTTCCATAAAGGCCAGATTTGTGAAGTGATTGTTGTCCTATGGACAGATTCTCCCACCTCAGCTGTAGATCTTTGCAGTTCATCCAGAGGGAACATGGGCCTCTTGGCTGCATCTCTGATCAGTCTTCTCCTTGTTTGAGATGAAAGTTTAGAGGGACAGCCGGGTCTTGGTAGATTTGCAGTGGCTGATACTCCTTCCATTTCAATATGATAGCTTGCACAGTGCTCCTTGGGATGTTCAAAGCTTGGGAAATCTTTTGGTATCCAAATCCGGCTTTAAACTTCTCCACAACAGTATCACGGACCTGCCTGGTGTGTTCCTTGGTCTTAATGATGCTCTCTGTGCTTTAAACAGAACCCTGAGACTATCACAGAGCAGGTACATTTATACGGAGACTTGATTACACACAGGTGGATTCTATTTATCTTCATCAGTCATTTAGGACAACATTGGATCATTCAGAGATCCTCAATGAACTTCTGGAGTGAGTTTTCTGAACTGAAAGTAAATGGGCCGAATAATTTTGCACGCCCAACTTTTCAGTTTTATTATTACAAAAAAAGTTGAAATGATCCAATAAATTTTGTTCCACTTCACAATTGTGACCCACTTGTTGTTGTTTCTTCACCAAAAATTTAAAATGTTATATCTTTTTGAAGCCTGAAATGTGGCAAAAGGTTGAAAAGTCCCAGCGGGCCGAATACTTTCGCAAGGCACTGTACCATACCAACCTAAAGAAATCTGTTCTTTTAATACTTTATTTTCTCTTTCTCTTTTCAGAACACCCCATGGAATAGGAATGGAATAGGACTAGGAATGACAAGGAAGAAGAATCTGCTGCTGGATGAGTGACAAGCTTCCTACACTACAGTATATCACCTGGGCTCTGGTAAAAAGATAGACAGAAGACACAGACAGAAGACTAAAGGGTGGCCATACACATTAGATAGAAGTTGGTTGATGGTTGAACAGCAGTTCAGCAAACAATCATCTGGTGAACAATCATATTGCCGACACAGCCATTCACATCTTTAGTCACTCTTGGGCGCGTTTCATTTGTTCCAACCAGTCATACATTTTCAGTGAAGCCGGGTGATGGACGGCTAAAAAAAAATCTTTTTTTAGGAATGTTCTTTCAGCAAAGCAATCTTTTTTTTGAATGTAAGAACTTTCGTCTAACTACTGGCCGAAAATTGGCTACCGTCTTTTCAAATGATAATGGTATGTCGCCGGTCTAAAATGATTCTTGCTCAGTTTCAACCGATGAATGATTGTTTTGGTTGAAATTGTCCATTTTGATTAATTTTAGACTAATGTGTATAGCCAACTTCAGGCCAGGGAGAGTAAAGTGTGCTTGAAGTAGGATTCTAGTACAAGTGACAGTTTTAATGAAGAATCAGGTGGAGACAGGATAACATTTACATTGCATTATAGTCCATAAAGTGAATTGCACTGATCAAATGACAATTCCATATAGCACTATAACGGGCTATTCAGACGGCCGTGGTATTGCGGATCCGCATTGGGTCCGTTTCCGTATGCTCCAGTGCTCTGGCCGAGCACTAGGGGTTGCGCGAGTGCTCGGCTGAGCATCCGAGCATAATGTAAGTCAATGGGACTAAAAAGGTCCCCCAAATAAAAAAAAGGCCCCAAATTGTTTTAAAAATAAATTCTATCCCTGCCTAGCCATTTCTGTCCCTACACTATCTGTCCCTCCTTGCGGCAGCTCTCCCTATCTAACACTGGCCGGGAAGGCGTCACCAGGTGCTATATAGCACCCGATGACGCATTCCCGTCCAGCCAATCAGTGTAATGCCAGTAGCTAACATGGCTACTGGCATTACACTAAATGCCATCCCTACCCGCACGCTAATTAATTAGCGTGCGGGGAGGGGACTCGAGCATGGCGCTTGAGTACACCCGGTGTTCGGCATGCTCGCTCATCACTACAAATTATCATGTCTAACATCTGCCGGGGTCATATAGGTTTAGGAAAGCTAATTTGAATATCTTTTCCAGAAACCAAAAGGGGCATCGCCTGGCCTATAATACTGTACACATGTACTCGGCGTAGCAGGTGCATTGTCTGGCCCACGATACTTCGTACACGTACTAGACGTAACATGGGCTCGCCATAACAAGAAAGAGTACACCTTAGACAATACATATATATTGTTAAGAAACACATTTGTGTACTAGTCTCTCTCGCTTGCTCACTCTCGGTTTATAGGAGAATCTTATTTCAAAATTAGGTCATAATAAAAACCTAACCATCACTATATACCACATACACTTACACAGTACTTATATGTATTTACGGTATAATAGGAAGAAGTTTTTAACATTCTTTAATAGTTTTTGTTACTTTTTATATTTAAAAAATATTGGTCAACATACAAATCCCTTGGTACTCCTTCCAATAAAACACTCTAAATCTTTTATTTGTAGATCCAAAGCAGTCTGCCTCATACCTTTCTTGTACTGCTTTAGAGCCATAAATAAAAGATTTGGAGTGTTTTACTGGAAGGAGTGATGTGGAATTTGTATATTTTACTCTCGAATACCGTATTTCTGCTGCTAGCCACTGAGCACCTCAAGGTATGTGGATTAGCTGTGGAGCTGCATACAATCGTGTAGTGATTCCTGAGTATGTGTGTAGTGCAGACCTAATTTTCTCTCTATATTATATATACTCCTGTTTGATAGTGCATAGTCAGTCTGATGTGCTAATACATACTGCTGTAGGCATGATATAATAGTGGCTTGGTCATGGCAGACCTCGGCCCCTGGTTACCATGCCAAGTATTTGGCCTCTTGCAATCACACTCACAGGATGCTAATTGAAGGACAAAAGGAGTTCCTTCCCTTTATCTAACTGCCCAGAAGCTATGGTTGTCATTAAGGAGTTAAATTACAGGTATGGTAGCTATCTCTGAATCAGGCAGAGAGAGATGGGTACCTGATATAATACTGCTAGTACCTGCAAGCAATGATGCAGTCCCAGCTGCTGAGCTCTCAACATTGCAATGATATACTATTATAGCACAGAGCTTTAAAGGAGTTCTCCAGGAATGTGTAAATGTAATGTAAAATGGCAACAAGCAACCTGTCCTAAAATGTGAGCAGGATTAGTTGCCTTTACTTGCAGAACTGCTTAGGTGGGTGAAATGGCAGGGCCTCACTATACACTAAACCCTGGTACTTGCATATACTACATATTGGTAAGCATTCCTGTCAGGCTGCTCAGCCATGATGGGATATCGTAGGCAGGATCATTACCATCTATTGTGGAACAGTGTAATTTGTAGTGAAGCCCCACTTGCTCATCCCCTTTGGCAGCTCTTTAAGTGAAGATGACCAGTCCTACTTATATTCTAGGACAAGTGGCCATTTTAAATAATTCCCAGAGGACCCTTTAAGTATCAGTTAAAGTATATCACAGAGTGTGAAGGGGTTAATGAAATGATCATTAACCAGCACACTATACCTATAAGAGGTCTAGAGGTGGCAATCACATTTGGTCCCTTTTGCCCAAAGCACAACGTTTTCTTTCAACATAAAAAGACACCAGTATTATAAATGTTACATGGTAACGTGGGGCTGGTTACAGCTTTTGCCTTGGGGTCCAGTAGCTTCAGGTTGCATTTCTGTTAACCGGCTAATATATATTATATTATAATATAGCATCAGCTCAGCATTCCCTGCAGATTGTAAATAATCTAGTTTATGGAGAGAGATTTCAATCGAGTAGGCCAAGACACTTTAACATAATGTATTAAAAATTTACTGTAAATTAGTAAAGGCACTGTTGCCAGAGGGCCACTAATCCATTTCTCACTAATGCATTGCTGACCTTTTGACCAGAAATAAATTTGTAGATGTCTCTGTGGAATGAAAGTAACCTTCTCTCTGCCACTGCGTATGCATATTTATAGCTAAAGCTTTTAATGGACCAAGGTCTAGTTATGGTTACATGCTGTACATATTAAAGAACAATTTATTTAGCTTTAATAAACTGCATGCAAAAGTCAGTGTTCACTCTGGACCTATGGATTACAAAATTAACTTCAAATCAAATTGTGATACCAGGATAATATGAAAGAAAATATTTCTCATTGTAATAGGGGTTGAAGTACTTCACGTCTTTGGCGACTGAAGATGTGACGATTAGATACATTGCTGTCAAAAATGTTACCTGACTGCTACTGTTTTTCTCTGCAGGGTTCCCTACAGGGCAGTCATAATTCTTTACAATGGGATAAAAGCCATTCCAAGGAGTGCTTCCCTTTAATGCTTGTGAGTGTCTCTTTGGATACCTGCACTTACAGGATTATCTGCCATTTGCTGTCAGCACAGTGCATTTTAAATCCATAAATTGCCATCCCGACCTAGGTTACCTCTTACCTTTTATCCTAGTCTTGTCTCTGAAGATTTTATTTTTGATTAATTTACATTGCAATCATCCATAATTTCATCCCATGTATGTTGGAGAGTGCCTGAGGGTAACTTCATTTATGTACAGAAATGTATCAGAATTGTGCCCCACTTACCATCTCCTTAAGGTACATCTACAGGTGTAGCAGGGTAACAAAGCTCAAATTACTACCTAATCTGTATTCTGATGCTTCTGTAAATGCTGATGTTCTAGCACCCATGGTCACCATTAGATAGCATCTCTTAGTTGAGGATTCCAATGCTAAGTGTATAGAAGGGGGTGCATGCAAAAGGAGAAAAATCAGAGCTCAATATCAGAGAAACAGAATTCCATTTACAATACAGAGTTGTTGTGGTTGTTATTTTTACTATTATTAGTCGTTATTTGTAAAGCCCCAACTTATTCTGCAGCATTGTATTATGTTGTATAGTCATTCTGACAAGGAAGTAGGCTTACAATCTTTGATAAAACAGTTAGAAAGCAGAATCAGTAGGAGTAGAGGACACCACCTGAAATTTTATAATCTAGAATGGATTAGGAAGAGATAAAATAAGTAAAAAAGGATATAATGCATAGTGTACCAGCCACATATAAATAAATCGATCCTAAATACTTATGAATATAGTCAATGTAGTGAGTTACAGTGGACAAGGGCAAAGTGCAACCAATAGCCTTGATGATGGATTTCAGATTCAGATGTAGCAAACTTTAACTTTACGACACGTTAAAACTTTTTTGAAGCAAACTTTAAATCAACACCTAACAAAAGCCTTCAAAAAGTTGAGTAAACATTTTCTGCAACTATGTACTTAACATGTTAGGGGTAAAGTTAAAGCTTGCTACATCTGTACATTAAGGCAGAGCTATTGGTGCTCGATTAGTTGGAGAAAGGAAATTATAAAAGTACTGTATGGGTTAGTGTTTTGGTAGTATCGTTGAAAAAGAAGGACAGAAGCAAGAGGTTTGCCTGAGAGTAAAGTAGATCTAAGAGCCAAGAAGAGGATAAGCAGAAATGGTTAAAGAGGTTCTCTAAGAGCTTGAAAGAGTTGCAAATAGTGGAATTGCAGGCAGAGAGATAGATCAAAAGAAAAGATTGGTGTGATCAAAGTATAGCCAAACAAAGACAAAAAAATTAGAACTTAGTTATTGAGAACTTAGAAATTAGAACTGTTAGATGATTGTAAGGGAACAAGATAGATAAGAGTTTGAACAGGTAGTTGCGTAGTGGTAAGTGAAAGGGTTCAAGTTAGTATAAATGTATTGAGATCTTTTTCTGCTCTTTCTTTGTTTAGTGTATTTGACGTAAAAAATTAATTCCTTTTTTATTTTTCCAGTTACGTCCAGTAACAACAGCATCTCATATGACATAGTTAAAACATCTTAGGAAGCAAATAGGTTAAAAATAATATATTTTAAAAAGTCGGTTTCCTATCTGACAAATTCTTGGATGGATTAAGTGCTGAGGCTTCATTTGTCAAGTTAATTGCTGCTGGGATGAGAATCAATTTGTTTTTTTGTGAACAGGCAAGCAAGAGCTAGCAGCTATGGCAACATACACATGGTTGAAAATAATATTTAATTATTGTTGTTTTTATCATAGTTTCCATAACAGTAAGGGGGTCATTTACTAACTGATATATGCTGGTTATTTGCGCTGCAGTCTGAGACTTTCCCCCACCCACGCCAGGTCTAAAAAAGGGGCAAGACGTGGACGGGGAAGCGGGCGGGCCTATTTTGGGCATAGAAAATGTTCTAACTATGTGCCTGCAAGGAAGCTAGCGTAGATTTAGACTGGCAGTGGATGTGCCAAAGTTACTTAGTACACGGGTAGTGCACGGGTTATTAAGACTGGAGTCAAAAACACCGGACTTAATAAATGACCCCTAAATTCTTTGTGCATATAGGTGGAAACTATGGGGCAAATTTACAATTAAGAACGTTTTGGCATATTTTGCACCAAGAAACTGGCATGCATGCTTTGCATTTATCAACTATTTTATATATTTTTATAAGTGTTTTTTGTCTTGCCTGACAAGGGGGCGCGGCTGCGCGAGAAAGGGCATGGCTTTTTGAGAATGGAGATGTTGCCAAAATGTCCATCTAACTGCTAAAAATTTACGTGAATTTAGAAGTAAATTTACACCAATTTATAGGTGATTTAAAGTTAAACTAGACAGTTTTGGTGCCCAGACACTTTTTTTTTCATATTTTGTCGCACAGATTGAATTCTAACATAAATCTGGTGCAGGATTTATAGTACTCCAAATTTACAAAGGTCCATGCACCAGAATAGTAAATTTGTCTAATTTTAACACTGTGATTCATATTCTTAGTGCAAAGTGCGACACTATTAGTAAATCTGCGCCATTTTTTCCTTGAAGCACCTAATGATATGTTTTATCTATATTTAAATTAACTTACATAAATCATTGCCCAGCCAGCCATCCTTATGGCAATCTCATACTGGGAGGAAGACAAAATGCAATGTTTTAATACAGGCCTCTTTTTCTAGCAATGTGCGGGGCTTGTCTTGAAAGACACCCCCGGCCTTACTTCATGTCAAAAGGTAGTTAAAGTTATAGTTAACCTATTAAACCCGGCAATCTTAAGAAAATTGGGTGCGGCCTCCCAGGAAAAAACATGTTTTATTCTTTATTCAGATGTGAGCTCCAGCCCCCCATTGTACTTCAGCTTCTCAGCTGGCTACAATTTCTGATACTTTGAAGCCCTAATTTGCAAAACTGATTTACAGGCATTCTGGGCTAAAAAAATGTTTGGAATAGGTTTTCTAAAAATATTTTACATGGTTTAGTTTCCAACACTATTTGTTGCAGTATATAGCCAAGTGCAGAAAGCTGTTCTATGATAAATCCATCAAATAACTCATCTGACAGCCTATTCTCTAGCCCCTCACTGACCTCTTTAGAACAAATTTTTTAGCTTATTTCTGCTCAAATGTAACTTCAACTTTGATTTAGAATAAGCCATCAGACTGGTTAACAGATTTTTAATAGTTTTTTTAAACTAATACAAAGATGTTTATAGTCCAGAATATACTTATATCAATCATAAAAATGACTCAAAACTTGTCAATAGCCCCTAAGTTCTTGTTTTAGCTTACTGTGATTTTAGTAATGTTTAAAATAATGTTTTATATACAAGCCAAATAGATATCTCTCAGGTAACTTGTATCATTACGTTTAAAAGAAATGGGCCATGTAGTATATTAAACACAATTCCATCTCCTGCAAAACTCCTTTTAAAAGCATTTTCTTTAAGACTTGTAAGCTACTGAAAGTACAGGGTCAGGAAATCTGCCCTGATAAAAAGAAGATAGCTATAACACTCTAAGGACATTTATAGTTAACTCAGCGACCCAATGTTAACACGTAAAAAGGGGCTCAGAAATGTTGAAAAAAAGAAGAATATTCATTGCTCTATATAGAATTGTTCCTTCAAAAGAAATAAGATTTATTTCAGACATGTCTGGATTCTAACTAGGTTGTGGCTAAGCCATCAGTACAAGGATAGAGTAAGCATTCTCATCAGCATGTCTAGATAAATCTTCATTTTAGAATATATAATTCCAATATATCAGCATTACCAATAAAAATGTGGTTAGTTGGATATGTTAAATAGCATTGATTGCACCAAATGCCTACTTGGCAAACAAATCACTCATCCTTATGTCGATCAAATGAACATTTTTATTTTATTCTAGAAATACACCTTGGACCTTTCCTTAGAAGGAAAGATTTCATATTAATAAATGTTAAAGTGGACTTTAAGATGGGGATATGAACATGGTTGGAAAGGATCTTAGAAGAATATATCTTATTTAAACCTCAGACATTTTGCTTGGTTTGCTACTTGTTGAATTGTATGCCATCGCCAGTCTAGATCCAAAAGGATCTCTGATTAGGCCAAAACTAAAATTGCCCCATGAACACCTACCTAAGCAAATGCCAGGACATCTGGAACAATGTGCCCTGGAAAGACAATGCAAAGGAAGAGTTATTTGGCCACAGTACCACAATATATATTGAAAACCTAGGGCAATATTTTACCATAAGAAACTAACAACTCACTATCACAAAGGTGTAAATGTTAATGTATACACTAGCTTTGGTGCACCAGAGTTGTATGAAAAAGGAATGAAAAAAATAGAGGATTTGAGGTCCATTGAGAGGCTGTGGCATATCCCCCTCAATCAACAAATAATGCCACATTCCAGTGATATGCCATAATTTGTAAAGGTGTTTGAAAAACCTCTTTACAAAAACTCTTTAACAGTTGGTTTTGTAATTTTGCTGATCAGTTTTTAAGATAGGAAGCCTTGGGGTTGGTTCACGTTTTATGCCTCAATTTGATATATACGTTAGAAAAATTCTTTAATGACAGGCATTGTACCAAGAGACTGGTGCAAGGCATTTTCAAAAAGGGTGCTAGGTCTTCACCAGGAATTTATAGACCAGTAAGCTTTACATCCATAGTGGTAAAAATGTTTGAGGGCCTTCTATTAGTCCAACATGGATGAGGTCAATTAGTTTTGGATTGAAAATTGGCTTTATGATTGTATCCAAAGACAGGGATGCAATATTGCCACTATAGAAAGCGTTGATGCGGCCTCAACTGGAATATGCAGTTCAGTTCTGGGCACCACTCCATTAAAAGGATGCCCTGGAGTTCGAAAAAGTACAGAGGAGAGCAACTAAATTCATAAAGGGACTGGAAGATCTCAATCATGAGCAAAAATTAAATTAACTGAATTTGGTTAGCATTGAAAATAGAAGTCTAAGGGGGGATTAACCTGTACAAATATATAAACGGACCATACAAAAAATATCAAGGGAGGCTATTCTGTGTTAAACCCGCTCAAATAAGGGGCCACTCCCTACGCCTGGAGAAAAAAAACATTCAGTCATAAGAAGCATTCTTTACAGTAAGGTTGTAAATCTCAGGATTAGCCTGCCACAGGAGATGGTCACAGCAAATGCAGTAGATGGCTTCAAAAAAGGTTTAGATGACTTTTTAATTCAAAATAACGTTGAGGCTTATCACAATGTATAGAAACCTTGTTTACACACCCTTTCCCTTTGGCCCAACCCCTTTTTAAAAGGAGATCGATATAGCAGGATTACAGGTTGGACTTGATGGAATTTTGCTTTTTTCCAACCTTAACAACTATGTAACTATGTAACAGTGGAACTCTATGGTGAACAGATGCCACTGTATGGCGCATCAATCTAAAGCATCTGTCTAACATATACATTTTTGTATACATTAAACGGATGCTCCCACAATGTGCTAATGTCTAAAAACAGGAAATCAGTAGAATTCTAGAAATCTGCTTTTTCCATGAATGGAGAAAAAAATTATATACCGGAATTACATAACATGTATGTAAATATACCAATCTTTGTTCAAAATTTAGTTTTTCAATTGAGTAAACATAGGGGGAGATAAATTATCTTTCTTTGTCAGTTTTCTGGTGTTTAAAATGTTTTAATTACATCATGCGATTACATCAAAATATTGTTTCAAATAGCATTTGTATATCACCCTCCCAAAAAGGATGTGCGTCAGTGGTGGAGCCAGCAGGCCTGTCACATTTGTCTACATTTACACCTTGTCATAAGGTCTGTTTCACATCTGCATTAAGCATCAGTATTTGGCCACTTCTTGGCATAGTTGCCGGGTTGCAACTGGATCTCTGACGGTCTCCACTGTAGTGAATGGAGCCGGACTGAATTCCGGCAGTGCAATGCAGTGCCTGGCAGTAACGGATCTGGCAGGCAGTTCCCAGCTGAAAAAGTTTGCTGGATCTGCTTAATGCTAATATGAAACAACCCTGAATTAGACACATCCTCTGGCAGCACAGGGATATCATGAACGACGGAGAAAAAGGCTGGTCTTGATAAATCTCCTGCATACCTCCCATGAAATTATAGAATTGTGTCAGAGATAGGGATATAGGGACATTTTACTCTGTGTGCCAGAGTAAAGTCCACTAGTTTTACTGACTGTCTAAATATAAACGTTGTCAGCCATGAGATGTGTAAATGTGCAATCTCAACAAACTCATTGGCGACCGCCCACTGTCTTTAGACGGCAGGTGGAGCGAGTCCTTAGTCTGCAGAAAAGGGGTGTCAGGGAGCCTCCGGACCGGACCAGCGGTGGGGTCCGGCTGTGCCCAGGTGCTGGACCCCTGCTGAATGCGCCAGCATCGGTGAAAACACAGATGCCGGCGCATTAACCCTTCATGTGCTGCGGTCAGCGCTTACCGCGGCACATGAGGCGTGCGGCATGGTGTGCCGCTTTCAGGATGGCGAGCGGGGGCCATCGGGTCCCCGTGCTGCTGTGACGGGGACCCGATGGCTTAGATAGCAGCCGATGCCTTCCTTAGGCATCGTGGCTGCTATCCCTGCGAGCCTGTGCGATCCAGCCCCCTGGATCGCACAGGAAGCAGGCTGTAAGTGTATTACAGTGAGTAATAAACTTACAGCCAATGCATTACAATACAAAAGTATTGTAATGCATTGTAAAGGGGATCAGACCCCCAAAAGTTAAATAAAGTGGGAAAAAAAGTTTTAAAAAAGTTAAAAAAATAAAATAATAAAAGTTTCAAGTTACAAAAAACGCCATTTTCCAAAAAAAAGTAAAAAAAAAAAATTGTAAAAAAAAAGGTAAAAAAAGAAAGGTATACATATTAGGTATCGCCGCGTCCGTATTGACCGGCTCTATAAAAATATCATGTCATCCACCCCTCCAGGTGAACGCAGTAAAAAAAAAAAAAAAAACTGTGCCAAAACAGACATTTTTTGGTCACCTCCCCTTACAAAAAGTGTAATAGCAGGCGATCGAAAAGGCGTATTTAACCCAAAATGGTACCAATCAAACCGTCATCTTGTCCTGCAAAAATGATACCCTACCTGAGACAATCGCCCGAAAAATAAAAAAAAAGGCTCTCAGAAAATAGCAACACAAAAAAAAGATTTTATTCTGTTCAAAAATGCATCTAATGTGTAAAACTTTCCAGAAATAAAAATGTTAGACATATTGGGTATCGCCGCATCCGTAACAACCTGCTCTATAAAAGTATTACATGAGATGGCCCCCCAGGTGAATGCTGCAAAAAAAAGAAACTATGCCAAAATAGCCATTTTTTCCCCTCTTGCCTCACAAAAAGTGTAATAGCAGGCAATCAAAAAGGCGTATTTAACCCAAAATGGTACTAATCAAACCGTCATCTTGTCCTGCAAAAATGATACCCTACCTGAGCCAATCGCCCGAAAAATAAAAAAAATATGGCTCTCAGAAAATAGCAACACAAAAAAAGATTTTATTCTGTTCAAAAATGCATCTAATGTGTAAAACTTTCCAAAAATAAAAATGTTAGACATATTGGGTATCGCCACGTCCGTAACAACCTGCTCTATAAAAGTATTACATGACATGGCCCCCCAGATGAATGCTGCAAAAAAAAAAAAACTATGCCAAAATAGCCATTTTTTCCCTCTTGCCTCACAAAAAGTGTAATAGCAGGCAATCAAAACGGCTTATTTAACCCAAAATGGTACCAATCAAACCGTCATCTTGTCCCACAAAAATTGATACCCTACCTAAGACAATCGCCCAAAAAAT
The DNA here is from genome assembly GCA_900303285.1 of Rhinella marina. Classification (NCBI taxonomy): domain Eukaryota; kingdom Metazoa; phylum Chordata; class Amphibia; order Anura; family Bufonidae; genus Rhinella; species Rhinella marina. Next base: position 18,602 of record ONZH01009984.1, on the reverse strand, counting down.
TAAAAACATATGGCTCTCTGAAAATGGCAGTACAAGATTTAAAAAACAAGATTTAATTCTGTTCTAAAATGCATCTGTGTAAAACTTAGCAATAATAAAAATGGTAGACATATTGGGTATCGCCGCGTTCGTAACCACCTGCTCCATAAAAATATCACATGATTTGCCCCCTCAGGTGAATTCTGTAAAAAATTGCTAAATAAAACCATGCCAAAACAGCTATTTTTTTCACCTTGACTCACAAAAAGAGTACCAAGTACCAAGCGATCAAAAAGTCTTATGTACCCCAAAATGGTACCAATGAAAACCTCACCTCATCCTGTAAAAAATGAGCCCCCACATAAGACAATAGCTCAAAAAAATAAAATCAATGGCTCCTGCAAACCACTCCATCAAAATCTGTGTTGTAAAATCCATATGGCACTCCTTCTGTTCTGAGTCATGCCATGTGCCCCCACATCAGTTTACTACAACATATGGGGTGTTGCCGTATTCAGGAGAAAATGGGGAACAAATTATGGGGTGCTTTTCTCCTGTTACCCCTTATGCAAATAAAAAAAAATGGGGCTAAAGCAACATTTTATTGGAAGAAATGAAACTTTTTATTTTTACAGCCAAGTGTTTCCAAATTCTGTAAAACGCTTAGGGGGTCAACGTGGCCAGTACCCCCCTTAATATATTCGTTGAAGGGTGTAGTTTCCAAAATGGGGTCACTCTTTGAGGGTTTCCACTGTAGGGGTACGTCAGGGACTCTCAATTACAAAATGGTGCCTAAAAACTATTCTAGCAAAATCTGCCTCCAAAATCCATATGGCGCTCCTTTGCTTCTGACCACTGCCACAAACCCATAGAGACGTTTACCACCACATATGGGGTATTTCTGTAAACTGCAGAATCAGAGCAATGTATATTGAGGTTTAGTTTGCTGTTAACCCTTGCTGTGTTGCAAGAAAAAAATTATTAACATGAATAATCTACCAAAAAAGTGAAATTTAGAAATTTCACCTCCATTTTCCTTTAATTCTTGTGGAACACCTCAAGGGTTAACAAAGTTTGTAACAGCAGTTTTTTTTATAATTTGAGGGGTGTAGTTTCTAAAATGGGGTCATGGGGGGTTTTATTATGTAAGCCCCTCAAAATCACTTTATATCTGAATTGGTGCTTAAAAAAGTGGTTTTGGAAAATTTGGTGAAAATTTGAAAAATGGCTTCTAAACTTCTAAGCGTCTAATGTCCGAAAAACGTAAAATGACATTTATAAAATGATGCCAACATAAAGTAGACATATGGGGAATGTAAAATAATAACTATTTTTGGAGGTATTACTATTTATTTTGAAAGTAGAGAAACTGAAATTTGGAAATTTGCTAATTTTTCCAAATATTTTGTAAATTTGTTATTTTTTTATAAATAAAAGTGAAATATTTTGCCATAAATTTACTACTGTCGTTAAGCACAATATGTGACGAGAAAACAATCTCAGAATGGCCTGGATACGTAAAAGCGTTCCAAAGTTATTACCACATAAAGTGACACATGTCAGATTAACAAAAATCAGTCAGTCCACTCCCTGTACCTTTTGCAGAATATCAGTCTGTCCCTGATGTTTTTTCTGGAGAGAAGTGGCTTCTTTGCTGCCCTCCTTGAGACCAGGCCTTGCTCCAAGAGTCTCCGCCTCACAGTGCGTGCAGATGCACTCACACCTGCCTGCTGTCATTCCTGAGCAAGCTCTGCACTGCTGGTAGCCCGATCCCGCAGCTGAAACACTTTTAAGAGACGGTCCTGGCGCTTGCTGGTCTTTCTTGGGCGCCCTGGAGCCTTTTTGGCAACAATGGAACCTCTCTCCTTGAAGTTCTTGATGATGCGATAGATTGTTGACTGAGGTGCAATCTTTCTAGCTGCGATACTCTTCCCTGTTAGGCCATTTTTGTGCAGTGCAATGATGACTGCATGTGTTTCTTTAGAGATAACCATGGTTAACAGAAGAGAAACAATGATGCCAAGCACCTGCCTCCTTTTAAAGTGTCCAGTGGTGTCATTCTTACTTAATCGTGACAGATTGATCTCCAGCCCTGTCCTCATCAACACCCACACCTGTGTTAATGGAGCAATCACTGAAACAATGTTAGCTGGTCCTTTTAAGGCAGGGCTGCAATGATGTTGAAATGTGTTTTGGGGGATAAAGTTCATTTTCTAGGCAAATATTGACTTTGCAAGTAATTGCTGTTAAGCTGATCACTCTTTATAACATTCTGGAGTATATGCAAATTGCCATTATAAAAACTGAAGCAGTAGACTTTGTAAAAATTAATATTTGTATCATTCTCAAAACTTTTGGCCATGACTGTAGAGTAACTGGCTTCCTGTCCACTCATAAGATGCTGTATAGTGTTGATCGAGCAGCTGTGTGCTTGTATGCTCGGGTGCTCTGGCCGAGCACTAGATGGTGCTCGAGTGCTCGGCCGAGCACCTGAACATAATGTAAGTCAATGGGTGTAAACCAGGCACCCCCCGCTCGTAAGAGAAAAAAAAATAAAAAAAATGTGGCCAGGTATCTCACCGCTCTTATAACCGCTCCACTGTCACTGCCTCCGCCTGCCCTCCTCTTCACTTGCGTCCTCCGTCTGTTCCAGGCTCTTGCCGAGCCGGCGCATGCGCACTGCATTGCCCATTGTGGGCACGGCATCAGCGTAGCCACCGGCTGGGGGAGAGACTGTAACAGACGGAGGACGCAAGTGAAGAGGAGGGCGGGTGGGCAGAGGCAGTGACAGTGGCGGGGAGAGCGTGAAAAAAGCAGAAGAGCCCTGCTCCACGGCGGTGAGTTCCGCCTCTGGGCACTTCTAATTAGGGTGAGGGGAGGAAGGGGACTCGAGCATGGCACATGAGTACACCCGGAGTTTGGCCGAGCATGCTCGCTCATCACTAATGCTGTATTATCTGGAAGATCCAGGTCACATGACACAGCTGAGGATCACAAGGGAGTGGATAACTCATAAATAGAGATACCGGTAAGAAGATAATCTTCACTACAGTTTACATCATGTACCTTTCTAACAGGTCAGAGAGTAAGGTGGGAGTGCTACTTTAAAAACTTAACCTTTAGTTTTCTAAAACTGTTTAACCATGCACTTTCAGTGTAATATAATGTCAAAGACAATAGGAGCTAAATAAAAAAGTTACATAGATGAATAATACCACTGCTGATAGTAAGCCAATGTTAAATGATCACATTTCTTTTCAATAATTTGGCTTAATATACAAGGAAAATTGTGACAAAAAGGCAAAGATAGAATAATGGGAAATCTGTCTTTAGTGTTGTTAGGGTTTATGTGTGGGTGGTAATGAATTTTCTAGCAAAACAACATATTGGTCTGGTGTAATGGTGCCATGCTGCCATGTGAAATTAGACTTTTTTTCATGATAACATTTAAAACAACAGCACACACTGATCATCTGCAGTGGGTTTCAAGCAAATTTCCCTTTGTTTTTTTTACGTTTAGTACGTTTTCATTAAACTCGAATAAATGCAAGCATTATAAAGGGCAATACACATGTACATGATCTTCTGATAATACAAAGATATATTTTTCCATAATAACTACTTCATCATTAATAGAAACACCTGGTAAAATATGAGCACCAGTAGATGAGAAGCATTAAGTTTCTTGTGTTTTTATTTTAGGGGTCAACTTGGAATGTTACATGTACATTAGAGATGAACAAACATGCTCGTCCGAGCTTGGTGCTAGTTCGAGCATTAGGGTATTCATACATGCTCGATACTCGGACAAGCATCTCGCGATACTCAAGGAAATGGCATCTTCCTCTTCCTGCATGTTAGGCACCTTTTTCTCAGCCAATCAACATGCAGGAGAGTCTTTGGTACCCCCTAGCATCACGTGGAACCCCTACACGTCGATAGCAGGGATTGGCTGGCCAGATCAGATGACCTGGGAATATAAGAATCTGGTCCCGCGCTGCTCGCCTCAGACACTGCCTAGATGAGATTAGGGACAGAGCTGCTGTCTGTCAGGGAGAGTGTTAGGGCATCAATTTAGATTTTGGTTAGGCAGGAATCATCGTCAAAGAACCCAACAGCCTTTTTAAGGGCTACAAGCACCTTTTTTTTTTGGTCTCCTCCTGGCTGCTGGCTGGGACTTGTAGTGCAGCTACCACCATCTTGGCTGCACACTGTGCACAACAACTGGTGGCAGAAAGGGGACAGCACGTGGTCCACACAGACCCCAAAGAAATAGCCCAAAGTCCTCTCAGTACTCATTTTTGCTACTGCTGTACCTTGGCTTGCTGGGATCTCTAGTGCAGTCTAGGGAATACGTTTCTTATCTCAGTTATATATACTACAGTGTAGTGAACAATTCTGTAGTGTGCTGTACAGTAGCCGCAGTCTAAAGAGTACATTTTTTCTCTCAGTTATATATACTACAGTGCAGTGAACAATTCTGTAGTGTACTGTACAGTAGCCGGAGTCTAAAGAGTATGTTTTTTCTCTCAGTTTTATATACTACAGTCCAGTAAAAAAAATTGAGTGATGTGTGGTACAATAGCCACAGTCTAAAGACTATGTTTTTTCTCTCAGTTATATATACTACAGTCCAGTGAACAATTCTGTCGTGTGTGGTACAGTAGCCGGAGTCTAGAAAATACGTTTTTTCTCTCAGTTATATATAATATAGTGCAGTGAAAAATTCTGTTGTGTGCGGTACAGTAGCCGGAGTCTAAAGACTACGTTCTTTCTCTCAGTTATATATACTATAGTGCAGTGAAAAATTCTGTCGTGTGCGGTACAGTAGCCGGAGTCTAAAGACTACGTTCTTTCTCTCAGTTATATATACTATAGTGCAGTGAAAAATTCTGTCGTGTGCGGTACAGTAGCCGGAGTCTAAAGACTACCTTGTTTCTCTCAGTTATATATACTACTGTGCAGTGAAAAATTCTGTCGTGTGCGGTACAGTAGCCGCAGTCTAAAGACTACTTTTTTTCTCAGTTATATATACTACAGTCCAGTAAAAAATTGAGTGGTGTGCGGTACAACAGCCGCAGTCTAAAGACTACGTTTTTTCTCTCAGTTATATATACTACAGTCCAGTGAAAAACTGAGTGGTGTGCAGTACAATAGCCGCAGTCTAAAGACTACGTTTTTCTCTCAGTTATATATACTACAGTCCAGTGAACAATTCTGTCGTGTGCGGTACAGTAGCCGGAGTCTAGAAAATACGTTTTTTCTCTCAGTTATATATACTACAGTACAGTGAAAAATTCTGTTGTGTGCGGTACAGTAGCCGGAGTCTAAAGACTACGTTCTTTCTCTTAGTTATATATACTACAGTGCAGTGAAAAAAATCTGTCGTGTGCGGTACAGTAGGTGCAGTCTAAAGACTACGTTCTTTCTCTCAGTTATATATACTACAGTCCAGTGAAAAATTGAGTGGTGTGCGGTACAGTAGCCGGAGTCTAGACAATACGTTTTTTTGCCTCACATAGTAATTCTACTGTCTACTGAATACGGTTTTGGCCTCAGATAATTCTACAGTTTAGTGAATATACAAAATGGTGAACCCCAGGGGTAAGGGTCAAGGACGAGGGCGTGGGCATGCAAGTGATGTAGGGGGCAGAGGCCATGGTCCTGGGCAGGGTGACACAGTACCTACTGATGAGGGAGCAGTGGAACGCCGCAGAGTTTCGCTCCCTAGCTTCATCTCGCAACTTACTGGTTCACGTGGTACACCACTATTGAAACCACAACAGTGCGAACAGGTGATGACGTGGATAGCGGATAATGTGTCCAGTAATTTATCCACCACCCAGTCTTCCACGCAGTCCACCCACGCTAGTCAAGGGAGTAGACCTCTGGCTCCTCCAGCTCAACCTCCTTCCCCCCAGCCTGCCCCCCCCATGGAAACTATGGATTCAGATCCGGCATACTCACAGGAACTCTTTTCAGGACTCTACCCAGAGACACAAACCACTGCTCAGCAGCAACCTGAGCAGTTGCTCTGTCCCGATGTCCAAAATTTAGAACTTTCGCAGTCTGTGGTTGATGAGAGTGTGGACTTAGTGCAAGTAGTGTGTCAAGAGGTGTCGAATGATGATGATGATGATGAGACTTGGTTGTCAGACAGTGACGTTGTTGTCAGGGCAGTAAGTCTGAGGGGGGAGCAGAGTGAGGAATCGGAGGAAGAGCTGGTGGATGACGAGGTGAATGACCCGAGCTGGGTTGGTAAGCCTAGTCAAGACAGTGCTTCTGAGGGGGAGGCAAGGGCAGCACCAGAACAGGTTGGAAGAGGCAGTGGGATGACCAGAGGGAGAAGCAGGGCCAGAGCAAGTAGATCAGCAACTGTTTCACGGAGTGAAGCTTCCGTGCCGAGGCCTAGATGTTCGCAAGTCTGGAGGTTCTTTAAAGAAAGTGAGGATGACCGACGGACTGTGGTGTGCAACTGTGCCACACCAGGATCAGCAGGGGAGCCACCACTACCAGCCTAACCACTACCAGCATGCGCAGGCATATGAGTGCTAAACCCCCGACTCAGTGGAACCAAGGCCGTTCACCTCCTGCCGGTCACACCACTGCTCTTTCCCCTGTGACACATGCTGGCTCTGCGAGTCAACCCCCCGCCCAGGACCCAGGCATGAGCGCCAACCGCCCTACAACCACCCCTTCACCTCCACATTCCTCCACACCCTCCACCAATGTGTCCCAGCGCAGAGTTCAGCTGTCTTTACATCAAACATTTGAGCGCAAGCGCCAATACAATTCCACCTGCCCACATGCACAAGCCCTAAATGTCCACATCACCAATTTGCTGAGCCTGGAGATGCTACCCTATAGGCTGGTAGAGACTGAGGCTTTCCGCAACCTGATGGCGGTGGCTGTCCCTCGGTACTTGGTCCCAAACCGCCACTATTTTTCCCGATGTGCCATCCCAGCCCTACACCAGCACGTGTCAGAGAACATCATCCGTGCCCTGACCAACGCAGTTACTGAGAAAGTCCACCTAACCACGGACACGTGGACAAGTGCTGGCGGGCAGGGACACTATATCTCCCTGACGGCACATTGGGTTAAGATGGTGGAGGCTGGGACCGAGTCTGACCCTGGGGCCACTCATGTGCTGCCCACACCGAGGATTGCGGTTTCGCAGACTTATTATTCCTCTTCCTGCAACCCCTCCTCCATCTACTCTCAATTACCATCCGTGAGCACGGCGCCTTTAGTCGGTAGCTCTAGGCGCAGCAGCACTGCCGTGGGTAAGCGCCAACAGGCGGTGCTGAAACTGCTGAGCTTAGGTGACAAGAGGCACACCACCCAAGAGCTGTTACAGGGCATCACGGCGCAGACCGATCTTTGGCTGGTGCCGCTTAAACTCAAACCAGGCATGGTTGTGTTTGACAACGGGCGTAACCTGGTGGCGGCTCTGCAACTCGGCAGACTCACACATGTGCCATGCCTGGCCCACGTGTTCAATGTTGTGGTTCAGCGGTTCCTCAAGACCTACCCAAATTTGTCTGATTTGCTCACCAATGTGCGACGCATCTGTGCGCATTTCCGCAAGTCAACCACAGATGCTGCCACTCTCAGGGCAGTGCAACGGTACTTACAACTGACAGCTCACCGACTGTTGTGCGACGTGTTCACGCGATGGAATTCCACATTACACATGTTAGCCAGGGTTTACCAGCAGCGCAGAGCGATTGTAGACTGCCAGATGACAACTTCCATGATAACTGGTAGTCAGGTTAGTCAGCGTCCTCAAGTCTACAATGAGGAGTGGACGTGGATGTCTGATATCTGTCAGGTGTTAAGCAACTTTGAGAAGTCAACACAGATGGTCAGCGGCGATGCCGCCATTATCAGCGTCACCATCCCGCTGCTTTGTCTGCTGAAATACTCACTGCTCAGCATGAAGTTAGAGGCTTTGCACTTGTCACAGGAGATGGGGGAAGAAGATACGTTGCGTGATAGCCAGACCACCCTCAGGTCTGTTTTTCAGCGTGTATTGGAGGAGGAGGAGGAAGATGAGGAATAGGAGGAAGAGGAGGAGACTGTTGGCGAGACTGAAGAGGGTACCAATGCTCATTCCTTCTTATCTGTTGAGCGTGTATGGGCTGAAGAGGAGGAAATGGAGAGTCAGCCTATTGAGGAAAGGGAATTCTTGCGTGTTGGGACTCTTGCGCACATGGCTGACTTCATGTTAGGCTGCCTTTCCCGTGACCCTCGCGTTAGAAGAATTTTTGCCAACACCGATTACTGGGTGTTCACCCTCCTGGACCCCCGGTACAAGCAGAACTTTTCCACTCTCATTCCTGTAGAGGAAAGGAGTATGAGAGTGAATCAATATCAACAGGCCCTGGTGCACAAGCTGAAACTATCCTTCCCATCTGACACTGCTAGCGGCAGAGGACGTAGTTCTTTGGGCCAACTAGCGGGGGAGAGGAAGGGAACACTCTCCAAGACCTTTGCCAGTTTTATGGCACCCCAGCAAGACTATGTCACCTGTCCCCAGTCTAGGCAGAGTAGGGGGGAGCTGTTCAGAAAGATCGTGAGGGAGTACGTATCTGACCATACCAACGTCCTGCGTGATCACTCTGCTCCATACAACTACTGGGTTGCAAAGCTGGACACGTGGCCCGAACTGGCGCTGTATGCCTTGAAGGTGCTGGCCTGCCCTGCCGCTAGCGTGTTGTCAGAGCGGGTCTTCAGTGCAGATGGTGGTATTATCACTCATAAGCATACACGCCTGTCAACTGACAGCGCTTACAGGCTGACGCTTATTAAAATGAATAAAGCCCAGATTACAGCGGAATTCAAATCTCCACCAGGGCAAAGCAGCTCAACAGGAAGATTCTTCATGTATCCTCTCCTCCTCCTCCTTCTCTTCTTACACAAACGCTGAGCCAACTGGCTCTATTTTCAAACAATGTTTAGGGAGGGCCACCTACAGGCCCTCTCTTCAATCAATTTTTTAGGAGCGTCAAATACAGACACTCAAAAACTATTTTTTGGGAGGCTCACCTACAGCCATTTGACTGCAATCTCAGTCTGACCAAGGCATTGGTGGTGTCACCGCCATGCTGTGTCAGGCTACATTTTTGGGTGGTTCACTTGCTACCTCAGTCTAACTTGGTCACTCTGTCACCGCCATGCTGTGTCAGGGTGAATTTTTTTGTGGTTCACCTGCTACCTCAGTCTAACTTGGTCACTCTGTTGTCACCGGCATGTTGTGTCAGGGTAAATTTTTGGGTGGCTTACCTGCTACCTCATCTAACTGGCTCACTTGTTGGTGTCACCACCATGCTGTGTCAGGCTTATGCCTGTGTTGTGGGGCGGGGGATAGGACTGCAGTGCCAGCATGGGCAGTGGTGTCACCCCCAGGCGGTGATGGACCTTCGTTGCACCTAGTTGGGTGCTTTACTAACATGTGATGGGCATGTGCCTTGCCCATCTTGGTCTGGCTCAGCACAATTGTCTTGAGGGTCACCACCAGGCTGTTGCCCAGAATTTGGTGTAATGGTACGATTAGGTAGCCTCAGAGGCATCCATGCATGCTGCCCCTGCTGTTTCCTGTCCATTTCCGTGGTGTTTCCATCATTTTCTGAGGTTTCCAGGTTTTCACGCAACCTTCCCTGTGCAGAGCTTTGGTCCCCTGCAAAAAATGCTCGAGTCTCCCATTGACTTCAATGGGGTTCGTTATTCGAAACGAGCACCTGAGCATCCGGAAAAATTTGACTCGAATAACGAGCACCCGAGCATTTTAGTGCTCGCTTATCTCTAATGTACATATTCTACAGTCAAGTAAAATTAAAGAAACGTTCTTCAACTTTAACTTTAATAAGTTCACAACAGTCAGGCTTCATAAGCAGACACACTCCTAACTGGCTGCCTAAGTGCATATAATGGTTAACTTAAAGGGAATGTGTCATCAGAAAATGAGCTATTTCTTAAATCATGTTTTCAGGTTGAACATATTTTTAAAGAATTTTTGGTGGTGCTATTAAAAATGAAAATTGATTTGTTCAACACTAGTAACCTCTAAGCAACTAAAGCCCCTTCTCACATTAGCTTATGTTAATGTTAAGCATCAGTCCATCATCAGGAGTACACTGAAACAATGGTGACACTGCAGGAATGCAAGGAGCGAGCCACTGCTCTCCCAAAGGAACATTACTACATTTTACGAGCTATTGGAGCAATGTTTTGTGGACTTATAAGACCAAAATATAACCTTTTGGTTTAAATGAGAAGCATGTTTGGATAAAGGAAATACTGCATTCTAGCATAAAACATCATCCCATCTGTTCAACATGGTGGTGGTAGTATCATCGTTTGGGGCTGTTTTGCTGCATCGGGCCAGGATGGCTTTCCATCATTGATAAAACAAGGAATTCTGAATTATACCAACAAATTCTAAAGGAAACTGTCAGTACATCTGTCTGTAAATTGAATCTCAATTGAACGTGGGTCTTGCATCACGACAATAGCCCTAAGCACACAAGTTGTTCTACCAAAGAATAGTTAAAGAAGAATAATGTTAAAATTTTGGAATGGCCAATCAAAGTCTTGAACTTCATCCAATTTAAATGTTGGGGAAGAACCTGAATTGAAGCTCTTTTTTTATGGAGAAATGGACTAAAATTCCTCTAAGCCTAATTTGCCGGACTAATCAAAAATTACAATAAACATTTAGCTTAAGTTATTGGAACAAGGGGGTCACACCAGATACTGAAAGCAAAGGTTTGCATACCTTTGTCACTCACAGACATGTGATATTGGATGATTTTTCTCAATAAATAAATTACCAAGTCTAATATTTTTTGACCTATTGGATTTGGTTATCTTTATCTACTTTTAGGACTTGTGTGAAAATCTGATGTAGTTTTAGGTCACATTTATGCAGAAATATAGAAAATTCTGAAGGGTTCACAAAGTTTCATGCACCAATGCAGATGACAAATATAAAGATAAATATCAATTTGACTATAAATTAATTTTTAAATTTGCTTGATGTGACATAAAATTGGAAATGCTTTCTATTATTTATGAAGGCTAATGGCATATCTAAAAATGTTATATCGGATTCCTCATATTCCTTGCACTAAATATATTTTGCATGGTCTGCATCTGTATGCATAGAATATTTGACTGGTACCACACTATAAATACTTTTTTAACCTAGTGTACTATATGCTTGTAATACATTGCTTATAGCGGCAGTTCAGGAAAAAAGATATCTTTTAAAAGGAGGGGCATGGTGTAAATAAACTAAAAAAAAGGCATACTTAACTCGACAAGCCACCTCCAATCCCTTTCCGAGGCTAACCACACCACTGACACTCTCCACATCTTGTTTCAGTGACGATGTCTCATCACAAAGACATGTGACCACTGCATCCAGTGATTGGTGTCCATCATCACTAGGAATTGTGGCCTGGGACCTGGCAACCTCAAAACACTAGAGTAACAGGGAATCAGAGAAGTGAGTATACTTTGCTTTTTTTAAATTAATTTACACTATACTGAACCGTTTAAGGATAATTTTGTTTCCTGTGCAACACCTTTAGGAATTACATTTTAAAGAGGTTTTCAAGTGTTATTTCAATGAAGCTTTAAGACTGTATAAACATGTCTGCGGAGTGGGAGGGGCCGTGACCTGACGGGGTCAGGGGCATTGTTTAGCGGGACCTTGGGGGGTTGGGGGGGGTTAAGTCCTTCTTTTGAGGGTGGCCTGAATTAAAGGTCAATTCCATGGTAATTTATGAGACACACAATGAAGACACACAATGGGTAGCAGTGGAAGAAAACATCTTTCATTACTACTGAACAGTCTTAGTCTAAAATTAGTGTATTTCATCTATTTTATTTAATGTTTCTGTGTGTCGTTGCAGAGAGAAGGTCAATGCAGCTGACAGAAGTTGATTTTTACCTTCATTTTTTCAATCCCCATTGGCTGGGGAGTGGGAGGGGGCGGGACCTGACCGGGTTGGGTGTGTGGTTTAGCGGGACCTTGGGGGGTTGCTTTTAAGTTCTTCTTTTGAGGGGGACAAGGTCAATGTCATGGTAATTTATGAGGATGCACAATGGGTAGCAGTGGAAGAAAACATCTTTTATTACTACTGAACGGTCTTAGTCTAAAATTAGTCTAAAACATAAGTTATATTTCTGGTAACCAGAATACCCCTTTAACAGTGTCATTCACAGTGCTCTGCCCCTTTAGAGCAGTGAAGAGAAATGGCTGGGTTGTTATTTAGCTGAACTCCTCTGCTGGCTGCTAATTACCTGGCTTGGTTGTTATGGAAACCGATATGTATGTGGAGAAAATGGCAGTTGGGATTTAAAGTGAAATGCATCCAGGCTAATATTGGCTAATGGAGATCATATTTTGGGAATATCTCGGGAACTGTACGTCCTAGAGAGCTGAGACCTGGTCTAAAACCTTCCCGGACACCTGATGTACCTGTGTGCCAAATTTGGTGAAAATCGGTCCAGTAGTTTGGTCGCGCATAGGGAATAGACAGACAGTCAGACATCAACTCATTTTATATATATATATATATATATATATATATATTTACAATGGGGAAAAAAGTATTTAGTCAGCCACCAATTGTGCAAGTTCTCCCACTTAAAAAGATGAGAGCGGCCGGTAATTGACATCATAGGTAGACCTCAACAATGAGAGACAAAATGAGAAAAAAAATCCAGAAAATCACATTGTCTGATTTTTAAGAATTTATTTTCAAATTATGGTGGAAAATAAGTATTTGGTCACCTACAAACAAGCAAGATTTCTGGCTCTCACAGACCTGTAACTTCTTAAGAGGCTCCTCTGTCCTCCACTCATTACCTGTAGTAATAGCACCTGTTTGAACTTGTTATCAGTATAAAAGACACCTGTCCACAACCTCAAACAGTCACACTCCAAACTCCACTATGGTGAAGACCAAAGAGCTGTCGAAGGACACCAGAAACAAAATTGTAGACCTGTACCAGGCTGGGAAGACTGAATCTGCAAGAGGCAAGTAGCTTGGTGTGAAGAAATCAATTGTGGGAGCAATAATTAGAAAATGGAAGACACACAAAACTACTGATAATCTCCCTTGATCAGGGGCTCTACGCAAGATCTCACTCCATGGGGTCAAAATGATCAGAAGAACTGTGAGCAAAAATCCCAGAGCCACACAGGGGGACCTAGTGAATGACGTACAGAAAGCTGGGGCCAACTTAACAAAGGCTACCGTCAGTAGCACACTACACCGCCAGGGACTCAGATCCTGCAGTGCCAGACGTGTCCTCCTGCTTAAGCCAGTACATATCTGGGCCTGTCTGAAGTTTTTTAGATAGCATTTGGATGTTCCAGAGGAGTATTGGGAGATTGTCATGTGGTCAGATTAAAGCAAAGTAGAACTGTTTGGTAGAAACACAACTCATCGTATTTGGAGGAGAGTGAATGCTGAGTTGCATCAAAAGAACACCATACCTACTGTGAAGCATTGGGGTGGCAACATCATGCTTTGGGGCTGTTTCTCTGCAAAGGGACCAGGACGACTGATCCGTGTACATAAAAGAATGAATGGGGCCATGTATCATGTACCTTGATGTATGGCAGACGGGCACAGATAATTTTCTGTACAAAATTATCTGCCAAGAATCTCACATTTACAATGTAGCGCTAGCATCGTGTAGATGGTGAGTATGGCAATATTATATGTACTCAATTTATTGTCTGTGTTCGCAGAGTGCTGTTGCATTTTTTATGTTTTGCCATGTATCATGAGATTTTGATTTTGAGTGCAAACCTCCTTCCATCAGCAAGGGTATTGAAAATGAAACGTGGCTGGGTCTTTCAGCATGACAATGATCCCAAGCACACCGCCAGGAAGGAGTGGCTTCATAAGAAGCATTTAAAGGTCCTGGAGTGGCCTAGCCAGTCTCCAGATCTCAACCCCATAGAAAACCTTTGGAGCGAGTTGAAAGTCCGTGTTGCCCAGCGACAGCCCCAAAACATCACTGCTCTAGAGGAGATCTGCATGGAGGAATGGGCCAAAATACCAGCAACAGTGTGTGCCAACCTTGTGAAGACTTACAGAAAATGTTTGACCTCTGTCATTGCCAACAAAGGATATATAACAAAGTATTGAGAAGAACTTTTGTTATTGACCAAATACTTATTTTCCACCATAATTTGCAAATAAATTCTTTAAAAATCAGACAATGTGATTTTCTGGATTTGTTTTCTCATTTTGTCTGTCATAGTTGAGGTCTACCTATGATCTCAATTACAGGCCTCTCTCATCTTTTTAAGTGGAAGAACTTGCACAATTGGTGGCTGACTAAATACTTTTTTCCCCACTGTATATAAATATATATATATATATATATATATATATATATATATATATATATACAGGGCTTTCAGTGACAGAATTCGCAGGTTTCAAAGGTTTAAAAGTTTACACACAATGACATCAAAGTTGAAGAGTCACTTTAACCCTTTCAGTACCGAGCCACTTTTCACCTTAAATCCCAGGCCGATTTTTGCAAATCTGACATGTGTCACTTTATGCGGTAATAACTTTAGAATGCTTTAACTTATCTAGGCCATTCTGAGAATGTTTTCTCGTGATACATTGTACTTCATGACAGTCATAAATTTGAGTCAATATACTTCACCCTTATTTATGAAAAAATCCCAAATTTACCAAACATTTGGAAAAATTAGCAAATTTCCAAATGTCAATTTCTCTACTTTTAAAATACATAGTAATACCTCCAAAAATAGTTATTACTTTACATTCCCCACATGTCTACTTTATGTTGGCATCATTTTGTACATGTCATTTTATTTTTTTAGGATGTTAGAGGGCTTAGAAGTTTAGAAGCAATTTTTCAAATTTTCAACAAAATTTTTCAAACCATATTTTTGAGTACCAATTCAGTTATAAAGTGATTTTGTGAGGCTTACCTAATGTAAGCCCCTCATAAATTAACCCATTTTAGAAACTACACCCCTCAAGTTATGAAAAACTTATGTTACAAACTTTATTAACCCTTGAGGTGTTCCACAAGAATTAAAGGAAAATGGAGGTGAAATTTCTAAATTTCACTTTTTTGGTAGATTATTCATGTTAATAATTTTTTTCTTGCAACACAGCAAGGGTTAACAGCAAACTAAACCTCAATATACATTGCTCTGATTCTGCAGTTTACAGAAATACCCCATATGTGGTGGTAAACGTCTCTATGGGTTTGTGGCAGTGGTCAGAAGCAAAGGAGCGCCATATGGATTTTGGAGGCAGATTTTGCTAGAATAGTTTTTAGGCACCATTTTGTAATTGTGAGACCCTGACGTACCCCTACAGTGGAAACCCTCAAAGAGTGACCCCATTTTGTAAACTACACCCTTCAATGAATATATTAAGGGGGGTATTGGCCACTTTAACCACCTAAGTGTTTTACGGAATTTGGAAACACTTGGCTGTGAAAATGAAAAGTTTAATTTCTTCCAATAAAATGTTGCTTTAGCCCCAAATTTTTCATTTTCACAAGGGGTAACAGGAGAAAAGCACCCCAAAATTTGTTACTCATTTTCTCCTGAATACGGCAACATCCCATATGTTGTGGGAAACTGATGTGGGGGCACATGGCAGGACTCAAAACAGAAGGAGCGCCATATGGATTTTACAACACAGATTTTGATGGATTGGTTTGTGGGAGCCATTGATTTTTATTTTTTTCAGTTATTGTCTTATGTGGGGGCTCATTTTTTGGGGGACGAGATGGCGGTTTGATTGGTACCATTTTGGGGTACATAAGACTTTTTGATCGCTTGGTATTACACTTTTTGTGAGTCAAGGTGAAAAAAATAGCTGTTTTGGCATGGTTTTTTAAAACATTTTTTTACAACATTCACCTGGGGGGCTATCTCATGTAATATTTTTATAGAGCAGGTTTTTACGGACGCGGCGGTACCCAATATGTCTAACTTTTTTATTTTTGGAAAGTTTTACACATTAGATTTATTTTTGAACAGAATAAAATCTATTTTTGTGTTGCCATTTTCAGAGAGCCATATTTTTTTAAATTTTTCGGGCGATTATCTCAGGTAGGGTATCATTTTTGCAGGACAAGATGACGGTTTGATTGGTACCATTTTGGGTTAAATAAGCCTTTTTGATTGCCTGCTATTACACTTTTTGTGAGGCAAGAGGGGAAAAATGGTTGTTTTGGCATAGTTTTTTTATTTTTATTTTTTGCAGCATTCGCCTAGGGGGCCATCTCATGTAATATTGTTATAGAGCAGGTTGTTACGGAAGCGGCGGTACCCAATATGTCTAACTTTTTTATTTTTGGAAAGTTTTACACATTAGATTTATTTTTGAACAGAATAAAATCTTTTTTTTGTGTTGCCATTTTCAGAAAGCCATATTTTTTTGGGTATCATTTTTGCGTTTGATTGTTACAATTTTGGGATAAATACGCCTTTTTGATCGCCTGCTATTACACTTTTTGTAAGGGAAGGTGACCAAAAAATGTCTGTTTTGGCAATTTTTTTTTTCTGCGTTCACCTGGCGGGGTGGATGATGTGATATTTTTATAGAGCGGGTCGATACGGACGCAGCCATACCTAATATGTTTATCTTCTTGCACCCGCCCGATCAGAGCGCCATACATGTGCGGCGCTGGGACTTGTGACCCGGCTTTTTGCGCCGTACATGTACGGCGCTGGGAGTCTAAGGGTTAAGTAGCAACAAATGTAAATAACAACAAAAATACAGTAAAAATACAAAAGTTCATGCCCCCTGGGCTCTAGCTAAAACCCTACCTTAAAACTTCAGTATAACCAGGAGTTCATGCTTCTCACAGCAAGTATTTGCACCTTTTCAGGCTCTGACTTCTACTAAATCCTCCAGCCCTGTATTCTTCCTCCAGTAATGAGCCCCAGCAGCTCTACCTGGGCTGCTGTAAGCTAGAACAAAATGGTGTAGTGAGGAGGGAATGGCAGATCCCACTACCAATTCTGCCTGTCATTCCATAACAAACACACAAAAGACCTCAGCAAACAACAATTTGCTGAGGCAAACCCAGCTTTCCTGGATTTTTTTGTCACCCTACTAGGCAGACAAGGGGAGATATATAACCCATCCAATACCTTTTCAGACACCATGTTAAAATATACAGTACAGACTAGAGATGAGCGAGCACTAAAATGCTTGGGTGCTCGTTATTCGAGTCGAACTTTTCCGGATGCTCGGGTGCTCGTTTCGAATAACGAACCCCATTGAAGTCAATGGGAGACTCGAGCATTTTTGCAGGGGACCAAGGCTCTGCCTAGGGAAGGCTTGGTGAAAACCTGGAAACCTCAGAAAATGATGGAAACACCACGGAAATGGACAGGAAACAGCAGGGGCGGCATGCATGGATGCCTCTAAAGGCTGCCTAATCCCACCATTACCCCAAATTCTCCTAGTGGGGCATGTGTGGTATCAATTCTTCTCAGTTTAAAATCGTATATGTACCCTATCTTGGGACCATATATTTCATGGATTTTTTTAACACGGAAAAGGAAAACGAGCTTGCTCTGGCCAGGGGAGTGTCTTTTCTACTGCAGCTAAGGGGACGTGTCCATGCTCTGCCTATCACAGGTCAGGAGCCAATTAAAAGAGGAACCAACAAAAATCAGTATAATATCTAATACGTCCCCTATCCGGGTAAATTGTTTGGAGAGAGGGCCTGTAGGTGGGGGCAGGCTGGGGGGAAGGAGGTTGAGCTGGAAGAGCCAGAGGAGTGCCCCCTGGGCTAGCGTGTGTGGTGGTGACCACAGCCGGATGTAGTTAGAATGACGACGCAGGACCCCAACAAGTGTGGTATGTCTTCTATGTATACTACTCAGTTTAATACTGTATATGGCAGCTATCCGGAAAAATAGTTTGGAGAGAGAGAAAGATAGGAAAAAGACGTAAATTGTTTGGAGAGAGGGCCTGTAGGTTGACCTCCGAAAAAATTGTTTGGAGAGAGGGCCTGTAGGTGGACCTCCGGAAAAATTGTTTGGAGAGAGGGCCTGTAGGTTGACTTCTGGAAAAATTGTTTGGAGAGAGGGCCTGTAGGTGGACCTCTGGAAAAATTGTTTGGAGAGAGGGCCTGTAGGTGGACCTCCGGAAAAATTGTTTGGAGAGAGGGCCTGTAGGGGGACCTCCGGAAAAATTGTGGTAAAAGAGTGCCAGTTAGACCTCTAAAAAATGGCGTTTTTTTGGTCAGCGTTAGGCAAAGACGACATGGAGGAGGAGTAGGAGGAGTAGAGAAGAGGAATCGGATACATAAGTAATGTTAATCTTTAGCTGCTTTCCCCCGGAGGAGATTTGAATTCCGGTGAAATCCAGGCTTTGTTCATTTTAATAAGTGTCAGCCTGTCAGTGCTGTCAGTTGACAGGTGTTTACGGTTATCGGTGATGACGCCACCAGCTGCACTGAATACTCGCTCTGACAGCGCGCTAGCGGCAGGGCAGGCCAGCACCTCCAAGGCATACAGCGCCAGTTCAGGCCACGTGTCCAGCCTTTGAAACCCAGTAGTTGTATGGAGCAGAGTGATC
>ONZH01009983.1:0-33906 GCA_900303285.1 Rhinella marina | reverse complement strand
TTTTTTTTTTTTTTAATAAAATGGTCAAACAGGGGTCTGGGGGAGTATTTATTTCAATAAAATATTTTATAAGTGTGTGTGTGTTTTTTTTTACAACATTGCAGTTTTAGTAATCACGGCTATCTACAAACAGCCCTGATTTCTAATACTGGGCTTAGTGCTTGCCGGTATGGCAAGCACTAACCCCAACATCTATTACCTCGGCACACACCGCCACCAGGGGTGTCGGGAAGAGCCGGGTACCCGCAGGACCGGACCTTCTAAATTTAGGGTCCGGTTCTGGGGCAGCTGCAGGCTGGTACCATTAGGCTGGGAAGGGCCAATAACCGTGTCCCTTCCCACCCTGGTAGTGCCAGGCTGCCGCTGCTGGTTGTGTCTGGCTGGAGAAGGAAAAAAGAGGGGACCCCACGCCATTTTTTAAAATTATTTAATTATTTTTGGGAAAAAAATGCAGTGAAAAATTAAGATTGATGGCCTGCTGGTGAGCTGACCGTTGAAAACATTATGGTTGAGGGCCTGCTGGTGAGCAGACACTTGAAAACATTATGGTTGAGGGCCTGCTGGTAAGCAGACCCTTGAAAACATTATGGTTGAGGGCCTGCTGGTGAGCAGACACTTGAAAACATTATGGTTGAGGGCCTGTTGGTGAGCAAACCCTTGAAAACATTATGGTTGAGGGCGTGCTGGTGAGCAGACCCTTAAAAACATTATGGTTGAGGGCCTGCTGGTGAACAGACCCTTGAAAACATTATAGTTGAGGGCCTGCTGGTGAGCAGAGCCTTGAAAACATTATGGTTGAGGGCCTGCTGGTGAGCAGACCCTAGAAAACATCATGGTTCATGGCCTGCTGGTGAACGCAGCCGAATAAGTAGTTTCATACAGTATGATGGAGGAAGAATAGGACGAGAATAGGAAGGGGTACATGAGAAAACAGTGTATTCAATACACCCGAAAAGTGTTCAGCCGCTTTCCTGTGGTGGGGTAGCGAAGTCAGGGGCAATCCAGGCCTTGTTCTTCTTGATAAGCGTCAACCTATCAGCATTGTCAGTTGACAGGCGAATGCGCTTATCAGTAATTATGCCCCCAGCGGCCCTAAATACCTGCTCAGACAAAACGCTGGCGGCAGGGCAGGCCAGCACCTCCAAGGCATAGAGCGCCAGGTCGGGATACGTGTCCAGCTTTGACACCCAATAATTATAAGGCACAGAGGGATCGCTGAGGACGTTGACACAGTCAGCTAGGTACTCCTTTACCATCTTCCAAAACTTTTCCCTCCTTGTCACACTAGGAGGCTCATCAGAGTGAGGCTGCTGGCGGGGTGTCATGAAAGTGTCCCAGGCCTTGGAGAGTGTCACCTTGCCTTTGTTGGAACTGCTGTGTGTTCCCCTCGTCTCCCCTCCTCGGGTGGCCAAGGAACTACGTACTCTGCCGCCTGTGTTCTCAGCTGGAAATTTTTGGACCAATTTTTCTACAAGGGCCTTCTGGTATTGCACCAATTTAGTTGTCCTTTCCGTCACAGGAATGAGAGATGAGAAGTTCTCTTTGTAGCGGGGGTTGAGAAGGGTGAACAACCAGTAATCGGTGTTGCCTAATATGCGTATAACGCGAGGGTCACGGGAGAGGCAGCCTAGCATTAAGTCAGCCATGTGTGCCAGAGTCCCAACAGACAAGGTTTCGCTCTCCTCACCAGGAGAATGACCCTCAATCTCCTTCTCCTCATCCTCGTCCTCCTCTTCGGCCCATCCACGCAAATCTGCTGTGGGTACTACCCTGTGTAGCGGTGGCAACCGTCTCATGCTCCTCCTCCTCCTCCAATTGGCGCTGAGAAAATGAACCGAAGGTGGTCTGGCTATCGCCCTGTGTAGGGTCTTCCCCCTTTTCCACGCGCAAAGCGTTCGTCTTTATTGAGAGCAGTGAGGTTTTACACAGAAGTGGGATGGTTACGCTGATAATTGCATTATCGCTGCTCACCATCTGTGTAGATTCATCAAAGTTGCGTAAAACCTCACAAAGGTCAGACATCAATGCCCACTCGTCGCTTCTGAATAGTGGAAGCTGACTTGAAAGGTGCCGACCGTGTTGCAGCTGGTACTCCACTACTTCCCTCTGCTGCTCACATAGCCTGGCCAACATGTGGAAGGTGGAGTTCCACCGTGTGCTCAGGTCCTACAGCAGTCGGTAAGCTGGCAAGTGAAGGCGCTGCTGCAGCGTTGCCAGGCCGGCTGAAGCTGTAGGTGACTTCCTGAAATGGGCACACAGGCAACGCACCTTCACCAGTAGCTGAGTCAAATGGGGGTAGGTTTTCACAAAACGCTGCACCACCCTGTTGAAGACATGGGCCAGGCATGGTATGTGTGGGAGGTTGCCCAGCTCCAAAGCGGCCACCAAGTTGCGGCCGTTATCAGACACAACCATTCCTGGCTATAGGTTGAGTGGGGAGAGCCACAGCTCAGTCTGGTCCCTTATGCCTTGCCACAGCTCAGCGGCGGTGTGCTGTTTGTCACCCAGGCAAATCAGCTTTAGCACAGCCTGTTGCCGCTTCCCCACTGCTTGCTACACTGCTTTCAGCTACTCACTGAAGTCTGACTGGTGCTGCAAGATTGTAATTCTACAGTGGAAGTGGAGGAGGAAGCGGAGGAGGAGAAGGAGGGGTTACAGCCGCTAATGTAGGTGGTGGCGGAAATACGGACGGAACTAGAGCCTGCAATCCTTGTCGTCTGTAGCACCTGTGCCATCCCAGGGGACGACTCGCTCCCAGCCTCCACAATGTTCACCCAGTGTGCCGTCAGGGAAATGTAGCGTCCCTGGCCACAAGCACTTGTCCATGTGTCAGTTGTTAAGTGGACCTTCCCCGTAACTGCGTTGGTAAGGGCACGGGTTATGTTTCGGGACAAATGCTGGTGTAAGGTGGGGATGGCACAACGTGAAAAATAGTGGAGGCTGGGGACTGCGTATCGAGGGACAACCACCGCCATCAGGCTGCGAAAAGCCTCGCTGTCCACCAGCCTAAATGGCAACATTTCCAGGGCCAGCAATTTTGAAAGTTGCGCGTTTCAAAATTGGTTGGCAGAGGTTGCAAACGACAATTCTTTTATCGTCAGCACTCTCCTCAAAAAACCGCCAGACTGTGGAACACCTACCCCTTGGCAAAGGAGATTGCCGCAAGAGTGTGCTGCCAGAAACAGTCACAGGCCTGGTTAGTGTGGCTTGCCTTCTCCCTCTTGCCCACGGCCTCTTGCAGCCTATTGCGGTGCTGCGGATTCCTCCCCCTCTGTACTGCTGTCCTGCTCGGCTTGCCACCTTGCCAGGTTGGGTCAGCTATTTCATCGTCCACCACCTCCTCTTCCACTTCCTCACTCTTCTCCTCCTCCTGACATGGTGAACGAACGATAACCTGACTTAACTGCATCTCATCCTCATCATCAACCTCTTTAGACGCTAATTGCCTTTGACTTATTGGCAACTGTGTCTCATCATCATCATCATCATCATCCCCCTCGGGAGAAAATGCTTGTCCTTCCTCACCCTTATCTTCTTCAGACTGTGGATGATCAAGAGGTTGAGAATCAGGGTAAAATATCTCCTCATGTGCCACTTCAGGCGAGCTTGGCGACAGGCCCAAATCAATGAACGGTGATGAAAAAAACTCTTTGGAATAACTGAATGTGGGATCATTTCTTTGCCCAAATTCGGAATGGTGGGAGGAAGTAGGATCAGGGTGAGGATGTGGTTGCCCAGACTCTTGGCTACTGAGACCGGACTTTGTGGAAGAGAGGGTGGTGCTTAACCGACTGGAAGCACTATCACCTGCAATACAACCAACTACCTGCTCGTGCTGGTGTGGCTGCAGGAGTTGTGTCTTGCGACGCATATTTATATATGTGCAGTTTTGTCCCAGTTACAGTAGTGAAGATTTTTATTACGTGTCTGATCAGAAAAATTTCACATAATGTCAATTGTGTAGAATGCGCTAACGTTAACCAGTAGACAGAGCGCAGGTACTGTCGCCTAAATTAACGGTAGAAACAATGACAACTGATGTAAACTATATAGACAACTGAAAGGCTATAATGCACAGGCTGTGCACGTACTGCTAGTGTCAGTCACACTTGCGTTCTTTTTTTCCAAAAATTTGACCCAAAATTAACACAAAAAAAAATAAAAAAATAAAAATAGAACTATGGACTTTGGTGTCTTTTGAACACAAAAAATAGCCCTGCCTAGCTAAATTCTATTCCTACAGTATACATGCCTCCTTGGGCAATTTATCTGCAGACGCAAATTAGGAAATGCAGCCTAAATTAACGGTAGAAACAGTGACAACTGATGTGAACTATATAGACAACTGAAAGGCTATAATGCACAGGCTGTGCACGTACTGCTAGTTTCAGGCACACTTGCGTTCTTTTTTTCCCCAAATTTGACCCCAAATTAACACACACAAAAAACTAAAATTGAACTATGGACTTTAGGTGTCTTTTGAACAGAACTAGCCCTGCCTATCCAAATCTTTTCCCTACAGAAGTACCTCCTTGCGCAAAAGTTACACAGCAAAACGCAAAAGAGGTACTGCAGTTGAGCAAGGCTCTGGCTTCCTGGTGGATGATGAGGATGGCAAGGAGTACTTTGTGGGCCACAGGCTGCCCCAACCCCGCCACAGCCTATACCTGGGGTATCAGGTAGAATACACCCCCATGGCATCCCTGAAAGGCCCCTTTGCTACTGGAGTTACCTTATTATCTAAGCTCCTGGTTCCTGCATCAGCATCTGAAGTTTGGCTGGAGGAACCACCAGGCGAAGGACACGTGCGCTGCCTACAGGAGTCACCAGATGGCAACCTCCGTTTCAGGGAGAAGCTGGGGCTTCTTCCCTTGATGCAACCTTGCCTCAACTGCTGCAGCCAGAAGTCCTTACCCCTGCTGTCCAGGCAGGAGAATCCAGAAAAGTAAAGGCTCAAGTGGCTGCAGCGCTCACCTGCGTGACCACCACCCAGGCCCAGTCAAGTCTGACTTCTGGCAGAAGAGTAATAAAGGATGACAGTCACTTAAGTTTCACTGCTGTTTCAATTTATTTTAGTTGGCAATCTTGTGTTAACGTTTTCGGCCTATCTAGGCCTTCATCAGACACTTTGCCGCAGTATTGGTCCTGAATATAGATGCGGGCGCTGTAGGTACATGTAAGTAAAGAGGAAGGCGCCTTCCTCTTTACTTACATGTACCTACAGCGCCCGCATCTATATTCAGGACCAATACTGCGGCAAAGTGTCTGATGAAGGCCTAGATAGGCCGAAAACGTTAACACAAGATTGCCAACTAAAATAAATTGAAACAGCAGTGAAACTTAAGTGACTGTAATCCTTTATTATTGTACTACGGGGTGGGAACCCTATGGCAGTCCGAAGCAGAGTGCTTCAGAAATAAGAATAAAAACACATCTTTCTGGCAGAAGAGGGCAGTGGAGCTCAACCACGGCAGCCAGCTTGGCCTACAGGAGGCAGCAGCATCCTCTGATCTCATTCAGTAGTAGTTCAAGCGAGGAGGACTTCAGGTCCCTCATCTGAGGAACTCTTTTACTGGCTGATTTAAAGGACACCTCTGGAGGACCTATGGAAGCCACAACATGGACTGCACCTGATGGGTGAGAGCTAATTGGCACTTGTTTTGTTTGTTTAGTTTTCATTGCCCCCTGTTTGACTCTCACCCAGATGGACATGGCTTGTCAGGACTCCACCCCATTCTGCAGAAAATTCCCAGCTACACCTAAGCGCACCTATTCGCCCCCCCCCCCTTCTCAGGTTATTTGGGAGCCTCCTTTGCAAAGAAGGTTCTCTATTTGCTGCTATTTTATATTATCTCAAGTGAATTACAATTGAATTTTGGACTGTGTTCCAGTGTTTTATCATGCCAAGCAGCCACAAGGAGAGACTCAAATGTATATATGAGTCTATTATGCTAGCAAATGTGAAATTGATTGCACTAAAATATTTGCATAATTGTCTTTGCAGTATTTTAGCAATAATGTTTTTACAGGTTCAGCAACGTTCAAGCACTTTAGCCCATTGTGTGCATTCTTTTCAGGTACTGCAATGTGTCCTTGCACTTGTGTCCTTGTGTCAATGCACTTATTGTACGGTGTTTTTTAGTAAATTATGCACTCAGCCGGATAGCTAACAGTGAGCACCTTACTTTTCTACCTCATATGGACTGCCTCTAAAGACTGTACACCATGGCCTAGCCTCGTGTGTATGAGGCAATCGCGAGTCAATAGTACGCTAAGGATTCATACGCACTTTGTGCGCTAATGCTTACGTATTGTGTACTTTTAACAACACTGACTGTATGTTCGGAATTTGTGCAGGAATGTTCACAAAACAGTGATTATTTTTTAACGCAAATTTGACCAAATAAATTCGTATTAAAAATGAAAATTCTTTGATTATTCGCAGCTGGGAATTTTGGATGATTTGCTCATCTCTAATCATGGGCATCACCGCATGCAAAAAACCCTTGTTCTATGGCAAATTGTGAAACGGAAAAAAAGTCAAAATGGCGAATTTGCTGTTTTTTGGTCACTTCACCTCCAACATAAAAAGTGATCCAAAAGTCATACACACCTCAAAATGGTATCAATGAACAGTGCAGATCGTTCCGTGAAAAATTAGCCCTCACAAAGCTCTATACACATAACTAAAAAAGTTATAGGGGTCAGAATATGACAATAAAAATGAAAAGTATTTTTTTTTTCAAGACTTAAAGGTATTGTCCAAGTTATGGAAAAAAAAATATAGCACTGTAAATCTGATGGGTAGCAATATATAACTAAGTTCAGCAAGTTTTAGGCAAAAAAAAATCTATATTTCCTCATTTCCCTGGTTCTCTTCTGGCCTTTGTTTACATGCAGTAATAACAATCTCTGCCCCTCCCCCCTTCTCTGCAAAGGCAGTGAATATAAGTGCTGTGAGTACATGTCTGCCTGCTGGGATACTCAGCAGCATGTTGTTTGTGTAGGACTACAAGTCCCAGCTGTACAATGACACTGCTCATACACACAGGAAATTCTCCCTTACTGTTCTTGTACAATACAATTCCTCTATAGCTCCTTGCCCAGCATTTGTCTCCTCTCACTGCTGCAGCTACTATTTGTTATAAAGCCTTGAGCCCTCAGTGTGTTCTGGCTGAAGGGGTCAATGTTTTATCTGAAGGAATCCAGGGAGAGAGCAGATAGCAGGAGTCCGGCAAAGAAAGGGGGCGTGGCCAGTGACGTCTCGTGTACAGACTGTTATCTGAACTCTGAGGCTTGTACACGAAACATCACAGACCAGGGAGATAAGGTGACATCACAGGTCATGTGACCCTCAGTCAACTCTGAGAAACCAGCAGCTTTAGAAACACAAAGTATATGGGAAAGTTGTTATACCTGACAAGTTAGAAACATATAAAGAACAAAAAAATAACTCGGACAACCCCTTTAAAGTATTAAACCACAAGAAAAACCACTACAAATGTGATATCACCATAATCGTACTGACCTGAAGAATGAAGAGTACAAGTCAGTTTTACAGTATAGTGAACAATGTAATAACAAAGTCCATAAAACTGTGGGGAATTGCCATTTTTCCAATTCCACCACAATTGGAATTTTTTCCAACTTCCCATTACACTCCATGTAATATTAAGGGTGCCATTAGAAAGTACAACTCGTCCCACAAAAACAAGTCCTCTTAAGTCTGTGTGAACTGAAAAAAAAAAACCTATGGCAAGGAGTAAAAAACAAAAATGCATAAATGGAAAATTGCCCCATCATCATATGTGATGCTTTTTGTGTCTCAAAAATATATACATGATATATGTTCTCATACTGTAACTTTCAAATATAATGGATTTTGGCGTCTGTCTGTCGGTCCCGGGATGTCTGAAGTATGTCCCGATTGTAAAGGTGAAGTAATCGTGTTTCTTGAGCAAGAGAGCACACAGACTGAGGATCATGGGGGAGGGGGAGATGTAAACTATATAGTACGCAGCAAAAGGCGTGGGGCAGAGGGTGGTACCAGGGTCACATAGTGGGTGGGACCAGGGACAGCTACTGAGGGGGCTAGGAATAGATCAGTGGCATCTAATTAAGATTTATGCTATGGGACCCAATAATTTCTATGTAAACCCCAGTACTGGACCATAATGGGTGACAGACACAACAGCTGG
This sequence comes from Rhinella marina, assembly GCA_900303285.1. Lineage (NCBI taxonomy): Eukaryota > Metazoa > Chordata > Amphibia > Anura > Bufonidae > Rhinella > Rhinella marina. The sequence continues at coordinate 25,708 of ONZH01009983.1, read as the reverse complement.
ACTCAAACCTTAATTTTGGGCCCAAGTCTGGCTGCTGTGTCTGTCATGCATTATGGATCAGATAGCATTCCCCGGTCTGTGGTATCCCCATTAGCAGATGGGATGTAGTGAAGGCATCATGCGTGCTGGGCTGATTAGGAGAACGCACAAGCTGGGGATCATTCTCCATCATGTTTGCTCTCCTGCTCAGCTCAGCAGTTGTGATGATGTCACTGTATTACACCTGCTGCTGGGGAAAGCATGTTGTGCTCTGTTCATTGAGGTAACAGGGCTAGGTGAGAATTACTATTTTAATTTTATTAACACAACAGGGGCAGCACCACTGTAAGGGGGGCACTAAGGGGAGCCTACTGTGTTTGGACAGTAAAGGGGCATAACTACTGGGAAGGAGTATTAAAGAGTATTGCGATTGTATGGGGGCACTAAGGGAGCATTCTGCTGTGAAGGTAGCAGTATGGGGGCATAACTACTGTGTGAGGGCACGAAGGGGGAAGAACTACTGTGTGGGGAAAATCCACTGCCAGATATGGGGTTTTATTAAGACCGGCATATAAAATGCTGGTCTTAAAAAAGGTGTCCCATAATTCATTAGACTCTACTCCCCAGTTTAGGCTGCATTAATCATTGTGACTTAGAGAATCCACTGTATCATGCTAAGCTACATGGACTGAAGGTGGAGAGGCACGTTTAGAACCCTCTGCATTGAGCAGTAAGAGAGTTTGTCCTTTCCATGTAACTATGAATAGGGGAGGAGGTTACAGAGCAGAGGTTAATTGAATTAAACCATATTGCGTTCACCATTATGATTAGGATTGAGCGAATCAAAGTACCCAAAGTACCCTTTAGTGAAAATTCAGTTTGGTGTGAAGCTAAATTTCCTTATGCTTTGTGTTAACAAATCTGAACAAATTTGAAATGGCGGTTAAAAAAAACATACTCACTTCATCCGGAAAGTAATTAATCACAAAGCAAATTTCTTTGTGACATTTGGCAAAGCAGCTGAATCAAATTTTTGTAAACTTTGCTCATCTCTTATTTTCATCAGTCTTCTGTATCTATTTGCAGCATCCCCCAAACCATGGTATAAATAATAGCTTCTTCGCACCCCAGGTATTGCAATGATTTTTTCAACCTTGTACTTGGAGTTTCACTTCACGAGCCAGTAGACATTTCAGCAAAGAATTTTTTTTTAGTGCCAGGTTCTTTAGTATGACTATATTTTTTCCTTGAAGTATGGATAACTACAGCAAATCTTTAATCATAGCTTGAGCAATGATGCTGTTTAGAATGGAGCAATGCCTCATAACCGTAGGGCTGTGTGCAGTCCTATAGACAACAAAGCAGTGTGTGATGGTGAGCATGCTAAAAGGTTACAGGGCACATACCTGTGAGCGGCATGAAAGTCCTTTTATTTACAGCTTGAGAGATGCTTTCATATATAGATTGCTAGTTGTTAAGTAAAGAGATCACACAGTGGTGATTCTATTATAGTACCTGCATGCACATATCTCTGTGATCTTTAACGGGATTGATTTAAAGTCATTCTTTGGTAATATTTCTGTTTTTCAACAACCCATCTGTTTTCTATAATAAACAATTATGTTGACAAGATCATGTATTTTGCTAAATCAATATGTATACCATATTATGTATCCTGTTTCAAATCCACTTCTCCTTTAGCTCTGGCAGCTCAGGGTATTCAGAACCCAGTGCTCTTTAGGCCAGTGGTGGGACAAAATCTCCTGGTACCCAAAGGCAGGGGTTTCAAAGTGTGTATTCTGCTTGGTCCCAGATTACAGTAAATGCCTGTCTCACAGTGACCATCTATTCCTATGTAAGAGATGCTGGTCACTTACCATAGGGCACATCATATCCCAGCATCTGCAACATTAGGAGAAACTTGGACACAGTGTCCAATAGCCTGTAGAAAGAACAAAGCAAGTTAGTTAAAAAAAAAAAAAAACTGCCCCCCCCATCAATGGCACCCTAGATGAGCGCCAACTCTGCCCACATCTTACTACAGTCCTGCTGCATGCCTAAAATGGTGACAGCAGTCATGCATAACTTTTATTGAGTCCATTCTATCAAAAGGTACATCAAACAAAAGATAAATAAATAAAATAAATTGAGGGGGTCAGGCGCTAATCATCTGCGCACTTGTAGACACTGTCCTATTCCTAAATATAGTGTTATAGGTGCTGGAGGTCGTTTGAAACCAAATATCAAGGTGAGTGCTAGCTTCCTGACTATAAGCTTTCCCTCAAGAATGCTATTCTACAGGCAAGGGAAACCCTATGTGGCTGTAGTCGGAGCACTCGCCCTTAAAAGGGCGACCCCCCTGCCGCTGGAACCTAGGACCTGTCTAACGTGACCCTTCCTACATGCTACCAGAACCCTCGACGCGTTTCCTCTAAGCAACGGTTCATCAGGAGGCTGTTTAGCAGAGTGGCAGCATAACAGCAGTGGCAGTGGCCAAAGTTTACAAGTTTCCATCCCTTATACAAGAATCAGTTCTTTCTTTTGATAAAAATGACATGTAGAAGAGATAATCTGTAGTTTAAAAGAGTTGTCTCACTTCAGCAAATGGAATTTATCATGTGGAGAAAGTGAATACAAGGCCCTTACTAATGTATTGTGATTGTTCATATTGCCTACTTTGCTGTTTTGATTCAATTTTCCATCACATTACACGCTGCTTGTTTCCAGGTGTTATGGCCACCCTGTAATCCAGCAGTGGGGGCCGTGCTTGCACACTATAGGAAAAAGCGCCGGCCTCTCTGGTGGCTTAGACCATGAGAGTGAGCTTAGGCACGTATGCGCAGCAGCTCCCGTCCTGGCCACCTTGTATCTGTGCTCCTTCAAAGGAGTTGTCTCAAAAGTGATAACTCCTTTCAGATTAAAATTGGCATAAAGCTGCTTTCTGGGCGGGGGAAGCCAATACCCACCAGAGAAATGGAGTATTAGATGGTAGCCATTCTGATCAATGACCATGTAATTCATGGACTGCTTAAGCAAAAAAGAAAGGGCAAAAAGGCATATATGTATTTTGTATTTGTACACGAGATAAAAATAGTTGTAGGCTGAATATATGGAGAACTATCAATATTGAAGAGACAAATATTAGTTGCAACCCATGTCCCAATCCTTTTATCCACTTTGAAATAGGAGGGAAATATCACTGATGTAATGGAGCGAGGACACGGCTTGCGTCCTCATTTCCATGGTAACCTGGGGTGGGGAGGACCTGGCGGCGTGCGCTTCCCTGCACGGCTAGCGTCCTCCATCCCCTAGGCAATGAGCAGGCGGGGCATGTGAGCGGATAAGTCAGCGCTCAGCTATATTGAATGTGGTGATTAGGGTCATGTGACGCTGGTCATGTCACATGACCCACTTGTTGGTCTATTTAAACAGGCAACCTGCTGGCCACAGGTTGCCTTTCATTGGTCCTACTACCCTTCACCAACGTTTGAGTACCATTGCGACTTCTGTTACCTGACTACGGCTTTGAATTTGACCTTGTTCTTGTTTTCCCCTTTGTACTACGTGATCTCTTGGCTCCTGACTTCGGCTAGTATTTTGACCTCGCTCTCATGTTACCCCTTGCACTGACGTTACCTCTCGGTTTCTGACCTCGGCTCGTGTTTGACTCTGCTCCAGTATTATCCCTCAGTATTGACGTGATCTCCTGGCCTTTGACCTCGGTTTGGAGATATTCTATTTCCCGTGTGTTCTGTCTTTTGTCTGTTGTTTTCTTCCTTTGTTCCCCTCCCTATACGTCCCAGCACGTACATAAGCTAGGGACTGCTGTCCAGTTGTACACTGTCGTTTAGGACAGATTGTGCAAGAAGGCAGGGACAATGGTGTAGGTTTGAGTTCAGGTCTGCACTTTTCCCTGAATCTTGACATTATTATTCAAGTTCTGTGTTAGCACTGTGCTGTAAAGTCACTTCTTTTATTAGCTCTGTACTGTGACATCACTGTGTGCATTATCGTTGTATTAAGATGGTGTGCATATAATACAGTGGCATCACTGTGGTTCATAAGCACTAACTGTGACATCACTATGTTTATTATCCCTGTTCTGTAACATCATTGTATTAATCCCATACGGTGACATCGTAATGTGCAGTAACATTTTCCTATGACATTGTAGTGTTTTTTTTTTATACTTGTACTGATAGATGTTTGATTAATACAGTTTTATACCAATACGCACAGTATTAAAAATGTTGTTACTGAGAAAAAAAAAGATTTCCCAGGCAGCGATTGTCTTAAAATAATAAAAGAACACTTAATCATCTATTTCAGCCGGGCAGGTCTTCCTTGTCTCTGCAGCCATGGTGTCATCTTCTTGGGTGTGGCCATGACATGCCCATATGCCTTGAACATTGCTGCAGCCGATCACTGGCCTCAGTGGTAAATGGCACATGACTGCTGTGGATAGTGATTGACTACAGTGGTCAAGTGGGGCATATGTGCATATTATTGGTGCAGTCAAACTAACCAAGTCCAGGATTGGAGCTGTGAAGTTAGAAGTGGTGGGTAGCGAGATAGGTGAGTATATCTCATTTTATTACTTTATGAAAATTCCTTTTTCGGAGTTCTAAATTCCATGTAGCTGTACCTTAAGGCAGAGTGGCCTGGGTATACCTGATTAATAGCGATTCGTGACAAATTAATTCATAACAAATGTAATTTTTTTGCTAACTTCGGTGCAGTTGCCGCATCAGATTTTTCACAACTTCGCTCATCTCTACTTTTCAATTCCTTGCTTTGTGGAACTGTAAGCTAGTGATCATTTCATATTAGCGCAAATCATGTTACACATTTTTTTAGTGTTTGGCATCCATTTCTATTGCACTTGTATGAACTGCTTTTTAACTTCAAGCTAGCATGCAGATCGTTATGTGACATTAAATATCATGTAGTGAAGTTAAGCGCAGTCAATTGCATTCTTTGATTCTGTTTATGTAAACCTACATACAAAAGGCTAACCCCTTTCACATAAATATTATTGTCACTTCTGCATGGTATCATAGTTGTACATTGAAAATTAACATCAGTTGAAATGATGGAATATGTGGTGCTTGTGTTGTTTACATCCAGAGGATAAAAAATCTGTTCAGACATAAATTTCTCACCTCTAAGAATTTGCTACAGTTGCAATTAAAGATAAGTGAATTTCTTGAAATTTATTTTGGGTCTGATTCTAACTATTGTAATCTGTCTGAAGATTCGATTCAGGTATAAATAAATTGGACTCATTTCAAAACTGCTCTAATTGGAGTGAAAATTGATGTATGACACTTGGATGTCTCCTGGGATCTATATTTTTGCTATCTTGTCTTTTTTTATAATTTTTTTTTTAAACAGGTTTTTCTGGGGGGAAAAAGGTACAATTGAAAAATCTCTTCAATCAAAATATATGCAGCTGTTGACACTCAAAATATGCTTATTTGTACTCACTAACTGCATAAAATTTACCACTGTTTTTTTTTAGGGAAAAGGCACAAATGGACAAACTCTGCATCCAAAGTATATACACCACTGTTGACACACTGAAATATATTTATTTATACACTTATTAATTAATAAAATGTGCCAAAAAGGTACAATTTGACAACCTCTGCAACCAAAATATACACTGCTGTTGACACACTGAAATACACTTATTTGTACATTTATTAACTGAAGAAAATGTGTCCCTTTTTAGAAAAATAGGTGCACAACAGGACCATCTGCAAAACCAAAATCTCTGTAATAGGACAATCTCTGCGACTGTTGACAAACTAACATGTGCTAATTTGTACACTTATTAACTACGGAAGATTTGCTACAAGATTTTGGGTAAAAAAGCTTTTGTTAATGCACTAAAATATGCTCAAATATACACTTATTAACTGTAGAAAATTTGCAACAATTTTTTTTTTAAATGTACAATTGGACAACCTGTGTGACCAAAATAGACGCTGCTTTTGAATGACCAAAAAAAAATGCTTATTTCTATACTTAACCCTTTCATGACCAGGCCTAAAAAAGGCCTGAATGTCCAGGCAACTTTTTGTTATTTTGTGCTTGTGGTGATTTAGTGAACCTAACTTTTTTATTTGTTTGACTACCAAAATAATTTTTCATTTTCACACCTTACTTTTTATTAGAATGCTTTTGTAACTGGGGCATCCACAAGAGCCCCAGTTACAGGGAAAACAGCCCCTTCTGGGGGCATTACACACAGGCAGAGTTGATCAGGAGATCCTGCCCGAAACACCTAGTGGTCACGTGACCGCCAAGATTAATAGAGGAAGCAGCTCGACCGCTTCCTGCTCTCCCCCTGCGCTCATGTACTGCTGGCACTGGAGAAGGCAAGAACGGTAATAAATAGAGATGAGCGAGCACTAAAATGCTCGGGTGCTCGTTATTCGAGTCGAATTTTTCCCGATGCTCGGGTGCTCATTTTGAATAACGAACCCCATTGAAGTCAATGGGAGACTCGAGCATTTTTTGCAGGGGACCAAGGCTCTGCCTAGGGAAGGCTGGGTGAAAACCTGGAAGCCTCAGAAAATTATGGAAACACCACGGAAATGGACAGGAAACAGCAGGGGCAGCATGCATGGATGCCTCTGAGGCTGCCTAATCCCATCATTACCCCAAATTCTCGGGCAACAGCCTGGTGGTGACCCTCAAGGCAATTGTGCTCACCCAGACCATAAAAATTTATCGTGGCCCTGTATGGCTGTGACTACAGAGTGACCGAGTTACACTGCAGGAGCAGGCGAAGCACATAAAAATTTATTGAGGCCCTGTATGGCTGTGACTACAGAGTGACCGAGTTACAGTACAAGAGCAGGCGAAGCACATAAAAATTCATTGTGGCCCTGTATGGCTGTGACTACAGAGTGACTGAGTTACAGTTCGGGAGCAGGCGAAGCACATAAAAATTTATCGAGGCCCTGTATGGCTGTGACTACAGAGTGACCGAGTTACAGTGCAGGAGCAGGCGAAGCACATAAAAATTTATCGAGGCCCTGTATGGCTGTGACTACAGAGTGACCGAGTTACAGTGCAGGAGCAGACGAAGCACATAAAAATTTATTGTGGCCCTGTATGGCTGTGACCACAGAGTGACCGAGTTACAGTGTGAGAGCAGGCGAAGCACATAAAAATTTATCGTGGCCCTGTATGGCTGTGACAACAGAGTGACTGAGTTACAGTGCAGGAGCATGCGAAGCACATAAAAATTTAGCGTGACCCTGTATGGCTGTGACTACAGAGTGATCGAGTTACAGTGCAGGAGCAGGCGAAGCACATAAAAATTTATCGTGGCCCTGTATGGCGGCGGTGACAACAGAGTGATTGAGTTAGACTGAGGTAGCAGGTGAACCACCCAAAAAATTAGCACCACCAATGCCTTTGTCCAACTGAGATTGCAGTCAAATGGCTGTAGGTGAGCCTCCCAAAATTTTTTTTTTGGAGTGTGTGAAGTCGACCCTCCAAAAAAAATTTTTTTTGTGTCGGTGGTTGACGATACTGAAAAATTGTTTTAGAGTGTCTGTAGTTGACGCTCCTGAAAAATGGTTTTAGAGTGTCTGTAGTTGACGCTCCGGAAAAATTGTTTGGAGAGAAGGCCTGTAGGTGGCCCTCCGGAAACATTGTCTAAAAAGAGTGCCAGTTGGCCTTCTAAAAAATTCCCTTTTGGGTCAGCGTTTGGCAATGAAGAGGAGGAGGAGGAGTAGAGGAGAGGAATCGGATACATAAGGAATCTTATTCTTTAGCTGCTTTTCCCCGGAGGAGATTTGAATTCCGGTGATATCCAGGCATTGTTCATTTTATTCTCTAGACTGCGGCTAGTGTATCGCACACCTCACAATTGTTCACTGGACTGTAGTTTATATAATTGAGTGAAAAAAAGTATTCTCTAGACTGCGGCTAGTGTATCACACACCTCACAATTGTTCACTGGACTGTAGTTTATATAATTGAGTGAAAAACATGTATTCTCTAGACTGCGGCTAGTGTATCGCACACCTCACAATTGTTCACTGGACTGTAGTTTATATAATTGAGTGAAAAAACGTATTCTCTAGACTGCGGCTAGTGTATCACACACCTCACAATTGTTCACTGGACTGTAGTTTATATAATTGAGTGAAAAACATGTATTCTCTAGACTGCGGCTAGTGTATCGCACACCTCACAATTGTTCACTGGACTGTAGTTTATATAATTGAGTGAAAAAATGTATTTTATAGACTGACGCTGCTGTACAGCACACCTCACAATCATTCACTGGACTGTAGTTTATATAACTGAGAAAAAAACATAGTCTTTATATGGCGGCTATTTTGCCGCAAAGCATCCATTTTTCACTGGACTGTAAGACATATAACTGCGAGAAAATACGTATTGTATAGACTGACACTGCTGTACAGCACACCTCACGATTGTTCACTGGACTGTAGTTTATATAACTGAGAAAAAAACATAGTCTTTATACGGTGGCTATTTTACCGCAAAGCACTTCGTTTTTCACTGGACTGTAAGACATATAACTGCAAGAAAATACGTATTTTATAGACTGACGCTGCTGTACAGCACACCTCACAATTGTTCACTGGACTATAGTTTATATAATTGAGTGAAAAAAACGTATTCTCTAGACTGCGGCTAGTGTATCGCACACCTCACAATTGTTCACTGGACTGTAGTTTATAGACTGCACTACAGATCCCAGTAAGCCAAGGTACAGCAGCAGCAAAAATGAGTACTGAGAGGACTATGGGCAATTTCATTGGGGTCTGTGTGGACCATGTGCTGTCCCATTTCTGCCACCAGTGCACAGTGTGCAGCCAAGATGGCGGTAGCTGCACTACAAGTCCCAGCCAGCAGTCGAGAGGAGGACAAAAAAAAAAATGTCGTTGTAGCCCTTAGAAGGAGCGTTGGGTTCTTTGTGGATGATTCCTGCCTAACCAGATTCTAATTTCACGCCCTAATAGTGTGCAGCCAAGATGGCAGTAGCTGCACTACAAGTCCCAGCCAGCAGCCAGGAGGAGACCAAAAAAAAAAACGTAATTGTAGCCCTTAGAAGGGCTGTTGGGTTCTTTGTGGGTGATTCCTGCCTAACCAACAACTAAATTCAGGCCCTAACACTCTCCCTGACAGACAGCAGCTCTATCCCTAATCTCATGCAGACGGCGTATGACGCGAGCAGCGCGGGACCAGATTCTTATATTCCCAGGTCATCTGATCTGGCCAGCCAATCCCTGCTATCGACTTGTAGGGGCCCCACGTGGTGCTAGGAGGTACCAAAGACTCTCCTGCATGTTGATTGGCTGAAAAAACGCGGCTAACATGCAGGAACAGGAAGTTGCCATTTCCTCGAGGATCGCGATATGCTCGTCCGAGTAGATGTTTCAAACAACTGGTGTGTTCATAGGCATAGCGAAAAACAGCAGAATGAGCTGCCTATTTCAACAACACCAACACGTAATTACAATTAGTTATCAAGAGAGATGGAACACCAACCATCAAATCCTGATTTTATACTCTAAATCATTTAACATAGATGTGGTACTGTAAGAGGGGGACCCGAGGGAGTCCGTTGAGATACAGTGAACCACACAGAAATGAATGCATGGACAGTGAGCTGTGTGAACCAAAATAACTTTACTGACTCTAGAGGAGAAAACTATATACAATATATTGTACACTGTGATCCAGCCAGACCACAGAGTGAGCCAGAGTGAGGTGTACTCAGGTGTACTGAAATGGTGGTACAAACTCTATGGGTTGTTAGCAACCCAAGATTGTCCCCAGTGGGAACCCAGACGGGAATTCCCTAATTTAGGTACTGTACCTTTAAGGATTTATATTTTGCCTAAATGCCGCTAAATATGGCAGGATCTCCTATCCAAATACAGAGAACTGGAACCACTAGGAATCAACACCAAAGTTGGGGTCTGTGTACTTGGAATCCCGGCTGAGGGGCACTGTGGCTCACAGAGGTCAAACACAGAAAAAATCTCACACTATCCCTCCCATATGCCGGTAATGCCCACCACCCCACCCCACCAGAGCTAGACTCCCTTGAACTCCCACGTGGCTATTTGTAACTCCAGAATCGGGATGTGGATCCACTTGCTGTTGCAGTAAAACCTTAACTGCTACAGCGGTGCCAAAAAATGTCCTTACCCTGGTTGCAGGGAGGGACCTGAGCTCAGGATTTAAGTCCCATTAAAAGTGTGCACTAACAAAGTGGAAAATGCTGAGATCTCCTTTGCAGGCCTGAATGGTAGCTTGGTTTTCTTGATGGATGATCCAACGCTGGCCTCAGGGCTGGCAGGCCTCTGATCTCCTCAGCTCCTGATTATAAACAAAGACTACAGATCCTCTTTAGCAGGCAGCGGATCTCCAACAATTGTCCCTTGTTTACTGTGGATGATGGCTTCAATCTCTGGCTGATCACAGGACACCTCAGGTAAAAAATTTAGCAGACACGTCTAAATCCGTTGCTCTCCAATTGCCGACTGTCTATCCTCCTGCCACCTCCTCTCCCCAGCCCCTCTAGCTTTTCCCAGGAAGTCAGGACATGCAAAAAAATGTACAAAATAAATAAGCTACTTTTAACAGTCCATCTCAATAAGAAAACAAATCCTAGGCAGCTATAAGATTACTTTTCTTTTTATATTAATTATTAACATCTCACTCCTTTAGTTCTAAGGGGGCTGCCCGAATAAGGGCCTCTAGTGGCCAGTCACACAAACTGCATGTTATCTCACTCATAGCTTATTCAATGTAGTCACAGATATATTTAAATGGGGCATCTTATGTCTCATCTTGGGGCACCAGACAGTGACCCCCTCACATCACCACAATTAATATGTGATAACATAGTAACATAGTTTATAAGGCTGTTCGGCCTGTTATCCTAAAAGTTGATCCAGAGGAAGGCAAAAAACCCCTGTGAGGTAGAAGCCAATTTTCTCCACTTTAGGGGAAAAAATTCCTTTCTGACTCCAATCAGGCAATCAGATTAACTCCCTCGATCAATGACCCCTCTCTAGTAACTATAACCTGTAATATTGTTACCCTCCAGAAATACATCCAGGCCCCTCTTGAACTCTTTTAGTAAACTTACCATCACCACCTCCTTAGGCAGAGAGTTCCATAGTCTCACTGCTCTTACCGTAAAGAATTCTCTTCTATGTTTGTACAAACCTTCTTTTCTCCAGACGCAAAGGATCTCCCCTCGTCACAGTCACAGTCCTGGTGATAAATAGTTCATGGGAGAGATCTCTGTATTGACCCCTCATATATTTATACATGGTTATTAGATCTCCCCTCAGTCATCTTTTTTCTAAAGTAAATAACCCTAATTTTGATAATCATTCTGGGTACTGTAGTCCACCCATTCCAGTTATTACTTTAGTTGCCCTCCTCTGAACCCTCTCCAGCTCTGCTATGTCTGCCTTGTTCACAGGAGCCCAGAACTGTGCATAGTACTCCATGTGTGGTCTGACTAGTGATTTGTAAAGTGGCAGGACTATGTTCTCATCACGGGCATCTATGCCCCTTCTAATGCAACCCATTATCTTATTGGCCTTGGCAGCATCTGTCTGACACTGGTTTCTGCAGCTTAGTTTGCTGTTCTCATATTATATACTAACCCTTTATGTGGTACCGTGTCAAAAGCTTTGGAGAAGTCCAGATATACGACATCCATTGATTCGTCGCAGTCAAGTCTAGAACTTACTTCCTCATAGAAACTGATCTCTTAGAAAACCTTCAAACAGTTTACCCATGACAGATGTTAAACTTACCAGCCTACAGTTTCCGGGCTCTGTTTTTGGACCCTTTTTTAATAACTAAAAAAAAAACAAAACATCAAAAACATAATAAAAACAATATAATTGAGAACACATGAAAATCACATTTGTATATAAGGGGAAAAATACAAATAAAGTATTAGATAGACTAATTATTCCTGTCTATTTAGACAGAACATCCAATAGGTTGCGTTATCCAGTAAACAATGCTTCATTTCTCCGACCCTTGGAGAACTCATTACTTTTTCTATAGCAAAGATCTTAAAACTCTTGGCGAATTTACAAAAAATGAAAACTTACTTTGTGACGAAGCGGCCATGGCCATCTTGCTTACAGATCTGGCACTAAATTTGGCGTGTCAACATGCACGGGATTTTGCCCAAGATCTTCAAACAAGATGGCAGCAGCTGGCCCATTACGAACAAATGAAACGGGTAAGTATGATTTTTTTTCCTTTTTTTTGCACTATTTCTGATTAAATTGTTATTGCGACAAATGAAATTTATCCTGAAATTTGGATCAACTTCAGTTTGTTCAGCACTCGTCATGTTACCACATATGTTTGATATGTCTAGTTCTGAAACCAAGACGGCTTCAAGTGAGGTATATCTACTTTTGCTCAAATGTTTCCTTCTCTCACATAGTTTTCTAGTGCTAAACCCTTGACCCCCTTAAATCTCCTCTTTTGGAACCAACCTTGCTGACAAATGCATTCAGGGCAGTTGTTCCATGGTTTTTTCCTAGACACCTAGCTGACTTCTATTACAACTTCTGTTACTCACTAGAACACTCCCAGCACAAAAGATTTTCCTAACTGTCAGAGGAGCTCATGGTTCTGGTTTTTATGTGAAGTCTGCAGGTTCACACTGTCAAATTATTCTTGCAGACTGTCAACTGCATCGATTGATTCCTCACACTTGTATTTGTTTTTACTTATCTACAACCCCACTCATGGCTGTAGCACCTTATAGAGATTCTACAGCAGCCTGCCAGAAGACCTCTGTTCATCCTTACATGAGTGGCCAGGAGTTGCTACCCCCACTTTGTATCACCTCATAAACATATTTACACATATTCCAACTGCTGCCACCAAATTTTTTACTGTGGATTCTAGGATATTGGAAAATAGGTTTCAACACTGGCTAATCGAATAAACAATTTATTAAACAATAACTGTGAAAAAATGTATGCAAATACATCAGCAATTATATTATATAAAAGCATATAAAATAAAGAAACAATCACTTAGCTCAGATCACATCTTGGTGAGTTCACGTTGAGTCAAATCCCAAGAAAGTGAATAACAAAAAGATAAGGTAGCATGTTCAAGAGATGCACTGATCAAAACATACTGTATGCAGGGAGTATTTATACCCTAAGTGATGGCTTAGGATATTCCAGAATACTGCATAGTGGGTGTGTGTTGTGCTCAGGCATGGCATTAGCATATACTTAATACTTCTGGAATGAGGCCCTGACACTGAATCTAAGAAGTTTAGAGGTGGTAGAAACAAAAGAACCAAAATTAACCCTGCCATAAAAACTAAGTCATGCTCTCTTGTTGAGTGCAGCATAAAAAGAGCCTAAACCTAGGGCTACATGGCGATTAATGAAAGTCAATGAGGTTTTGTCATGACTCACATGTTGACCTTCATTAGCAACTATCCAAACATTGCAATACACGTCTTCAAAATGGAGCAGGATTATACAGGGAGGTGGAAGAACTTTCACTAACCTGTTAACATTGTTCAAATATAACCGGCTTTTAAAGCATTCTCATATTACTTGACAGCAAAATACATAATTCTAAAAGGAACATTTATATCAAATCTCTAAATGTCTACTTCATTTTTACAAAAGGGCAATTTCTGGCAAAGCTTCAAGCACGCTTTTCTTACAATATAGATCACACTCTTGATTGGCATGTATAGTGGTAATCAGAAAACAAGCCGGATAGATTTATCAATAATGCAAAGTCTTAACAATGTGTATGAACTGAAGTTAAGGCACACTCAAGGAGACTTGTATCCCAAAAGATTACATTTTTTAAAGTTTATTACTATCATTTTCTTTTTTTGTGAGCGGTCCGTGTCTGAATTTCTGATTAGAATAATGAGCATTGGAACAAAATTCTGATATGTAAACAACATTGTAACAGTGGAAGAATTAAAAACTTATAACACACTGTAAAATGTATGATAAGCTGACTCCAATGTAATTCATGCAAAATCTATTTATTTAATATTTTTCTATAAATTGGTAACAAAGCCATATTGCCAGGTTGTAGCTACTCACATAAGGCTGAAAATCGGTCAATATGCATACCTATGCAAATGTAATCTCCTGACACATGCTACTGCCAAGTTGTATATGTCACCCATAGGCTCCAATATAAAAGATATAAATACTTCACAGTATACAGTACATTTCTTTACCAGTTGTCTCTGTACTGAAAAGCATAGTTTACTAAACTTTTTAGTACAGAATAAGTTTAAGCGGCTCTATCCTCAGATCACCCCTATTAAACCAGGCACATAGGTAAGGGTGATCCTGCAGTTCAAAGTAATACCTTTCTCCTCACTGTTGGTGCACCGTTATGTGATGCTTGCCAACATCTAAACACCCTCCTCTCATTGATTGACAGTGCTAGACCAAGTCGAATTCGCACTCTAGCGCTGTCAATCAAGGGGAGTGAAGTGTGTTTTGATTTCGGTAGGCGTCACACAGTGGTGCTCGTACTGACAAAGCTGCCTCCTGGTGCTTGAAATTGTCTGCCAGCAATGGCAAAGTATTATTTTGTGAGTGTAAACAACTGTGGCGCCGACAGTGAGGAATGTATTATTTTAAATTGCAGGATCACCCCTAAATGGCTAAGTGACTGGTTTAATATGGGTGATCTGGTGACATAAAACGAGACTGTATGCCAAAAGAAAACATTTTCCTTGACATATCTATGTAATGTGATATGGAAATGTGACAAAAGGAGTGGCTTTCAAGCACATTCACATACAAATCAAGATGATACATTTGTACAGTCACAAAACTTTAGCAAAACTGCTTTGATTCAGACTGATGTTATAAAAAAAAGTTCATAGCTGCAGAAATGTTTTCAATAAATCTGCCATATGTGAATTTACCTTAATATATAAATCAGAATTCTTTTCCAGAGGTCAAAATTTACAGGTTTCAGCTGGCCATCCACATGAGGCAATAATCAGCCATTGTGGTTGATCATTTGCTTGTGGGATCATTCGTATGAACAATCCCACCATCAGCATACTAGACTAACCATGGAGTCACAATGGCAAATGATCAGATGAATTTGGCCGACCATGCCATACATTTTGGATGACCATTGCCAAAATGTTATGGCCTGAACAATAATATTTTTTCAAACAATCATACTTTTTTTTAAAAAAAATGATGACTGTCTCAAATGTCCAGAATTGGCCATTTCAGTTAACATTTATCTTGTGTATGGCCTTTGCAAGCAACTCATTCTCATAACACTCTTTTTAGCCTTGATATCCTGACTCCTTGAAGGCTCGGTTTAGATATTCAGATTTTCTGATGCCGTTTCTATAGCCAAAACCATGGGAGGATTTTAAAAAAAGGGAGCACTAATATCTGTCCTTTATACTTACTCCCCCTTTATGATCTACAACTGATTTTGGCTTTAAAAACTGCACTGGAAAACGCTAATGTGGAATGCCAGCCTCGAGTTTCATCAAGCTGATAATTTTTAATAATCAGATGCACAACCTGGGAGGTGATACAAATCCTATAATATAAATTTCAATAACTCCGAGGCAACTACCCTTCAGTAAAGGTGTTCAACAAAATATACAAGCTTTTTTACAATTCCCAATAGTTATAATCATTCATACAGCAGCATTTTAGGATTATTTTTTTCTTTTTTTGAGTGAAATCCTTTATAAGTGATTTCCTCTCCTCTGGAATTGAAGATTTTACAGATGAGAGTTAATATGTTTTATCATTTTTTAGCCTCCGTTATCTAGTTTTATTTATTCAAAACTGACATTGTTAGATTGTAAATGTAATAATAATTAAAGTTGATGGATATTATCTTGGTTACAACTCATATTATTTCATATTTACCAAATGACTGAATCTGTATTTATTTTAAAATCATATCTCTTGATTTTCAATCTTGCAATACAAACACAATTATTTAATCATCTGGTTAATGCTACTTTTGTTCGCTCCATTTTCATAGTCAATTTGCTTCTTAATTCATTGTTTATACTATGTTTCTCTTAAACAGAAACAGCTACAGAAGAATGCAGATAATGAAAATGGCCTTTGTGACTCATGTTTAATGAAATGCATCATCAGAGTTTGACATATTATTAAATCAAGCTTAATTATTTAATTTTTAAAAGCAAAATGCACATCAAAAAAGCGCAAAAATCATAAAAGTGCTGAAACTCGCCGAAACACGCTGTTACAGTAGTTGACTGTTGGAGGTTTGTTCTACCAAAGGTGACTATACTAGGTAGAGATGAGTGAAGTTTTGACAAATTTGATTTTGCAGCTTTGCCGAAGTTCAACAAGAAATTTGTTTTGAAATTCATTGAATGAAAATCAGGTATACCCAGGCCAATCTACTTAAAACCAGCATTTTCAAATCCGGCATAAAAATTAATTTCTGACAGAATTGGAGTAAATTGATGTCAATACAATTTCTGTTTTAAAGAACAGGCAGGTTGGATGGAAGGCTAAACACCAGCAAAACAATGGTGTTAACCTACCCTAAGGCATATTCCTCCCACTTGGTGGCCTACTCTCAGTGTAAAGGCTTAGAAGTTATAGCTGCATAACACAGTATTTTAACCAATTCGAAGCCTAATCCTGGTGTGCTGGCCAAGTGTCTAATAAATTTAGTAAAAAGTAGTATAAAGTAGTGGCCCCATGACAGAGTGAGGAGGTGACAACAGCATAAGTGGCAGTAACAGTGACAATAGTGGCCCCATGGCCGAGTGGGGAGGGTGACAGCAGCATTAGCAGTGACAATAGTGGCCCCATGACAGATTGGTGAGGGTGGCAGCATCAGAGGTGGCATTAGTGGCCCCATGACAGAGAGAGTAGGGTGGCAGCAGAAGCAGGGGAAGTAACAGTGATAACAGTGGCCCCATGACAGAATGGGGAGGGTAGCAGCAGCAGCAGTGGTAGTAACAATAGTGGCCCCATGACACAGTGGGGAGGGTGACAGCAGCAGTAGCAGTGACAATAGTGGCCCCATGACAGAATGAGGAGGGTGGCAGCAGCAGCAGTGGCAGTAACAGTGACAATAGTGGCCCCATGACAGAGTGGAGAGGGTGACAGCAGCAGTGACATAGCAGTGACAGTAGTGGCCGCATGACTGAGTGGAAATTGTGGCTGCAGAAACAGCAGTGGCAGTAACAGTGACAATAGTGGGGAGGGGGGCAGCAGCAGTGGCATACAGCACAAGATGGTATCAGATCACAGTAGTAGCAGAACCCAACAGCAGTTTGATAGCAAGGCCCAATGGCATGTGTATCCTTTTAAAGATTTAACATGTACATATCAGTAGGCCAATAAGCCCTTTTGTAGGAATGTCAGTAGAGGAAACAGGAGTGTGGCATCAGGCTGGAGACAGAATCAGAATGGTAATAAAAATTATAGTAAAAAGTTTGGACCAACGATATATATATATTTTCTTTTTTCATAAGTGCATATCCATAAAGCAGAACTATGGGTATATAAAGGTATGGTTGCACAACATATAATAAACAATAAGAGTAGAAATAAATTTAAATATATGTGGCGCTATGCCGACTAAAGATAAAAAAGGAAGTCCTTAGTTACACAGATTTGCAAATGCGTGATCATGCCCACTCACCATACGTCACGGTAACTCCCTGTGGAGTGGGTCCCTACACTCGTCTATGCCTCTGTTCAGACTACATCCAAGTCTCCATGGTTCAGGGCGTGTGAAACCAGCTAAATAGGTATCCTATCAGGAAGTCCTAGGTGAATGGGCGTCGTCAGGTCCAAAAGGAGCATGCGAGGCTCAGTATATAACAATAAAAATTATAGTAAAAAGTTTGGACCAACGATATATATATATATATTTTTTCATAAGTGCATATCCATAAAGCAGAACTATGGGTATATAAAGGTATGGTTGCACAACATATAATCAATAAGAGTAGAAATAAATTTAAATATATGTGGCGCTATGCCGACTAAAGATAAAAAAGGAAGTCCTTAGTTACACAGATTTGCAAATGCGTGATCATGCCCACTCACCATACGTCACGGTAACTTCCTGTGGAGTGGGTCCCTACACTCGTCTATGCCTCTGTTCAGACTACATCCAAGTCTCCATGGTTCAGGGCGTGTGAAACCAGCTAAATAGGTATCCTATCAGGAAGTCCTAGGTGAATGGGCGTCGTCAGGTCCAAAAGGAGCATGCGAGGCTCAGTATATAACAATAAAAATTATAGTAAAAAGTTTGGACCAACGATATATATATATATATTTTTTCATAAGTGCATATCCATAAAGCAGAACTATGGGTATATAAAGGTATGGTTGCACAACATATAATAAACAATAAGAGTAGAAATAAATTTAAATATATGTGGCGCTATGCCGACTAAAGATAAAAAAGGAAGTCCTTAGTTACACAGATTTGCAAATGCGTGATCATGCCCACTCACCATACGTCACGGTAACTTCCTGTGGAGTGGGTCCCTACACTCGTCTATGCCTCTGTTCAGACTACATCCAAGTCTCCATGGTTCAGGGCGTGTGAAACCAGCTAAATAGGTATCCTATCAGGAAGTCCTAGGTGAATGGGCGTCGTCAGGTCCAAAAGGAGCATGCGAGGCTCAGTATATAACAATAAAAATTATAGTAAAAAAATCTGCGTAACTAAGGACTTCCTTTTTTATCTTTAGTCGGCATAGCGCCACATATATTTAAATTTATTTCTACTCTTATTGTTTATTATTAGAGATGAGCGAGTAGTGTTCGATCGAGCTGGTATTCGATCGAATACTACGATATTCGGCGTGCTCGATTTCTTTCGAGTATAACGGCGATGGCGCACTTAGAATTCGTTTCCCCTCCCACCTTCCCTGGCGCTCTTTTTCCACCAATCACCATGCAGGGGGGGTATGACAGGCACGCTGAGCACGCTGGCAGCGCGAAAACGGCATCTACATGCATTGGCTGGAAAAACCATGTGACCTCGAATATTAAAAACTCAGCTCTTCCTGCTCGCACGCATATGCTGCGTGAACTTAGTCAGGGACAGAGGCTGGAGAAGGGAGAGATAGGTTTTAGCTGTTGGACAGGCAGGAGCGTGATTAAAAGCCCTTATCAGGGCTACTATAGTGCAGTGATAGCTTTACTACAATATACACTCTGCAGAGAACGTCTGCTGTATTCAGGGATAGCTGCTGGAGTAGGGACAGAGAGAGGCATTAGTGGTGTATTAGGTGCTCTGCTACATACCAAACTATATTTGGCACTACTGCTGTGTACCTTGAACTATAAAATATATAGGCCTTATAATTGGCAACTGTACTGTGCGTTCTCTTGCAAAGTAATTTCTCATACCTGGTGTTCATACACACCGTCTGATCACTTAGTACACGGCTGTGTACCTTGAAAAATACAATATATAGGCCTTTCAATTGGCAACTGTACTGTGCGTTCTCTTGCAAAGTAATTTCTCATACCTGGTGTTCATACACACCGTCTGATCACTTAGTACACGGCTGTGTACCTTGAAAAATACAATATATAGGCCTTTCAATTGGCAACTGTACTGTGCGTTCTCTTGCAAAGTAATTTCTCATACCTGGTGTTCATACACACCGTCTGATCACTTAGTACACGGCTGTGTACCTTGAAAAATACTATATATAGGCATTATAATTGGCAACTGTACTGTGCGTTCTCTTGCAAAGTAATTTCTCAAACCTGGTGTTCATACACACCGTCTGATCACTTAGTACACGGCTGTGTACCTTGAAAAATACAATATATAGGCATTATAATTGGCAACTGTACTGTGCGTTCTCTTGCAAAGTAATTTCTCATACCTGGTGTTCATACACACCGTCTGATCACTTAGTACACGGCTGTGTACCTTGAAAAATACAATATATAGGCCTTTCAATTGGCAACTGTACTGTGCGTTCTCTTGCAAAGTAATTTCTCATACCTGGTGTTCATACACACCGTCTGATCACTTAGTACACGGCTGTGTACCTTGAAAAATACAATATATAGGCCTTTCAATTGGCAACTGTACTGTGCGTTCTCTTGCAAAGTAATTTCTCATACCTGGTGTTCATACACACCGTCTGATCACTTAGTACACGGCTGTGTACCTTGAAAAATACAATATATAGGCCTTTCAATTGGCAACTGTACTGTGCGTTCTCTTGCAAAGTAATTTCTCATACCTGGTGTTCATACACACCGTCTGATCACTTAGTACACGGCTGTGTACCTTGAAAAATACAATATATAGGCATTATAATTGGCAACTGTACTGTGCGTTCTCTTGCAAAGTAATTTCTCATACATGGTGTTCATACACACCGTCTGATCACTTAGTACACGGCTGTGTACCTTGAAAATACAATATATAGGCCTTATAATTGGCAACTGTACTGTGCGTTCTCTTGCAAAGTAATTTCTCATACCTGGTGTTCATACACACCGTCTGATCACTTAGTACACGGCTGTGTACCTTGAAAATACAATATATAGGCATTATAATTGGCAACTGTACTGTGCGTTCTCTTGCAAAGTAATTTCTCATACCTGGTGTTCATACACACCGTCTGATCACTTAGTACACGGCTGTGTACCTTGAAAAATACAATATATAGGCATTATAATTGGCAACTGTACTGTGCGTTCTCTTGCAAAGTAATTTCTCATACCTGGTGTTCATACACACCGTCTGATCACTTAGTACACGGCTGTGTACCTTGAAAAATACAATATATAGGCATTATAATTGGCAACTGTACTGTGCGTTCTCTTGCAAACTAATTTCACGGCTGTGAAGGCAAAATATTGTAAAAAAAAAAAAAAATGCGGCGGGGGGGGCTAGCGGAATAGGACGTGGACGAGGACGGGGGCGCGGAAATGCTGTTGGGGGCCTTGTTGAAGCCAGTGGGGATACAATGCGTGCTGGTGAGGGTCAGCCAGGATCCCGCTCATCCAGAATCCCTGCCTTTATGGGACAGTTAAGCAGGGGGCGGGTTACACCGCTGTTGAGGCCTGAGCAGGTTGAACAGGTGGTGCAATGGATAGCCGATAGCGCTTCCACACAGTTGTCCACCAGCCAGTCATCCACACAGTCTCACTCTGACCCTCCTTCCTCCACACCTGGCCAACAGAGTCATCCCACCCTTGACCCCTCCCAGGAGCTCTTTTCGGGTCCTTTTTCAGATGTGCCGGAAGAATCCCAGGAGCTAGGAGAGGAATTTGTTTGTAGTGATGCCCAAACACTTGAGTTTTCGCCATCTCCTGCTGATGTGGACCCTGAACCAGCATCTGTTATCATGAGCGATGATGATGATGAGACGCAGTTGCCATCAAGGGAGGCTGTTGGAATGTCCAGTGGGCAGGAGGAGGAGCAGAGTGAGGAAGAGGAGGTGGTGGATGACGAAATGACCGACCCCACTTGGCCAGGGGTGATGTCCAGCGGGGAAAGCAGTGGAGAGGTGGTGGTCTGCGCAGCACCGAAAAAGGCAGCAAGAGGCAGAGGGATGTCCAGAGGCAGAGGGATGTCCAGAGGCAGAGGGATGTCCACAGGCAGAGGGATGTCCACAGGCAGAGGGATGTCCAGAGGCAGAGGACAGTCCAGACAAAGTAGTGAGGCCACAGCCAGCACGGCCGAAGCTGTTCCCGGCAGCGGGCAGTCGCGCGAAGCTCCCCCATCGAGGCCTCGTACTTCTGTGGTGTGGAGATTTTTTAATGTTTGTGCGGATGACAAACTGAGCGCGGTTTGCACACTCTGCCACTCAAAACTGAGTAGGGGCTCTGAGAAGAGCAATCTGACCACCTCAGGCATGCGGCGTCACTTGGAAGTCAAGCACTGGGCTGAGTGGGAGAGAGCAAACGCAATACAAACTGCGCCCGGTCCTGCTGCCACTGCCTCTTCCCCTTTGTTGTGTGCTGCCACTGCGGTCCAGACCTCCAGCCAGGACACCTCCACATCTGCCTCTGCCTCGGCTACTTTGGGGCCTTCTCCTTCAGCCTCCCCTTCCCCCGCCTCTTCGCCTGCACCCTCACACTCCTCGTCCCAACAACTGTCCATCTCGCAGGCGTTCGACCGCAGGCGGAAGTACGCCTCGAGTCACCCCCAAGCCCAAGCCTTAAACTGCCACATCTCCAAACTGCTGGCCCTGGAGATGTTGCCGTTTAGGCTTGTGGAGACGCAGGCCTTCCGCGACCTGATGGCGGCTGCCGCACCTCGCTATTCCGTCCCCAGCCGCCACTACTTTTCCCGGAGTGCCGTCCCCGCCCTGCACCAGCACGTGTCGCGTAACATCAGGCGGGCCCTGAGGTACGCAGTCAGCGCAAAGGTCCACTTGACCACCGACTCGTGGACAAGCGCTTGCGGCCAGGGACGCTACATCTCTTTGACGGCACACTGGGTGAATGTAGTGGAAGCGGGGACGGGGTCGCAAACAGAGACGGCCTACCTACCACCCCCGCCCAAGATTGCCAGCATGGGTTCTGATAAACCCCCCTCCTCCTCCTCCTCCTCCTCCTGTGCCTTAACATCTCCCTCAGCCGCTAGCTGGAAGCGTTGCAGCACTGGCGCGGGGAGACGTCAGCAGGCGGTGCTAAAGCTCATCAGCTTGGGCGACAGGAAGCACAGCGCCCCAGAGGTGAGGGACGCCATATTGCAGCAGACGGAGATGTGGCTGTCGCCGCTGCAGCTAGGACCAGGCATGGTCGTGTGCGATAACGGCCGTAACCTGGTGGCGGCTCTGGAGCTTGCCGAACTCAATCACGTACCATGCCTGGCCCACGTTTTTAATCTGGTAGTCCAAAAATTTCTAAAGACTTACCCCAACCTGGCAGAGCTACTGGTGAAAGTGCGGCGCTTGTGCGCTCACTTTCGTAAGTCAACTGTAGCTGCTGCTAGCTTAAAAAAACTCCAGCAACGCCTCCATTTGCCTGAACATCGGCTGTTGTGCGACCTGCCGACTCGCTGGAATTCCACCTATTCCATGTTGGCCAGGGTGTGTGAGCAGCAGAGAGCATTGATGGAGTACCAGATTATGAATCCACGCGTGCCTCCAACTCAGCTCCCTCAGTTTGCCAACCACGAGTGGCCATGGATGGCAGACATATGCGATGTACTGCGTATCTTTGAGGAGTCCACCAAGAAGGTCAGCAGCGAGGACGCTATAGTGAGCGTAACCATCCCGCTCCTAGGCGTCCTTAAAGAATCCCTCATCGCAATAAGGGAGAACGCATTGCACGCAGAGGAGACGGGGGTAGGAGGAGACGCAACGGAGCTACACAGTCAGACCACACTTTTGTCTGCTTCACGGTGGCAGTTGCAGGAGGATGAGGAGAGGAGGAGGACGACGTGGAGGTGGCTGTGGAAGAGGAGGAGGATGCTGGCGGCGAGCGTAGCAGTCAGGCTGTGTGCGTCCCATTGGTTCAGCGCGGATGGGGCGGAGAGGAGGCGGAAGAGGAAGAGGAGGAAATGGCAAGTGATCCTTCTGGTGGGGGCAGTGAGGTCATGCCTATTCAGAGTCTGGCACACATGGCTGACTTCATGCTGGGCTGCTTTTCCCGGGATATACGTGTTGTCCGGATAGTGGAGAACAAACTGTACTGGGTCTTCGCACTCCTGGACCCCCGGTATAAAGATAACGTCTCCTCTTTTATTCCGGTAGAGGAGAGGACAAATCGATTGCTGGAATACCAGAGGGAACTCGTGCAGAACATGATGGAGATTTTCCCACCCACCATCGCTGGCGGCAGAGAGGAGAGGGTCTCCCAGAGTCCCACAAAATTGATCAGGCCCACAGCCACCAGGGGAACACTCTCCAAGGTGTGGGACACGTTC
This sequence comes from Rhinella marina, assembly GCA_900303285.1. Classification (NCBI taxonomy): domain Eukaryota; kingdom Metazoa; phylum Chordata; class Amphibia; order Anura; family Bufonidae; genus Rhinella; species Rhinella marina. The sequence continues at coordinate 1,777 of ONZH01009983.1, read as the reverse complement.
ATGGCACCCCCTCGTGCAACTTCCATCACTGCGGGGCCCGCTATCAGCAGGAGGGACAAGTATCGGCGGATGTTGCGGGAGTACCTGGCAGACCGTAACCCTGTCCTCCCCGATCCCTCGGCGTCCTACACTTACTGGGTCTCCAAGTTGGACACGTGGCTGGAACTGTCCCTGTACGCCTTGGAGGTGCTTGCCTGCCCTGCCGCCAGCGTGCTATCAGAAAAGGTGTTCAGCGCAGCCGGGGGCATTATAACCGATAAGCGCAGCCGCCTGTCAACCGACAGTGCCGACAGGCTGACGCTAATCAAAATGAACAGCAAGTGGATTGACCCGGACTTTGCTTCTCCAACCGTGGAAAGCAGCCAAAAGTGAAGTGCCATCTGTATGAAGTGCCATTTCCTCCTCCACCTCCTCCTCCTCCTCCTTTAACCGCCGTAGAATTGCTCCGTAAATAAGAAAAATTTATATGTTTATGGCTCACCTCTTGGGCCTCCACAAAATGTTTAAGAGGTCTCACCTCTTGGGCCTCCTCGTAATTTTTAACAGGTCTCACCTCTTGGGCCTCCACATAATTTTTAACCGGTCTCACCTCTTGGGCCTGCACAAAATGTTTAAGAGGTCTCACCTCTTGGGCCCTCCACATAATTTTTAACCGGTCTCACCTCTTGGGCCTGCACAAAATGTTTAAGAGGTCTCACCTCTTGGGCCTCCACATAATTTTTAAGAGGTCTCACCTCTTGGGCCTCCTCATAATTTTTAACAGGTCTCACCTCTTGGGCCTCCACATAATTTTTAAGAGGTCTCACCTCTTGGGCCTGCACAAAATGTTTAAGAGGTGTCACCTCTTGGGCCTCCACATAATTTTTAATACGTCTCACCTCTTGGGCCTCACAAAATGTTTAAGAGGTGTCACCATCTTGGGCCTCCACAAATTTTTAAGAGGTCTCACCTCTTGGGCCTCCACATAATTTTTAACAGGTCTCACCTCTTGGGCCTCCACAAAATGTTTTAACAGGTCTCCACCTCTTTGGGCCTCCCACAAATGTTTAACAGGTCTCACCTCTTGGGCTCCACAAAATGTTTAACAGGTCTCACCTCTTGGGCCTCCACAAAATGTTTAACAGGTCTCACCTCTTGGGCCTCCACAAAATGTTTAACAGGTCTCACCTCTTGGGCTCCCACAAAAATGTTTAACAGGTCTCACCTCTTGGGCCTCCACAAAATGTTTAACAGGTCTCACCTCTTTGGCTTCACAAATGTTTAACAGGTCTCACCTCTTGGGCCTCCACATAATTTTTAACTACGTCTCACCTCTTGGGCCTCCACATAATTTTTAACAGTCTCACCTCTTGGGCCTCCACATAATTTTAACAAGTCTCACCTCTTGGGCCTCCACATAATTTTTAAGAGGTGTCACCTCTTGGGCCTCCACAAATTTTTAAGAGGTCTCACCTCTTTGGGCCTCCACATAATTTTTTAAGAGGTCTCACCTCTTGGTCCTGCACAAAATGTTTAAGAGGTCTCACATCTTGGGCCTCCACATAATTTTTAACGGTCTCACCTCTTGGCTGCACAAAATGTTTAAGAGGTCTCACCTCTTGGGCCTCCACATAATTTTAAGAGGTGTCACCTCTTGGGTCCTGCACAAAATGTTTAAGAGGTCTCACCTCTTGGGCCTCCACATAATTTTAGTCCACAAGGTCTCACCTCTTGGGCCTCCACAAAATTTTTAACAGGTCTCACCTCTTGGGCCTCCACAAAATCACCTCTTGGGCCT